>CM026404.1:93928263-94033095 GCA_014843695.1 Archivesica marissinica | reverse complement strand
TTATATACTAGAGGACATAGAAAACGCACACCTACATTATATACTAGAGGACATAGAAAACGCACACCTACATTATATACTAGAGGACATAGAAAACGCACACCTACATTATATACTAGAGGACATAGAAAACGCACACCTACATTATATACTAGAGGACATAGAAAACGCACACCTACATTATATACTAGAGGACATAGAAAACGCACACCTACATTATATACTAGAGGACATAGAAAACGCACACCTACATTATATACTAGAGGACATAGAAAACGCACACCTACATTATATACTAGAGGACATAGAAAACGCACACCTACATTATATACTAGAGGACATAGAAAACGCACACCTACATTATATACTAGAGGACATAGAAAACGCACACCTACATTATATACTAGAGGACATAGAAAACGCACACCTACATTATATACTAGAGGACATAGAAAACGCACACCTACATTATATACTAGAGGACATAGAAAACGCACACCTACATTATATACTAGAGGACATAGAAAACGCACACCTACATTATATACTAGAGGACATAGAAAACGCACACCTACATTATATACTAGAGGACATAGAAAACGCACACCTACATTATATACTAGAGGACATAGAAAACGCACACCTACATTATATACTAGAGGACATAGAAAACGCCACCTACATATATACTAGAGGAATAGAAACGCACACCTACATTATATACTAGAGGACATAGAAAACGCACACCTACATTATATACTAGAGGACATAGAAAACGCACACCTACATTATATACTAGAGGACATAGAAAACGCACACCTACATTATATACTAGAGGACATAGAAAACGCACACCTACATTATATACTAGAGGACATAGAAAACGCACACCTACATTATATACTAGAGGACATAGAAAACGCACACCTACATTATATACTAGAGGACATAGAAAACGCACACCTACATTATATACTAGAGGACATAGAAAACGCACACCTACATTATATACTAGAGGACATAGAAAACGCACACCTACATTATATACTAGAGGACATAGAAAACGCACACCTACATTATATACTAGAGGACATAGAAAACGCACACCTACATTATATACTAGAGGACATAGAAAACGCACACCTACATTATATACTAGAGGACATAGAAAACGCACACCTACATTATATACTAGAGGACATAGAAAACGCACACCTACATTATATACTAGAGGACATAGAAAACGCACACCTACATTATATACTAGAGGACATAGAAAACGCACACCTACATTATATACTAGAGGACATAGAAAACGCACACCTACATTATATACTAGAGGACATAGAAAACGCACACCTACATTATATACTAGAGGATATAGAAAACACACACCTACATTATATACTAGAGGACATAGAAAACTCACACCTACATTATATATTAGAGGAAATAGAAAACGCACACATACATTATATACTCGAGGACATAGAAAACACAAACCTTCATTATATACTAGAGGCCATAGAAAACGCACACCTAAATTATATACTAGAGGACATAGAAAACGCACAACTAAAGTATATACTAGAGGATGTAGAAAACACACACCTACATTATATACTAGAGGACATAGAAAACACACACATACATTATATACTAGAGGACATAGAAAACACACACCTACATTATATACTAGAGGACATAGAAAACGCACACCTACATTATATACTAGAGGACATAGAAAACGCACACCTACATTATATACTAGAGGACATAGAAAACTCACACCTACATTATATACTAGAGGACATAGAAAACGCACACCTACATTATATACTAGAGACATAGAAACGCACACCTACATTTATACTAGAGGACATAGAAAACGCACACCTACATTATATACTAGAGGACATAGAAAACGCACACCTTCATTATATACTAGAGGACATAAAAACGCACACCTACATTATATACTAGAGGACATAGAAAACGCACACCTACATTATATACTAGAGGACATAGAAAACGCACACCTACATTATATACTAGAGGACATAGAAAACGCACACCTACATTATATACTAGAGGACATAGAAAACGCACACCTACATTATATACTAGAGGACATAGAAAACGCACACCTACATTATATACTAGAGGACATAGAAAACGCACACCTACATTATATACTAGAGGACATAGAAAACGCACACCTACATTATATACTAGAGGACATAGAAAACGCACACCTACATTATATACTAGAGGACATAGAAAACGCACACCTACATTATATACTAGAGGACATAGAAAACGCACACCTACATTATATACTAGAGGACATAGAAAACGCACACCTACATTATATACTAGAGGACATAGAAAACGCACACCTACATTATATACTAGAGGACATAGAAAACGCACACCTACATTATATACTAGAGGACATAGAAAACGCACACCTACATTATATACTAGAGGACATAGAAAACGCACACCTACATTATATACTAGAGGACATAGAAAACGCACACCTACATTATATACTAGAGGACATAGAAAACGCACACCTACATTATATACTAGAGGACATAGAAAACGCACACCTACATTATATACTAGAGGACATAGAAAACGCACACCTACATTATATACTAGAGGACATAGAAAACGCACACCTACATTATATACTAGAGGACATAGAAAACGCACACCTACATTATATACTAGAGGACATAGAAAACGCACACCTACATTATATACTAGAGGACATAGAAAACGCACACCTACATTATATACTAGAGGACATAGAAAACGCACACCTACATTATATACTAGAGGACATAGAAAACGCACACCTACATTATATACTAGAGGACATAGAAAACGCACACCTACATTATATACTAGAGGACATAGAAAACGCACACCTACATTATATACTAGAGGACATAGAAAACGCACACCTACATTATATACTAGAGGACATAGAAAACGCACACCTACATTATATACTAGAGGACATAGAAAACGCACACCTACATTATATACTAGAGGACATAGAAAACGCACACCTACATTATATACTAGAGGACATAGAAAACGCACACCTACATTATATACTAGAGGACATAGAAAACGCACACCTACATTATATACTAGAGGACATAGAAAACGCACACCTACATTATATACTAGAGGACATAGAAAACGCACACCTACATTATATACTAGAGGACATAGAAAACGCACACCTACATTATATACTAGAGGACATAGAAAACGCACACCTACATTATATACTAGAGGACATAGAAAACGCACACCTACATTATATACTAGAGGACATAGAAAACGCACACCTACATTATATACTAGAGGACATAGAAAACGCACACCTACATTATATACTAGAGGACATAGAAAACGCACATACATTATATACTAGAGGACATAGAAAACGCACACCTACATTATATACTAGAGGACATAGAAAACGCACACCTACATTATATACTAGAGGACATAGAAAACGCACCTACATTATATACTAGAGGACATAGAAAACGCACACCTACATTATATACTAGAGGACATAGAAAACGCACACCTACATTATATACTAGAGGACATAGAAAACGCACACCTACATTATATACTAGAGGACATAGAAAACGCACACCTACATTATATACTAGAGGACATAGAAAACGCACACCTACATTATATACTAGAGGACATAGAAAACGCACACCTACATTATATACTAGAGGACATAGAAAACGCACACCTACATTATATACTAGAGGACATAGAAAACGCACACCTACATTATATACTAGAGGACATAGAAAACGCACACCTACATTATATACTAGAGGACATAGAAAACGCACACCTACATTATATACTAGAGGACATAGAAAACGCACACCTACATTATATACTAGAGGACATAGAAAACGCACACCTACATTATATACTAGAGGACATAGAAAACGCACACCTACATTATATACTAGAGGACATAGAAAACGCACACCTACATTATATACTAGAGGACATAGAAAACGCACACCTACATTATATACTAGAGGACATAGAAAACACACCTACATTATATACTAGAGGACATAGAAAACGCACACCTACATTATATACTAGAGGACATAGAAAACGCACACCTACATTATATACTAGAGGACATAGAAAACGCACACCTACATTATATACTAGAGGACATAGAAAACGCACACCTACATTATATACTAGAGGACATAGAAAACGCACACCTACATTATATACTAGAGGACATAGAAAACGCACACCTACATTATATACTAGAGGACATAGAAAACGCACACCTACATTATATACTAGAGGACATAGAAAACGCACACCTACATTATATACTAGAGGACATAGAAAACGCACACCTACATTATATACTAGAGGACATAGAAAACGCACACCTACATTATATACTAGAGGACATAGAAAACGCACACCTACATTATATACTAGAGGACATAGAAAACGCACACCTACATTATATACTAGAGGACATAGAAAACGCACACCTACATTATATACTAGAGGACATAGAAAACGCACACCTACATTATATACTAGAGGACATAGAAAACGCACACCTACATTATATACTAGAGGACATAGAAAACGCACACCTACATTATATACTAGAGGACATAGAAAACGCACACCTACATTATATACTAGAGGACATAGAAAACGCACATACATTATATACTAGAGGACATAGAAAACGCACACCTACATTATATACTAGAGGACATAGAAAACGCACACCTACATTATATACTAGAGGACATAGAAAACGCACACCTACATTATATACTAGAGGACATAGAAAACGCACACCTACATTATATACTAGAGGACATAGAAAACGCACACCTACATTATATACTAGAGGACATAGAAAACGCACACCTACATTATATACTAGAGGACATAGAAAACGCACACCTACATTATATACTAGAGGACATAGAAAACGCACACCTACATTATATACTAGAGGACATAGAAAACGCACACCTTCATTATATACTAGAGGACATAGAAAACGCACACCTACATTATATACTAGAGGACATAGAAAACGCACACCTACATTATATACTAGAGGACATAGAAAACGCACACCTACATTATATGATTACTATTACATGAACATGAATTACGAAGGATTCCATCAAGGATATATCACATCTTTATTACAAAACACAAACTGAACAACAAAATGTTTAAAACTATGTAATTATATAGGTATTGTTTTTCATGTAAAACACACGTATCCGAAGTGTACGTTCTCTATGTCCTCTAGTATACTATCCTCCAACAATAAAATGACTGCTATGCTTCTGGAGACGTCGTTGACATGACTTCAGTTGTCCCTCACTGGTGTATTCTTGAATTCAACCATGGTTTGAAGAATGAATTCTTGTTGGCAGCTATTCGGATTGCTGATTGAAGGTTAGCATTTGAACTGGATGCCCACATGTACTGCAAACAATGTTGTATCTTCCACCGCCAATAAAAGCTGAACATTATATGACTACGCTGTGGGTGCGTGCGCAACATTATATGACTATGCTGTGGATGCGTGGGCAACATTATATGACAATGCTGTGGGTGCGTGCGCAACATTATATGACTACGCTGTGGGTGCGTGCGCAACAATTGATTTGCGTGGACTATAATATGCTTTAGTTGTTTTTAGACCGGCGTACCAACATAGAACATTGGTTTAAGGCAGTGGAATGACACACTTTATTTCTCACCGGTTTACACGTGTGGTACCTAGTCGCTGCATGTTGAGCTGCTGTCAACGCATAGGTTTTCGGACTCGCAGCTGCCATTGACGTCATGTACGACGTCTTTTACGAAATCATTTATTATCGTCTAAACACGAGTTCTCGCGCAAATTAGCGTACAGTTGCACCATTCTTCTATCCTAAAAACCCTGTTCAGCCTAAAATAAAAAAAGGAAATGTGTTTGTTTAAGTGAATAATCGCATTATATTTCAGTCATGAACATAGAAATCTATCTTTATCACTCATGAACATAGAAATATATCATTATCACTCATGAACATAGAAATATATCTTTATCACTCATGAACATAGAAATCTATCATTATCACTCATGAACATAGAAATATATCTTTATCACTCATGAACATAGAAATGTATCTTTATCACTCATGAACATAGAAATCTATCATTATCACTCATGAACATAGAAATCTATCTTTATCACTCATGAACATAGAAATATATCTTTATCACTCATGAACATAGAAATCTATCTTTATCACTCATGAACATAGAAATCTATCATTATCACTCATGAACATAGAAATATATCTTTATCACTCATGAACATAGAAATCTATCATTATCACTCATGAACATAGAAATCTATCATTATCACTCATGAACATAGAAATCTATCTTTATCACTCATGAACATTGAAATCTATCATTATCACTTATGAACATAGAAATCTATCTTTATCACTCATGAACATAGAAATCTATCATTATCACTCATGAACATAGAAATCTATCTTTATCACTCATGAACATTGAAATCTATCATTATCACTCATGAACATAGAAATCTATCTTTATCACTCATGAACATTGAAATCTATCATTATCACTCATGAACATAGAAATCTATCTTTATCACTCATGAACATAGAAATATATCTTTATCACTCATGAACATTGAAATCTATCATTATCACTCATGAACATAGAAATCTATCTTTATCACTCATGAACATAGAAATCTATCATTATCACTCATGAACATAGAAGTCCACCATTATCACTCGTTAAAAAACTTCACTGGTGATAATAATGCTTCCAATGATCATTCGGTGAAATAAAATTCGATAATTCGCTGAAACAAATATTCTCTCAATGTTGTTCTTTGTTTGCCCGATACTAGCTGGATAGTTGCTATATGATCTAGGATGTTGGGGCGACATTAAACCACCAACAACACCAATCATTGTTTGCGGAAGGTCCATCGTCCTTCAACTTATTACTGCCAAACAATCAGTCATGATTATTATTGGCAGACACAGTCTATAACAGTTACCATAGTTAATCTAAAATGTTATGTGCAAGTTAAAAAGATAAAAGTATCTGCAAAGCTATAGTTGAAAGCAGACATTACATAGATTAGAGAGAGATTTCGAGTCCAGTCTGCTAACAAAGGTCGGCAGACTGGGACCCGACTGTATATATGTCGGTTGACTGTTCCATCCGTTACTGTATCGAAGTATATATGTATTAGTTTAGATTGTTTCCGTTTTCATAATAATTTGTATGTTGAATGCTATCTTCCCACGTTGCAGTGTTGATGAAAGGTCAGGTGATGTCACCATCTGTACGGTTACTCAACAAAGGTGGTGGGTATATCTGGATATGTGTGTGCTGCACCTCGCTCTATACCTCAAAAACATCCGACGATCAAACCGTCCTCGCCATATTCCAAACAATTAGGTTAGTGTACTGTTTTCTGTTAACCCTAAAATGACGAAACAATGACTTAGGAATGTGCAAACAACATAAGATTCAGATCCAGATTAGGATATATGTTGTTTGCTGTTCGCACACGTGTTTTAGCTCCACTATCCGAATAGTAAACAGCATAGAGCCTGATCAGACGGCTGTGCGGTGGGGGGGGGCACGGACTACACGGGTAAACCCGACTGCCCGATCCGGCGACCACCGTTCCATCTGATCCGGCGACCACCGTTCCATCTGATCCGGTGTCACCGTTCCATCTCATATATTGCATCTGCAGAATTAATTTTAAACATTTCCAAATTCACCCCTTGCATCTGCAGGTATTCATAGGGAGTGGCATCATTCATTCTAATAAACTAAAATGATACAGGGTCAAATTGCACTACGCCCTTGTTTACATGGATATAACATGCATGGAAAAGAGCAAATATATGTGTGTATACTGCATTACTTTAAAAACACACCACTTTTGTCGGTGGGGCGTGGGTATATATAACTGTGGTCACGTGCTTCAGAGGCACATGACATGTCTACCGTAAAGAATATCGACATCAATTTTAAAGGAACGTCGGGACCAGTGCCAAATCTTATGAAATGGCTGTCCAATTAGTGCAGTGCACACTCGCTTCTCACCAATGCATCCCGGGTTCTTTATGTAATTCCGCAAATTACAAATGTGCACAAATCATCCCCATATAGGTGGGGGCGTTTTTAAAGTTGCCCAGTGTAACCAGTGTGTTTTATGTGGACATCTGTTGATGTAAGTTTATGGCAAAATAAATATATTTAGATATTGACTAGTTACACGTGTTGAGTTGTTTTCCTTCTCTTTATGCCTTTCAGTAGTATAGAGCACAGGGGCGTAGCCCTAGATGCTAGTCAACTACCATTCCCGGAACAGTCCACAGCTGCACCCACGTGCAATGTAAACGAAGGTAGATACATTTTATGAAGCTAAGCAGTTCATACACATATGGTTTATCTGTTAAAGTATGAATATCTACATTATAAACAACCGGTAATTGTATCTATATGAACACAGTACGGGAATCTCTTGAGAAGGTAACACATACGAGCTTTTATTATTCCATATATGGCAGGTGACACACGAATTAAATTAGTGAAAATGAAATTGATATATCAGGTCTATGCCACACTATCTAAAAAACAAATCCTGAACATTTTAAATTGCAATGTTACTAATTGATAACGTTGTTGCTTGTCTAGTGACACATATATACGCGGTTGTAAAACAACAAATACATTGCCAATTAAATACCACATCCACTGGGAAGAGGTATTGAAATCAAACTGGAAAACAGCAACACTCTTCCAATTATAATATTTGCATAGCCAGTGCTCACCTGTGAATAATGTCACTGTGTTTACACACAGTATTCCTCCGCCAAATAATACAGTATACCAATCTTCAGTTTGCAATGGCATGAATTCTTATACAAAATACAAATACATAGCATTTATAATGCGTACAAATTAAATATTATTCTATTGCGCTTCACAATTACATTTACCAATGACAATAATATATATAAAAAACACACAAAAACTATACACTGCCTGTCATGAAAATGCATTTTTACCAAAAAGAAAAATGAACTATATTAGTTATTGGGACTACATTCGACAGTGGACCGCGGATGCACTTCTGCCTATTTACGTATATACATCCTATTTTGAAGAGATTTGGAAACATCCAGCCAACATTAATGGGTGCCCATTTTAGCATAGCGTCGACCATGTGTAATTTTATTGGAAAACATTATTTGAATCGATATGTCTTGTTTACTTTAAAATAGAATGACTCTATTCGTGCATGTTTCGTGAAACTTATATGAAAACATATTTATCGCAAATACGTTGTATCATATGCTGTACATGTATTCCCGTAATAATTAAAAAACGTTATATGCATGGTCAAGACGTTTGTTTAATGAGTTCTACATAGTTACTAGTATGGTGCATACATATACAGTGTGCATCCGTTATGTCAAATTCGGTAATCTCGAAGTCGGATCAACGTCCCGTTTCAGACACTATTATTTTATATATAACTGGATCCGTTTATATCGAATTTCGTTAACCCAAATTTCGGATATGTCGACGTATTTTGTTCGATCCGACGGAATTCGACATAACGGGTGTAGACTGTGTACATGTAGACTGTGAATGATGTGTACACTATGTACGGTCTACATCCGTTATGTCGAATTCCGTCAGACCGAACAAATTACTTATACATAACCGGACTTTGACGTAACGAAATTCGATATAAACGGATCCTCTTATATGTAAAATGATAGTGTCTGAAATGGGACTTTGATCCGACTTCGAGATAACCGGCGAATTCGACATAACCGACTTTGACATACTGTATGCATAGAGCAATTAATATTATTAAACCAAACGGACTCGGGCAGACTGGTTCTTTTGTAACTATGGAAGTGACGTTGTTACACTGTCGATTATTCAGTTTTAATGAAATGTTCTATTTATTTATATTAATGTATACACTTCTTTCCTCATTATTATTCCAGAAATAGACACACTAATCAGAGAGGAATGCTCACCAAAGTCTCAAACGTCTGAGAGATCCCAAATCAGTAGAATATCAGCGCGTGATAGCCCGGAAATGAGCGAGAATGAGCACGTGACCACACCGGAGACGTCAAGTGTATTTCCGAGTGGACTAGACAACGATTTCTTGTTGGATGAAAATATAGAACAGGAAACGGAACCAGTGAAGCATGATACTAAATTATCCAGAAGAAAAACTGATAGACCTCGGAAAAGAAAACGTGGTTCGGATGATAGCCCTTCGGTGTCCTCTATATTAGACACATTAGAAAACGCGGATAAATCGAGCGGTGTATCAGATAGGATATCTGTTATGTCTACAGACAGTGTTGATGGTACAATTTTGAATCTATCTGCAGGACATCAGAGTTTCCCAAATAGTCCCGAAGCCGAAATGGCAACCTCATTACAACAAATACCTGAAGATCTGTCATTAAGATCGGATGCTGACAAACGATCGGATAGTAAATGCGACGCAAAAGACAAGCTTTGTGCTTCCAAACCAAATAGTATATTGTCAAGTTCAGTGCAAGAGCTTGAAAAGGCAATGAATCGTCATTTGCCTACCAATAAAAAGACATTCCTTTGTGATGACAACGATAATCAATCTGTACAATCTCACAAATCGGCTATTCACTGGACAGGGCAAAACTGTTCTACAACGTTACATCCGAATTTTACAGCACCATTCTACGTGAGCAATATATATACAAGTAGGGAATCAGTAATACGCAGCAGTTTAAGATCACATGGTTTGAATGGTGAGTCAAATGTGATAAATATGCTCACACCATCGAGTGATGACGTCACAATAAGTAAAGAACAGTTGCAATTACATATACCCCATATCTCTGTAAATACGAAACATAGTTTCCACACTCACAAGGATATAATCTCAATTTCGGAGGAGTTTGGTATGACACCCCCATCATCCGTGTCGCCTCAGGACAAAATCACTTCCACATTTTCAGAAAATGTAATTGCGCGGGATTGTATGGGCATGCGCACTGGCCAAAGACAAGACAGTCGAAGCGTAACGAACAAGCACTATTCAATGACGAGTGAATCTAGCAGTGACGTCACAAAACCACACTATTTATCTGTGCCGAGTTATCGATATCATGCTTCTGATTTAAGTACTTGTTCTCAAGGATCGGTGCAACCAAGTGGACTCGTGTTCGATCCTCGCCAGTCATCAGGCAATGCTGTTTGGTATGGGTCCACATACAACTCATGAACACGAAGTCGTGATAGCGCAGTGGTAGCGCGTTTGCTTCAGATGCGAAATGCCCGGAGTTCGCGCGCCGCTGTAGCCGTTACGTGTGTACCCTAATGCATGGCATTTAAATTCCACGTTTCCTCTTCTCGCTCCCTCGTGGCGATGTAGTATATAGAATATAATTTGTAATAACTTGTTTCGCAATCGAGCTAAACTAAATATGTATAAACTAACTCATGAACACGGGCATAATATAATTTAACGTTTTATGACAGGCAGTTATTATGACTACACGCGTCCATTCAGAATGCATTCACAATGTGAATAGAAATATCATACTATTGGTGGAATTGTTCAGACTTCAAGACGGTTTCCATAAAAATAAGAATCTGAGGATTACAGATATTCGGTTTTCTATACATACTGAACTTCGAGGTTTTTGTACATGTAAGAAATTGTGGACAGCTACATGTGTACACACGATATGGTGATATACTGTTGCAGTAATTATGGAAAATGTTCGACATTACAATTATGGTATTATGATACTGTGAAGTTGTGACAACAAAGAAACCGTGACCTATGGGAATAACACAGTGTTTAAAGTGAAGGCCAAGTTGCGGTATATTGATCACAGAAGCCAAGTAATTTCGGATATACAGTCATTCCTAGCGTCTATGTGCATGCTATTATGAGATATGGATTGTGATCTACTAAGTTGACAACAATTTAATGTCAGATTGAGGTTAACTATTTATCCTTATACACACCTCGTTTAACTTGGGCTGCCTCTTGTGGCCAGAAATAAATGTTGAGTACTATTACTTAAGTTAATTTAACGTCGCTAACGGTTGCCCATTTGAGCGACGGGCAGCTTACCTAACAACACCTTTGATGGGTAGGCTCCAGCGGTTAACCAGTACTTAGTGCACCAACCTCCGTAAGAAACTGCCAACTCGTTCATATGATAAGACACGGTCTGAGCGGGGCTCGAACCCGTGACCATTATTGATGATAGGTTACAGTGGTATACAAGTCAGCGACCTTAACCACTCGACCACTGAGGCGGACAAGGTTGGGGGTCCTTAGGCAAGCCACTGAAATACACATTGCCCTCTCTCTCCCTTACATACGCATCTGCAGTCCAGTAGTAACACGGTGGACTGGTAATCCAGGTATCGCAGGTTCGATCCCCCGTCTGACCATAATAACATTAACCGTCTTTCAAATGGGACGTTAAACCGAGGTCTCGTGTCGGTGTTTTACACCGTGCACGTAAAAGAGCCAGAGGAAACACTGGAATGGGTCTCTGTCTGTATCATTGCACTATCCTCCACAAATCTAAAATTACTAATCTGTTCAGGAGACATAGCTCATTTGGGCAACCGATAGCGACGATAAATAAACGTAAAACACCCTCTCCCTCATGGCTATATATTCAACCAGGAACTAGGTCACGCCAGAGATTAGTCTAATTGTTTAAGAACTAGGTTTGCAGTATGATTTAGTGGCGAAACGACATATGCTTGGGTTCTGGGCACGGGATTTCCAGTGGTCAGGTGAGTGGGTTATGTCCAATAATATTTCTTTTTGTGTTTTATAAAGATTTAATAATTTCTTGTAGTCCATTTCAAACCTGCTCAGATATCGAACACATTTGGTTTGTGTTCAGTATTTGGCCTATGTTGATACTATTCCTAAACATACAATATCTATATTAGGACCAGAATCGCTCACCTGACCGCTGGGTATCATTATCCACACCCAAAGAGTCTGAGAGCCTAGCATTGCTCTTGTGTATTACGTTTTGTTCATGCATCAAAGGCATACTAACGTACGCTATGTTCAGCAATATAGTAACTTCTATTGCTGTCTGATTACATACATGCATACCGTCTCCGTGGCCTAGTGGTTAAGACGTCCGCATACGGAGCGCGAGGTCGAAGGTTCGAATCTCGTCAGGAGCTCATTCTGATATGGCCGGTTGGTGAGCCGCCAGCTAGTTAAATAATGGTTACCGATTGCCTAACAGCCAGGTGCCTGGCCTTCAAGGATATGATTCTAGAAGTACTGATGTCCATAATAGGTGTCTCATAAGTCAGAAATGACTGACCCGTTCAATAGGGCACTATAATAACCAAACACTTTTATACAATGTACTAGGCTAGTTATCACAGGGGATGGAGATACAACTTGGACAATATTTTAATCGGTTTTGATGTGATGTTAATTGACGTTTTATTACTACATTTAATTGTGCTAACAATGTGCTACCAATAAAATTGGACTAATGTCGTTAAATATAATTTATATTTATTGCATGATGTTAAATGCACTAATGCGCTCATTAAATGAGTCAAGTATACATTGTTCTACAAACATTTTGTTATTAAAATGGCATAAAATAAAATTTATGTTACATACAGCACGATGGTTTGCTTGTCTGTTATATGAAAATAGTTGGGCTTAAAGTCAACAAGATACTCCATAATAACAGGATACTCCCGGGCATTCAATAAATCCCTCTCCATGGCCACATGACCAGTGCAACCGTATAATAACAAGATACTCCCGGACAGCAAGATACTCCCGGACAGCAAGATACTCCATAATAACAGGATACTCCCGGACAGCAAGATACTCCATAATAACAGGATACTCCCGGACAACAAGCTACTCCCGAACAGCAAGATACTCCCGAACAACTAGATACTTCCGAACAGCAAGATACTCCCGAACAGCAAGATACTCCCGAACAGCAAGATACTCCCGAACAGCAAGATACTCCCGAACAACAAGATTCTCCCGAACAGCAAGCTACTCCCGAACAGCAAGCTACTCCCGAACAGCAAGATACTCCCGAACAGCAAGATACTTCCGAACAGCAAGATACTCCCGAACAACTAGATACTCCCGAACAGCAAGATACTCCCGAACAACTAGATACTTCCGAACAGCAAGATTCTCCCGAACAGCAAGCTACTCCCTAACAACAAGATACTCCCGAACTACAAGATACTCCCGAACAACTAGATACTCCCGAACAGCAAGATACTCCCGAACAACTAGATACTTCCGAACAGCAAGATTCTCCCGAACAGCAAGCTACTCCCTAACAACAAGATACTCCCGAACTACAAGATACTCCCGAACAACTAGATACTCCCGAACAACAAGATACTCCCGAACAGCAAGCTACTCCCGAACAGAAAGCTATTCCTGAACAGCAAGATATTCCCGAACAGAAAGATACTCCCGAACAGTAAGCTACTCCCGGACAGCAAGATACTCCCGGACAGCAAGATACTCCCGGACAGCAAGATACTCCCGAACAGCAAGATACTCCCGAACAGCAAGATACTCCCGAACAGCAAGATACTCCCGAACAGCAAGCTACTCCCGGACAGCAGCAAGATACTCCCGAACAGAAAGATACTCCCGAACAGCAAGCTACTCCCGGACAGCAAGATACTCCTGAACAGAAAGATACTCCCGAACAGTAAGCTACTCCCGGACAGCAAGATACTCCCGAACAGCAAGATACTCCCGAACAGAAATATACTCCCGAACAGCAAGCTACTCCCGAACAGTAGGCTACTCCCGGACAGCAAGATACTCTCGGACAGCAAGATACTCCCGGACAGCAAGATACTCCCGAACAGCAAGATACTCCCGAACAGCAAGATACTCCCGAACAGCAAGATACTCCCGACAGCAAGATACTCCCGAACAGGAAGATACTCCCGGACAACCAGATACTCCCGAACAGCAAGCTACTCCCGGACAGCAAGATACTCCCGAACAGCAAGCTACTCCCGGACACCAAGATACTCCCGAACAGAAAGATACTCCCGAACAGTAAGCTACTCCCGGACAGCAAGATACTCCCGAACAGCAAGATACTCCCGAACAGAAATATACTCCCGAACAGCAAGCTACTCCCGAACAGTAGGCTACTCCCGGACAGCAAGATACTCTCGGACAGCAAGATACTCCCGGACAGCAAGATACTCCCGAACAGAAAGATACTCCCGAACAGCAAGATACTCCCGAACAGTAAGCTACTCCCGGACAGCAAGATACTCCCGAACAGAAAGATACTCCCGAACAGCAAGATACTCCCGAACAGTAAGCTACTCCCGGACAGCAAGATACTCCCGAACAGAAAGATACTCCCGAACAGTAAGCTACTCCCGGACAGCAAGATACTCCCGAACAGCAAGATACTCCCGAACAGAAATATACTCCCGAACAGCAAGCTACTCCCGAACAGTAGGCTACTCCCGGACAGCAAGATACTCTCGGACAGCAAGATACTCCCGGACAGCAAGATACTCCCGAACAGCAAGATACTCCCGAACAGCAAGGTACTCCCGAACAGCAAGATACTCCCGAACAGCAAGATACTCCCGAACAGGAAGATACTCCCGGACAACGAGATACTCCCGAACAGCAAGATACTCCCGAACAGAAAGATACTCCCGAACAGCAAGCTACTCCCGGACAGCAAGATACTCCCGAACAGCAAGCTACTCCCGGACAGCAAGATACTCCCGAACAGCAATATACTCCCGAACAGAAAGATACTCCCGAACAGCAAGATACTCCCGAACAGCAAGCCACTCCCGAACAGCAAGATACTCCCGAACAACTAGATACTCCCGAACAGCAAGATACTCCCGAACAGAAAGATACTCCCGAACAGAAAGATACTCCCGAATAGCAAGATACTCCCGAACAACTAGATACTCCCGGACAGCAAGATACTCCCGAACAACTAGATACTCCCGAACAGAAAGATACTCCCGAACAGCAAGATACTCCCGAACAACTAGATACTCCCGGACAGCAAGATACTCCCGAACAACTAGATACTCCCGGACAGCAAGATACTCCCGAACAACTAGATACTCCCGGACAGCAAGATACTCCCGAACAGAAAGATACTCCCGAACAGAAAGATACTCCCGAACAACTAGATACTCCCGAACAGAAAGATACTCCCGAACAGCAAGATACTCCCGAACAACTAGATACTCCCGAACAGAAAGATACTCCCGAACAGAAAGATACTCCCGAACAGCAAGCTACTCCCGAACAACTAGATACTCCCGAACAGAAAGATACTCCCGGACAGCAAGATACTCCCGAACAACTAGATACTCCCGAACAGAAAGATACTCCCGAACAGCAAGATACTCCCGAACAGCAAGATACTCCCGGACAGCAAGATACTCCCGAACAACTAGATACTCCCGGACAGCAAGATACTCCCGGACAGCAATATACTCCCGAACAGCAAGATACTCCCGGACAGCAAGATACACCCGGACAGCAATATACTCCCGGACAGCAAGATACTCCCGGACAGCAATATACTCCCGGACAGCAAGATACTCCCGGACAGAAATATACTCCCGGACAGCAAGATACTCCCGGAGAGCAAGATACCCCCGAACAGCAAGCTACCCCTGAACAGCAAGATACTTCCGAACAGCAAGATGCTCCCGAACAGCAAGATACTCTCGAACAGCAAGATACTCCCGAACAACAAGATACTCCCGAACAGCAAGATATTACCGGACAACAAGATACTCCCGAACAGCAAGCTACTCCCGAACAGCAAGATTCTCCCGAACAGCAAGATACTCCCATAACAACAAGATACTCCCGAACAGCAAGATACTCCCGAACAGCAAGCTACTCCCGAACAACAAGCTACTCCCGAACAGCAAGATACTCCCGAACAGCAAGCTACTCCCGAACAACAAGCTACTCCCGAACAGCAAGATACTCCCGAACAGCAAGCTACTCCCGAACAACAAGCTACTCCCGAACAGCAAGCTACTCCCGAACAGCAAGATACTCCGGGTCATGGACCCATATTACCCTCCGATGTTTTAATTTAATCATATTGTATTGTATTCATCAAGATATACCATTAGAAAACTGTAATAAAGTGACCCAATAAACAATCATCCCTAACATTTATTTCAATAAATAATGTGCATACACTACCTTTTACAATGCGTACACACTTATACTATTTATAAATTACCCAATATGCACGTTTTTTCTCTTCATTTTGGTTCTGCCATTTTGGCATTCGGCCATTTAAAAATATTCACAGTATTTTTCTCGAAATTCAAACTATTGGGTAAAGGTTAGATAAACAGGATTTCGGCGGCCATTTTGAATTTAAGCCATTTTGAGAACTTTCGCATGTCGAATTGCTTGTACTCTGAGCGGCATTTAAGTGACAACCAGTCCTTTCCACCAAACAAGTGTACCGTAATCGTATAAGTTCCAAACAAGTCCAAGTTATAACACAAGTGTTAATTAAATAAATTGCTACTGTGTGCCTAAGCACCATATGGCGCTTTCAATAATCCCAGTTCGTCTCCCTGTAATCTAAATGTATCCCATCTTTTATAGAGAAGCAGGCTTGGACATGTATTCCATAAAATGTCAAGCTACAGATGTTCCAGTAAACATGTTTGGCATAACTGTCACTCAATATATCAATTCGGATATATTGTGTTGGTGCAAACACATGCTTGTACGGAAAATAACATGTTAATATTTTTAAATGGTACTGTTTAAACTTAAAACATCAGAGTACATTTCTGATGTAATAGCACACATGTGTGGAAAAACCTTTAATATGCTGATTAGGCATACGTGTACGGTATGTCCACGCCAAGTATACTTGTTACTCTGCCAGAACAGAACAGAACAGAACAGAACATCTCTTTTATTTCACTCTATGCATGTATAAACATGCAAATATTAGGTTATCACAATTGACAAAACATACAAACGAGGCTACAATACATTTAGACATACTGAGAAATATACATTTTATCAAAATATATCCGAAAACAATTGAATAAAACTTAACAGTCTTAGCAAAGGAGAACGCTACATTCTAACCTTTTAGATAATACATTTTATGAACTTACATAATTTAATGAATTCTGGCTTATTTTTAGTACACATTAGATTTTCCAGTTTAAACATGTTTGGTCTACGGTAATATATAGGCTTCAAAAATATGTTCCTTTCGTCGTTAAATTGCGGACATTCAAATAAATAATGGAATTCGTCGCCAATTTTATCCTGACAAATGTTACAAAATCTTTGATTTATAGGCGTTCTTAGCCAATTTCCAGTTTCTATTGGTAGTCGATGATTCTAGTTCTAAATTTTATAAAATAGTACAATAGTTGATTTCCTAACTCCGCTAAGTAGGGTTCGGTACCGAATGTCTTTTTAAAAACTCTGTAAGACATACTATTACTCGAGTTATCAATTTTAGAATACCATTCATTAAGAAATAGATCTTTTAATTTCTGTTTCACAGCCAGTTTAAGCCAATTAAAATGTGTTTGTATATTGGCAAACAACACATTTACAAGGCCACATTTTATCAGAATAGTTTTAACATTGTACATCCATGGATATTTTTTTTAAATGTGTCATCATCTAGTCCAATTGTGGAAAGTATTGTTTGTTTATAATACAAGTGTAGATAATTTATGGACTATTCCATCATTTGTACAGAGTTTCGACCAGAATGCTATAACTCTTGCTTCAATATCGAGTGACAAGGGCATACATCCAGTTTCTCCATAGACAAAATAATTAGGGGTTGATCTTTTTAACTTAAGTATATGTTTTAAATTTTTTAATTGTACTCGTTCTAATATATTTAAATTTCCAAATCCCAAATTTCTGCTCCGTATAGTAAAATTGGCTTAATTATTTTATTAAATAACTCAATTTGTAAATCTATTGGAAGGCTAAGGCGATTTGCATTTTTGATAAGACTATACAAGCTATGGTGGCTTGATTTGCTATATGTTTTTTTCCGTTTAAAAAGGATCCACTTCTATTAAAATATATACCAAGATATTTGTACTCGTTTACTGCCTCTATGGGTTCATTTTTAAATATGAAATTATAGACATGCTGTCTTCCTTTGGAAAATACTACTATTTTTGTTTTGGAAGTATTAACTTTAAGTTTCCAGTTTTCACAGTACTGTTCGTATGTATTTAATGCTTCCTGTAGATCGTTTGCTGATTCAGCAATAATAACTGTATCATCCGCATAAAGCAGAATAAATATTTTTAAAAGACTGAAAAGTTCGTTTGTATTTCTTTCATTTTCCTTTATTATTCCTTGTACATTTCTATTATGTTGAAAGAAAGATTCCAAGTCATTCAGAAATAATGAAAACATCAAAGGAGATAAGTTTTCGCCTTGACGTACGCCAATGTTAAACGGGAAAAAGTTAGAAAAATTTGAATTTACTTTGACACATACATGACTTTATATTACTATACATATTTTTAATAACCTGGAGACATTTTCCATTTATATTTGCGTTTACTAATTTTTTCCATACACCATTTCTCCACACAGTGTCAAATGCTTGTTTTAAATCAATAAAGGAGCAAAACAACTTTTTTCTGTTCTTATTGAGATATTGGATAATGTGATGTAAAACGAATCAATGGTCTGTTGTTGAGAATCCTTTTCTGAATCCTGCTTGTGTATTATTAAGTATATTATTTCTTTCAACATAGTCTGTTATTCGTTAATTTAAAAACTTTTCCTAGACAGCTTAACAAGGTTATTGGTCGGTAGTTTTCGGGTTTTGTTATATCATTTTTACTTTTATATATGGGATTAATAATACCATAGTTCTGGAATAATACCAGTGTCATAAATGAGAAGTTTAACATAAATTATTTTCATTAAAGAAAACAATGCTTTTATTTGTTCATTTACTATTTTATCATAGCCACTAGCTTTGTTATTTTTCAGGTTTTTAATTGCGAATTCTATTTCATTTTCTGCTATAGGTACATTTACCTCCTCGTTATTTCCATTTGATAGGTTAGTTTCCATTCCACCATTATCATTAGTGTTATCGTCATTTACAAAATTTACATTTTTAAAGAAAGTATAGAGATCGGTTAGGTCCGCCTCGCTTTTCTTATTTGATTTTTTATTTAAAATTTTCCAATATTTTCTAGGATCTGTACTTTTTACTTCACGCAATTTCTTTATATTTGATCTTTTATGTTTATTGTAAAATTGCTTTAATGCACTTTTATAAATTATTTTGCATTTCTTTTTAGATTTTCTTTTGTTTCGTTATTTTGTCTTAGTTTATAAAGATATTTTGCCGTGTGAAAATTCTTTCTTGCTTTATTACACCTTGGTCCAAACCAAGAATATGTATTAATAGTATTGTTGGTATGATTATTTTTAACATTTGTATAACCAAACGTTTCACTAAATGTCTTTAAAAATAACGAGGATATATCCTTAACTATATCGTCAACATTTTGCTGGCTAAAATTACGTTCAGCTGTAACATCTTCAATAGCGTCTTGTATTCTTTGTATTTTAGCCATATCAAGTTTCGTTATAAAATCATCTGATTTAGTTCTATCCCACAGTTTTACAACATGTTCTCTATTGTGTTCATTATTACTAATTTTACATAACTTAAAGTGTAAGCTTAGTTCCACTGGATTATGGACATCTGACAATAGGGGGCAAAAGTCTAATACTTGTAGATCTATAACATGTTTAAACAGATTAGAGTTGCAGACAAAGTAGTCAACAGTACTTGTTCCGTTACACGTTGTTTTGCCATGTTTGTTCTACCGTTTAAAATGTATAGATAATTAAGTTTTAAAACATCATGAAACTGATTTCCATAGTTATTTGCAGTTTTGTCACCATTTACACGTTTCCTATCAACATTAGTAGCCGCATCAAACTTGATCATTTCAATATTATTTTCAGTACAAAGTTCATCCAAATTTTGGCTTTCAAAAAATTCAGTATCAAGTATAATATAATCATCTAAAGATTTAGTTCTACTATTATAATCTCCAAACAAACAAATTGTATCGTATTTATCCAAAAACTTGTTAACATCATTTTGAAATTCTAAGAAAGGGTCCTCAGCAGCATAGACTGAGTATTCAGGTGGTATATAAACCACACCACATATTACATCTGTTTCGGTTTTACAAAGTATTTTTGAAATAGTGAACCATATAACTAGTTTGCTATCTGTTTCTCTAATGGTGATATGTTTTGAAATATCTTTTCTAACAAGTAAAGCAAGTCCGCCAGATTTGCGGCGCTTATTTATAGTTTTTCTATTACTCATAAAAATATCATAACCGGGTAAATCAACATAATCTAAATCATCACATTTAATTTCTTGTAAACCTATTATACAATATTGCATTAAAAAATTTGTAAATTCAGGACAACCCAGTTTCGATTTTAATCCACACACATTCAATGAAAGCATATTAAAAACTCCCGGCTCTGTGAAATTTTCATTACACCATAACTCTGGTTCTGGATTAGAATTTACTCTACTCGTGTTATCTCCCTTATTTGGTAAGCTATCGTTCGAATTTTCTTCAGTACAATTTCTGACGTGATAATAAGTTGGATACAGTATACAACAATTTGGATATAATATACTACGATCATAACTCTCCATATCATTGTAATAATTCACAGAGTACAACAATCTATTATCGTAAACAGTAAATCCCTTATTCATAAAAGCATTGTATAATGTTATATCTTGAGGAAATAACGCACACTGAAATAATTCTCTATTCAGATGAGATATATAGTCATTATAATAGCAGTTATAAATATACGCTGGCGTTTATCTATAAACATAATTGCACAAAAAATACGTAGCAGGTGAGATCAATGACCAATAATTGCATGGAATGTAAAAGTGAAATTGATCATTCAACAACACACAGTTACTCGTATAGTACGGCGGTAAAGTCACAGGTGAATAAACA
This sequence comes from Archivesica marissinica, assembly GCA_014843695.1. Lineage (NCBI taxonomy): Eukaryota > Metazoa > Mollusca > Bivalvia > Venerida > Vesicomyidae > Archivesica > Archivesica marissinica. The sequence continues at coordinate 94,010,817 of CM026404.1, read as the reverse complement.
CCATTAACAGTTCTATCGGTACACAGCCACTTTTTTTTTACGTTTATTTATCGTCGCTACCGGTTGCCCATATGAGCGACGCCTCCTGAAGAGATTAGTTATTTTAGATTTTGGAGGAAAGTGCATGATACAGACAGAGACCCATTCCAGAGTATCCTCTGTTTCTTTTACGTGCACGGTGTAAAGCACCGACACGAGACCTCGGTTTAACGTCCAATCTGAAAGACTGTTAATTTTATTAGGGTCAGACGGGGGATCGAACCTGCGATCCCTGGATTACCAGTCCAGCGCGTTACCACTGGACTACATATCCGTCTGTTCATGGCTGGGTATTAGTGTAGTCTGCATTGGTCAGACAATTAGGTTCCCCAGGGGGGTCACTGGGAGCATTACCGTCAGCTATGAGAACTGGCTGGGATCCAGCCCAACAGTCATTTGTAGCATCATCAGGGATTGCAGAGTTACGATCAATTAGAACACCATCATTTTCAACCCATTGCACATTTTCACGATTACTGTCTGTAGAAGTTCGAGACCGAAAGTGGAGACCGCTCCTTGCGTTTCGTTGACGTTCTATCTACCTCCATCGCATCCTTTCCAAGTAGATCAAACCGGTTGGGGGTTTCAAAATTTAAAGTTCTGCCACTGAAATTTTGGACACACCGGGCTTGGTAAGTATGACTGCCGAGGTATGGACCGTTCTGCGTGCGACGGTTGTCTCCTCGAGCCTCAAACCTTCCACCAGGGTACGCTGGGGCGTTGAGGGGGCGGACATGGCTTGTGCGGCCACTTTTATCAGTGTATTTACCGCTATTAATATTATATAACTCATTGTTAATGAATAGTCTATCCCTCACTAATGACACTTTCTCCCCATGGTCAGAGAGATGACGTACTATTGGATACAATTTCTTGCGTCGTACCTCTACCTCGCGTGGAAAATGTTCGTGTATTATTATGCCTTTTTTGAGATTGTTCAGAGAGATACCTGCTTGACGAACTATATTTCTGTCACTCTTATTATGGAATCTCGCAATTATTGGTCTTGGTCGTCCGGTTGCCCTGGCTCTCACAGGGTTACCGACACGATACACGCTTTGAAAGTTCAAGTTTTTATCTGACACAGGTGTGGCGTTACATATTGCTGTGTTGTCTAGCAGGTTTGAGGTCAAAGTTTCTCTGAGGGTTAATTCAACATCTTCCTTCTTGCTAGCACCATTTTCATCCGTAGGACGGGCCTCATTCACGCCGAAAATAATTAGGTCATTTTCCATGTATTTACATTGTAAGTCTACACAGCGTGTATCGAGTTCTGCATTTTTGGCCAAAATTGTTTGCAATTGTGATTCAATTATGGAATTTAAGCCATTTTGAGAACTTTCGCATGTCGAATTGCTTGTACTTTGAGCGGCATTTAAGTGACAACCAGTCCTTTCCACCAAACAAGTGTACCGTAATCGTATAAGTTCCAAACAAGTCCAAGTTATAACACAAGTGTTAATTAAATAAATTGCTACTGTGTGCCTAAGCACCATATGGCGCTTTCAATAATCCCAGTTCGTCTCCCCCTAATCTAAATTTGTCTCATATTTTATAGAGAAGCAGGCTTGGACATGTATTCCATAAAATGTCAAGCTACAGATGTTCCAGTAAACATGTTTGGCATAACTGTCACTCAATATATCAATTCGGATATATTGTTTTGGTGCAAACACATGCTTGTACGGAAAATAACATGTTAATATTTTTAAATGGTACTGTTTAAACTTAAAACATCAGAGTACATTTCTGGTGTAATAGCACACATGTGTAGAAAAACCTTTAATATGTTGATCAGGCATACGTGTAAGGGATGTCCACACCAAGTATACTTGTTACTCTGCCAAATGTACAGTTCCATGTATGATTGCCTTGTATAACGACCGTATACAGCATTATTAGAAATGGACCATTACTCTGTTATACAACTAATTATGGAGGTAATTAATTAACATAATCAACATATAACCCCATTATTTTACACAAGGCTAGCACACCTTTATTTATTTAACCATATTTGATTGCAAGCAAATCAATAGTACATATGTCATACACATAAAGATACAATACATAGCATGAAAATACAAATGGTTTGGGCCACACGTTTTTAAAAACATTAGACAACGGCCCGCACCAGATTGTCAAGCTAACGTTCGATTTCTCTATTCTTTTTCTATATTGAAAAGAGTACGCAAAATATAATGTAAATAAAAATCAATTAAAGGGTCAGAAAAAAGACAAAATTTATAAAAAAGAAAATATTGTTTAGATTGATACATGTATCTCACGATTCCACCAGTCTCACAAGCAAATAATGTATATTTAATCAAAAGGCGTGCCGAAAAATGATGCGAATTTGTAATGTAATTTTGCAATTCCAAAAATAAAAAGTTTTGTTCTTCTCACTTGTTAACGACTCTACCGTGAAGTAGTTTTATGGAAATAAATGATCAAACCTTAGTATCAGTCGGAGGCATACCCAAGTGCCATTTTTAGATCCTGAATCCGGACTAATAAATAGTAGAAAAACATAACATGATAATACAAATGGATTGGTCCACACGTTTTAACCACCACATACGGATATGTAGTCCAGTGGTAAACTTGTAATCCGGGGATCGCAGGTTGGATCCCCCGTCTGACCCTAATAAAATTAACAGTATTTCAGATGGGACGTTACACCGAGGCCTGGTGTCGGTGCTTTACATCGTGCACGTAAAAGAACCAGAGGAGACTCTGGAATGGGGCTCTGTCTGTATCATGCACTATCCTCCAACAATCTAAAATGACTAATCTCTTTCATTCGTTCATATGGGTAACCGGTAGCGACGAAAATCACACTTTTAACCACATTAGAAAACAACCCTCACATTCATGTAAAGATTAAACTAAATGACGGATTTCGACATGCAAAAAGTCACAACTAAGCAAAAGCACTACAATAAATACATACAGCCCACAAGTCCACCCGCGTGTCCGCCACATCACGCTATGACCCAAACCCAAGGCTCAGATAGAGCCATCATAATGATGTACTTTCTAGAACATATATTTGTACTTCTAAAAATAAAAATGTTGTTCCGACCATCAGATAATGATTCAATGCAATGAAATAATGTAATCTATGTGAACGGACGTTGATCGATGTAGCGTTGTACGTTACAGATTACAGATGACGAAGCAATGTTCTGCATCTTCAATGCCATGAGTGCATGAACACTCGGGAGAATCACACACATTGTCGAAGAGGTCGTTATTCAAATATCTGCATTGGTTTTAATACGAGCTTGGAGATAACAGTACAATGTCTTTGATCAAACAATAAGTAGGCACTGGAGGAACTTTGCATTTTCAGTTTGTTCTTAAATGTTTGGAGGGTATTTGCATTACGCGTTGATAAATCAAGGTCATTCCATAATTGCATTGAATCATGCATAGCAACTATGGAGTAGGTTTCAATGCGCCTCGGCAAAGTGACATAATACAGTTAGATCGTAGTGGATAGTCATAGTGGATATTTGTGTTTATTAGTGTAAGATAAGATTTCATCTTGTGGTCATATCACCGAAATGTGTATTTCCACTCGTGGCATTAACACTAATAAACACAACTATTTTGTTTCTTTTCTAATTTTCAATGAGTTTAACTAATATAATAGTGCTGTCCTTGTCGGGAACCTCATGTCACTACATTCCACAACCGCACAACCACTTCTGTAGGAATGAACGTCCGTAATAGTTCCGGTATAACTTTCAAGTTAGTTTCTGCTTGCTGTCAACATTAACAACTAAAGACAAAACACATTCATTAGAAGATATTACTTTATAATTAACTGTTCATGATAATCAGAAAATAGCTAAAACACGAAAGCACGTTCAACCGCGGAGGAATACGAAACTTAAGCAGTGACAGAGAAAATGCCATATTTCACTGTTTCAAAACAGTGAAAGATGGAGTTTTCTTTCACTGAGAAAACTCTATCATTCAATGGAATGAATAAAGGATAAGACTTGAAGTGGGTCTTGTATCAGCATACTCCATACATCTTGCATATGCTTAAATACAGTTTGTGCCAACTTTACCGGTGTAAAATTAACACATGTTCTACTTGCCGTAAAATTAAAGTTAAATCAAATACACGAGCTGTGTTTATGGTCAATAACACCTAGAACGATCCTAGAACGTAACACATACGCTAAATCGTATCAGCATTGCATACGAACATGTTATTTTCAAGTTCTGTGCGTTACGTTAGTATAGCTCAGAACGTGTGTCTTAACAATACTTGGCACAAACTTGTGTGTGAATTATTGGAGCATATAAAGATGATCACATGACTGTGAGTGCGTACTCGGTCATGTGATATGGTTCGATTGATCGTCAGTTCCACGCTAGGCTTAGATCGTTCCTCAAGCAATTTCGCTATTCAATAATTCAAGATGACGAGTACAGAACTTGAACACATGGTAGAACGCATGGCCCTAGGGGTTATAATTATAGATGAACAAATAAGGACTACTGCAGATAGTATCAACGGATTGGTAAAAATGATAAGCTCAAAAACAGTAAATATGTATAACATTCCGAAATTTAAAAGAAAAGTAATGGAAAACAATTTATGTTAATTTCTACGGGTTTATTACATGCAGCAGAGGTAGAATCAGCCCTAACCTAAGGGACAACTTAGAAACTGCAAAATAATATATTATTGAAGGATTTGATCACCCCGTGTTTCAAGTACAATCAGTAGTGCATGGTATGGCTGATCAGATATTTATAGATAATTATTCTGTACAGGCAAATCTATGCATGATATGTGTGTTTGCTAATACAATTTTCAATTCAATACATTTTATTGGCCAATAATGATTACAAGCTACCATTCAAATAATCGTTTAATAAAATAGAATTACGTAATAACAATTCGGATAATGCGCGTCTTAGCTAAGCCACATACAACACTTAAACTATGTTTGCAATGGGCAATACTTGCTATCGTTTATTCAACGTAATGACGAGGTTTATGTGATATGGTTCGATTGATCGTCAGTTCTATGCTAGGCTTAGATCGTTTCGCTACCAATTTCGCGATCTATGAACGGGTTTCCATATTGATTTAAATGTTAAAATCGAATTGAATTCAGATTCGTTAACATAGTACGATTATGTTATCGTTTGGAAACTATTATTTAGTTTAATCATATGTTATTGCATTCTTTATATTCAATGTACAATACAACTCAAATTTACAGATGAAATAAATAAGATATATGGTACAAACACTATTATTTGAATCTACTCGCAATCAAAGATATGTTGTTAGTAAACTATATGAAATTTCCCTGAGGTACATTGGATACAGTTTTCCATTGTTAGTAAAATATAATTTTATGAAACATTCCTGAGGTACATTGGATACAGTTTTCCAGAGTTTTTTTACATTATCATAATGATTTATACCTCTGATTTTTACCCTGGTCCCGTGTATCTCTGTCTGCGTCGAGGCTATATTTCACGTATTCGACTATATGTACGTAGTACAGTCAAAGATATTTGAAAACATTTGCTTTGTATATTGTGTAACCTCGTCATTACAGTGAATAAACAGAACAGAACCATATTTTATTATCAGACTTGTACATAGTACATAATCATATAATACATAATATAATTATAATATATTTATTTATATCACGTTACTTGTTAGTTACATATTCAGGTGTGTTCATTGTATTAGTAACAGAGGATGAACATTATATTTAAGCAGAATATCGTATAATATCATTTAACAAGAAAAAACAATTTTATTAGATACAAATTATTATTGTTTTTTGTCTTTAACATAATTATGTAAATGGAAATTGTGTCGAATGGTAATGTAGCATGGACAAACACAAACAAAATGATATTCATCTTCTAAGTCATTGGTAGTACAGTTAAAGCAATATCGTTCATTTCTAGGTATTCTATTGTGCGCATAGCGCCCAGTTTGTATTATTAGAGAGTGGGCTGATAAGCGTAATCTAGATAATTATAGAAAACCTCAAATTACTTGGTAAAACATCCAAGTAAATATAATACTCAAAATGAAGTTTGAATAATTTATAATTCTCAAGTATTGGTGAAGTTTCCAGAGAACCGTACCATTGTTGTATGAATGAATCAAGTATGCGTTGTTTGAAAACACTGACGAAGAAAGAAGGATTATCTGCGCGTTGCTCTTCAAAATCATAAGCAAAGCCATAAACGATCGCCTATTGCAAGCAGACATTATTACACATACGCTGCAGGAAAATACACGTCACATCTTTTTGAAAAGTGTGTTCTCGATAGACCCGCCCACATCAATATATAAGTCATATGCTTCCTTTATAAGTTCTTCAATATATCTCACCGCCTGATACATGCGTAGGAGTTTATCGTTGTCATAAACAGCATGCAGTAATTCTAGGTGTTCAGCATCACTGACGTTGCGGTGAAAATTTCCCTCTTGAAGTTTGACTGTGCATTTAAGATCACGCTGAGAAACACTAACATTAAGGAAAGTGGCGAGTTTAGTTAACTAATCGGTCATGTGTGTTATTAATCTGTCATACTGTATGATATGTACGGGTCCTTTGAATTGTCCGATGGTGAGATTTGTTAATTTGACGTACCAGGTCATCGAACGGTTAAACAATTTCGCACTTTCTGAAACATAGAATATGCCAGCTGAGCGAAGAGAACATCAATATAACAGAGAAGATGCTACGGATCGACATAGAGGATATCAATAAAATAGATAAAAAATGAGAGTTTCGTGCACAAAATATAACAATCAACACTGCAACCGAGCATTTACTTGCTCGTTCACTTAAATATTTTAACTACGTCCTACTTTTGTTACACGAACATCACTAATACTACATTCATATATTCTTACCAAGTGTGTGGTTTTCAGAATGTCACTACCTTAAAGCTGTACATATCAATGCATATACGCAACTAAAATCGTCCTTGGGCAAGCGTAGTTACCAAAATACTGCAGTCAAGCAATTCACAATTTAGTTAATCCCCTTAGTAGATAATACTTCTCCAAATATCTTGATTATCAGTGACGAGACATTAATGGTCACGCGTCAGTTGGCACCCACTTTTACGCTTCGTTTATCACAAATACCGCTGTTGTTGGGGCGTACTTTTATGATGAAAGAATATTATATTAGGTTGCATAACCGGGGCTGATTGGTTATACATGTTATATTTGGGAATAATCATAGAATAGAACAGAAGTTTATTTCGAAGTATAAAGAAGAATTTATTTCACCAAGTACACAATATCTTAACTGAAAGAAGTCAAAACTGACAGTTGATTAAACATGGATGAAATAGTACAATGTATTTCGGCGGTGGTTTTAATACTAATAAATATGGACGTTACACTATATCATTACAGTGCTTAATTCAAGAATGTTGAACTTAATAGACATTTATACATAAGTACATTATATATGCATAGAAACATACATGCATACATACACTCCAACAACATTTCTTAACGGTTATCTGGTGTTTTATAATATTTGGAGCCAACTAATAACACTATAATATAAATAGTTTCATATCGTCATTAAGTCATTTTATTCCAGATTATTATTCAGCGAGTAGTATACACAATAATCCTGACACGAATGTAAACAATCTTAAATTTAAAGCATATCGTCTACCTCGGCAGGGATGGCGAACACACCAACTTATTGGGAACCCCCTGAGACCCCGAACAAGCACCAAGTCCATTTCGCAAAAAACGCCCATATGTATCTACTTATATATCTAGGAGCTCTCATATCAAATAAACACGAATGTAAGTCATTTATATATAGATTAAATAGCAATGGAGAAAAAATACATCCCTGGCATGAACCGCAATTAACATCAAATCAATCCGTGTTAAGTTGATTTACCCTTACACAGGATCACACGGATGAGCAAAGTTATTTAATTGCCATGAACATTTTACCAGTAATGCCACTATCAAAAAGTATTTTCCATAATTTATCCCGGTTAATATAATCGTACATGGCAAGTTTACGTTTTCCCTAGTTTCAATGATACTAGTCAAAGAAGAAACATAGTCTATGGTATTTGCGAAAACCATTTTGCTAATCCGACATGTTTCCGTTCGATTTTGCCCATGCACTAAGACGTTTGTTCAAAATGCTATAGTATATTTTATACATTGAAGAAACTGATGCAATTCCCATAGATCTCTAGGATCATTTTTAGACGAGTTGGGAATTGGACTGATGATACATTTCCCCATATAGATGGACTAGTACCGTATTAAAACATATGTTAAATAATGCATGCATAAACAAGACAGAAGTGTATGTCATCAACTCCATTAGCTTTACCACGTTGAGCTTTATTAATAGCTTTCTTAATCTCTAATACAGTGATTTCATCATTAAACGGTAGCTAATTATTACCATGGGCAAAATTTACACATGAGTTTCTGTGCCATTAGTATATGTATTATTGAATAAGGAATTAAAATCATATTTCCATGTATTTAAGACAGTATCTAAACTCGAGGAGGTTGAACCATCATTAAGAACAACTTCCATTGGAATTTCTTACTCTTACTATAGCCTACACCAATCGTACAAATGGATTTCCAAAATCTATCCTGATTAACATTACATGTACATTCATTTATTAACAAATTACTCTGAAGTGAATACCAATAATGACGCTTTGCCCTTTAGACTTCCCTGTCAAAATACATTCTGGCAAAGCAAACTCAGATTTATATCGTATTTTATCGTTCCTATTAATACAGCTTAACCAAATTGTCTCCGCATTACACACACTTGACCACACATCTGTTAATTGATTATTCCACCATGGCTTTCCAGGTCGGTGCTTCTTATTGTGACCACCAGTAGCAATCGTGTTATAGGGTATGTCATTATATGCACCAATCCTGATATACAGAATCAACATCATTCTGTGTACGTAGGCCTTGCTCTAATTTGTCAGTAACAATATTAATCTATCTTAGAACCTCGTCACTACTACAAATGAACAATTTATACAAGTAACATCAAATTTATCATATGAACAATGTACATCAGGTTTGCTAGTATCAGTAATACTGTTATATATATGCCAGGTAAGCAAAGAATGATCCGGTATATTAGTTGGTGCCAGTTCTGATCCTGGTTCCATCCCCTGACATTCCAAAACCAGGAACTAAGTTAAAAGTTACGTATACTCCTGTGTTGGTCATATCTACCGCCACCGTTTCTGCCATTATCGTACTTTCCATGTCAGGATGAACGATCTGATTGTCTATCATTGCCTCTGACACAACTGTTGGAATTGCCAGGGGCACGATTAGAAGTAGGGTATCTGTTGTCATCCGTAACACGTGACTGGTCAGCGTTATTTGTATGCACAACGCGTAAATCCCTCATGGATAAGTCACTCTGTTTTATGACATTAAGAATGGTTTGAAAATACTGGACATCACGCGACCCGCCGGAAACCGGTAAAGATGAAAAAATACCCGCGAATACTGTCCACTTGATTTCAATTTCGGCTTACTAGTCATCACTTTACGATTGTCCTCATGCGACCTGAATTTGGCAATCATTACACCAGGCTTCGAACCGTTGATAGATTGCTTTCGCTCGGCGTTAGCACATGTTACACCATTAACGTTCAATCCATCCTTGATCAGCGTATTCACCTTGTTACTCACATGTTCATTTTCAGTGATAGGTAGATCTCGTATTACAACGTTTAGAGTAATGTCATTCATTGGAACGGTATGCGCACTCGGGGCCTGTGCCAAAGTTTCAATTTTGTTGTTGATGACATCAATTTCCTCATTCGTAGTATATTTAATTGTCTCTAAGCAGTCATCCATATCTCTCCTAACTCGACTCATCTCTGCATTAACTTGCGTATCCAATAGTTGGACAACTTTGTTCAATATCTTTTGCTTGAGGCCAGATTCAAGATTATCAACCCCAGAGAGGAAAGCAACATATGCATATCAGCAGACAATTTACAATTAAATGCTGAACTGAAACACTAGAGTCCACATGCACGTCTGCAATGGTATGCCAATACTCTCAGGTGCAGGGCGTGAAACAGGGGGGTTCTTCTCAGTATATAATGAACGTCGCGTATTTTTCAGTAACTCGGGGCTTCTTTATGGAAGCGTCACAACAAGGATCAAATGCATTCCGTTTGTGACTCTTGGCGATGATCGGTCATTCAACAGGTGTAATAATGAAATCTACATAATCATCCGCATCATTAATTGCAAGTGTTTGTTGTTCCTTCAAAGTATTAGCCTTATTGCACAATCATTTTATTTACGTTTACTTATCTTCGCTAACGGTTGCTCATATGAGCTCATATGAGTAACACCTCGTGAATAGATTGGTCATTTTAGATTTGTGGAGGATAGTGCAATGATACAGACATAGACCCATTCCAGAGTCTCCTCTGGTTCTTTTACGTGCACGGTGTACATCACCGACACGAGACCTCGGTTGAAAGTCCCATCTGAAAGACTGTTAATTTTATTAGTGTCAGACGGGGGATCGAACCTGCGATCTCTGGATTACCAGTCCAGCGTGTTACCACTACATATCCGTCTGTACAATCAGAGCTAATGTGTCCATAAAGTGCACTCGTGTATGTGCACGAGTGTGCTGCTAATTCAAGCGTGACGAATCGCTAATCATAAAGCCACTATACACTGGCCAGCCAGGTAGATAAACCGATTATCGGTAGAGTACAGTATGCGTGTCTATATATAGTAACACAGGTAAACGAATAGTTCAACACCGAGTGTTTAAATTCACAAAATCAAAACAAATTCACCTCAAATCCATCCAAACGAATGTCACAACATTTGCAAACAAGTCCATATAAAAATAAAAGTAAACAATCGCACAGAAGCCGTTTAAATATTACTAAATATCCCACTGATTTTCAAAGCAAATTGTCATGTATCATGTGATATGGACAATGTTACCAATTGAAAATTCCATTGTAAATAATTGATTACTTTTGACAGAACATCATGTCAAATATATGCAAGACAGTCTCAAGTCTAAATAAAGTACGAGGGGTGCAATAAATAAAACATAAACCAAATAATTATGGATGCAGCAAGATCACAGTTGAGGACTTCCTTATAACATAACATGCACGTTCTGTGTCCTCACTCGAGAAGTCGGTTATAGTACACTGTAAGCTTAATCAACACTGAAAGCATTTTAAACTGTTAGGCTGTCAGTAGGATCTTAAGAGGACGGTCCGGTTGCTGTTGACTTCTTGGTTCAAACATTAATTGCCAAGTCCACATTGCTACATTTACTTCACCAGAATTTAGATGCCCACTTGCCATTCAGTTTCTTAGCGGTGGGACATCTGCAAATATATTAAAAGAAAACATGGTCCCAAATAGGAATGCATACATCTTGTAAACGTGTGTTTAAACCAATTGACTATGCGTCAAGATTATGTGAAGAGTTTGAACTTCAATTGTCTTAAAAGTAAAATAACAATTTAAAAATAACAATAAATATGCATTGCCGTAAAAAGCATTTTTAACATGCAGAAAATTCCCCCAACGACTAACTATATGACTGGAAAATTGCTTCTGAGGTATAAGTATTAACCAGAATACTTATACTCTATTGTCATAAAATATATATGGATGTATTAAACTATTACTATATAGACCCATAACAACCAGTAAATTGCTGGACATACCTATACATATGTAGTACAGTCGACTGCATCTCATGCTCATTGTTGGAACGTTCATCTTCCTAATGATTTCCTCAAGTATGACAGTGTGGCTAGTGTCATTTACTGACAAAGCTTCTGTTTCTTGAAAATAACTTGACCCAAGGCCATTTCTCAACCTGAAAAGAATAATAATCACAACATTTTATACAAAAACCTACTAAACATAATTTGTTACGTTCAGGCTTGTTTGTTACGGTACAATTGACAGGCTACTATTTTGGCTATAAGTTTTAGGAGCATATCCTGAAATCACGGGAATATCCTGCAGTATGTCCAAAGTAAAAAGTTAACTTTATCTGTTTTACTATGTGTGAGAGGAATACTGCCTTCACTGGAATCATACTTTGACCACATTGGTTAGAATGTTGGTACTTAATAATTAAAATGTGCGTCAGAAAGTAGATCTATATTTCAAAGTGAACGCTTAAAATGACGCAGTTGTCATGTAAGAATTATATAATTAATCATTCGCAAGACCTCATCCCTGATCGAATCCATCGCCATGGTGGTTTGCCTAATGGTACAATTGTAACGGCTCCAGCGGGGCTCGAACTACGGACTGTGTGATCCCTTAAAATGAGATTGATGCGCTTTCAAGAAGGGACTTTTGAGAGATTGACAGAACCGTGAAAATTCAATTTTCTACATAACTGAGAGTAGTGACGAAGTTCTAAGAGAGGTTAATACTGCTATACCTTTTCTAAGAGAGGTTCATACTGCTATACCTTTTCTAAGAGAGGTTAATACTGCTATACCTTTTCTAAGAGAGGTTCATACTGCTATACCTTTTCTAAGAGAGGTTAATACTGCTATACCTTTTCTAAGAGAGGTTAATACTGCTATACCTTTTCTAAGAGAGGTTCATACTGCTATACCTTTTCTATGAGAGGTTCATACTGCTATACCTTTTCTAAGAGAGGTTAATACTACTATACCTTTTCTAAGAGAGGTTCATACTGCTATACCTTTTCTAAGAGAGGTGAATACTACTATACCTTTTCTAAGAGAGGTTAATACTACTAAACCTTTTCTAAGAGAGGTTAATACTGCTATACCTTTTCTAAGAGAGGTTCATACTGCTATATCTTTTCTAAGAGAGGTTAATACTACTATACCTTTTCTAAGAGAGGTTAATACTGCTATACCTTTTCTAAGAGAGGTTAATACTACTATACCTTTTCTAAGAGAGGTTCATACTGCTATACCTTTTCTAAGAGAGGTTCATACTGCTATATCTTTTCTAAGAGAGGTTAATACTACTATACCTTTTCTAAGAGAGGTTAATACTACTATACCTTTTCTAAGAGAGGTTCATACTGCTATACCTTTTCTAAGAGAGGTTAATACTGCTATATCTTTTCAGTCCCTGTAATGACACTCGTTATTTTTCAAATGAAATGCGCTATAAATATAAGAATTGATAAATTGTCATTTATATAGTGGAATTTCTTGGTTTAGTATAACAAGAACATTGAATACATATATAGTCCTGTGTTTATCAGAAAGCGTACAATGTATGTTATATATATATATATATCCCAAACATATATAATGGGCATAACACAAACGATCACTACAATTTGCAAAATCATCTGTTGCAACAATCTTGCACAAAAAACAAACCCACATTGAAATGCTGCACAAAATATAAACACTATTTAGACAATGACCAATCTGATTTCGAATGTCGATGCATGCATATATGTGTACAGGGTAGTATTGGATTTAAATGGTGTATTTGATGTTCAAATACATGCCATCTATACTTGTAACGCTCGTTTCAGTTGTGGATACGAACATAATATGTTATTCTTTTTCAGCCATTTTACGTTCTCCTCAAGAAATACGCAAAATGTCATCAATTCGTTGTTGACATGTGCTACTTCTGGGTATTGTATAAAACGCCGACTTTTCCGAAATGATACGTATACAAACCTGACAATGATCGTTAAATAGTGGACGCGAAATGATCGACTTTTCGAAATGTGCGATAATATTGCTATTACTCGATCTATATCAGCAAAACACGGGGACATTATTTCTGTAAATAAACATACCAACCTTACAAGACCACTAAAATACTTGATAGTACTAAATCGTGCAGAAATCTTTACGGAACTTCTCAATGAGGACAAGGACACCATTGTAACATGCGAACTGCTAATCTTAGAAATGAAATTATTCTCGTTACGAAAATAACTGGGTTTACAGTATCGGTTTTAGTTTGGTAATTTCCTCGTGTATTTCGAGCGTTTGCTTATTGGGGTGTTTATAAGCTTGCGATACAGGTTTTCAGTCATCTAGAGACAAACTATTTGGCAGTAAGCAACTAAGACTTTATGCCCACCCTTCCCTCCCCGTAATCGAAAATCTAGGTTATATTAAATATCGATTTTTTTCAGTTATAAAATCAAATCGATATGGTCGATAAGTGTAGCTACAGGTATTTACGGTAGCAATACGCGTTTCTTTGTATTCGCACACACTGCATGATCTTCGATACAACTTAAAATTATTAAATCATTTTAAGTGTAGTATTACAGCCTATAGGCGGCAGAATTTCGGTTTCATATATCGAAGGAAGACGCTTTTATTTAAACCTGTTACAGGATATTATGCTAATTATTAATGTTCTTCTAGATATTCGGGGATATAGAGGTGCGCAGAATGTAGCACGAGTTGCAGAAAGTACAACGATAAACATGGAATTGTTGTATCAAAGAATAAATATGAAATATATTGTGTTACATTTTTCTTTGTAGATTTATTGTTATGCGAGTGATACTTCCAACAGGGTGGACAACAAGAATGCACACACCAATTATGGAAAATGAATAACTGAACATAGATATTCAGGTATTAATTAGTCCATTTCAGACATATACACCGGGTAACATACAGAGTTACAGACATATACACCGGGTAACATACAGAGTTACAGACATATACACCGGGTAACATACAGAGTTACAGACATATACACCGGGTAACATACAGAGTTACAGACATATACACCGGGTAACATACATAGTTACAGACATATACACCGGGTAACATACATAGTTACAGACATATACACCGGGTAACATACAGAGTTACAGACATATACACCGGGTAACATACAGAGTTACAGACATATACACCGGGTAACATACAGAGTTACAGACATATACACCGGGTAACATACAGAGTTACAGACATATACACCGGGTAACATACAGAGTTACAGACATATACACCGGATAACATACAGAGTTACAGACATATACACCGGATAACATACAGAGTTACAGACATATACACCGGGTAACATACGGAGTTACAGACATATACACCGGATAACATACAGAGTTACAGACATATACACCGGATAACATGCAGAGTTACAGACCATATATATATACAAGCCAACATAGGTCGATAAGCAAGAAGAAAATAAAATAAAACAAAGTGAAATTCTTGTACAGATATATGCTGCCAAATACGAGTGTTATTCTTAAATTGTTTGTGTCTGTTTTCTTTTATTCAGTTATGAGAGCTTAGAGAATAATTGATTTACTCTCGACAAAGAGAGAGCGAGAGAGAGAGAGAGAGAGAGAGAGAGAGAGAGAGAGAGAGAGAGATAGAGAGTAATGCCATTTTTCTCCTATAATATTATTTTCCAAAAAAATGTCTTTAATTTTATGTTCATTTCATACTATGTTTAATATACTAAGAACATGTTGTATTAAATATCAACATCAGGTGTGAATAATTTACAGTCACAATATAGCACCCATTGTTTTAAACATTATTTATTTTACAAAGATTGCGAAGCAAGTTCATACAACTTATATTAATCACTCTCGTTGGAGCGGATGAACACGTATATGTGGTAATTCGTTCGGGAGGAAACAGGAAAACCCGCAGAAAACCCACCTTTCCGATCTGGCGACCACCGTACCATCTCACATACACGCTAATCGGACCTATTGAATGTTCCACATTTGAACAGTGAAAATCGGGGTGAAAATCGGGGTAGGGTGAGATATTTACGTTTATTATGAATTCAGATCCTTTCAACCCAGAGATGTTTGATGTCTTCTTATATTCTTGATCTATCTAGAACGTGTCTATTCAATCTATGTGCATACTAAGTTGTCGAAATTTAATAAAATATGTATAAGCTACGGCCACACTTGAATTCACAAACACTATAGAATATCCATCTGAAGATGAAGCACTCCGTTTGTAATGAATATATTTTATATAATCACCGGGGTGCAAATGTTGTTAGTCTTATTTGTTTATATATAGTTTATAACGATTGCGAAGCAAGTTTTAACAACTTATATTAATCACTCTCGTTGGCGCGGATGAAAGCGTAAATGTGGTCATTCATGTGGGAGGAAACCGGAGTACCCGGAGAAAACCAACCTGTCCGATCTGGCGACCATCGTACCATCTCACATACTTCCCTGTCCGAGGATCGAACCCGGGTTGCATTGGTGAGAAGCGAGCGCGCTAACCACTGCGCTAATCGGACAGCCTGTTAGTCTTATTGTAAGTAGCTATTTCTATTCGGTTGCTCGGTGTTTTGTAAACTTTATTTATTTTAAAACGATTGCGAAGCAAGTTCTAACAACTTATATTAATCACTATCGTTGGAGCGGATGAAAGCGTAACTGTAATTAATATAAGTTGCTAGAACTTGCTTCGCAATCGTTGTAGAATAAATAAAACTTAAACTGTTAAAATAGGAGCATAGTGTTCACTTATAATCTTATCTTTTGATTGCATATGATTTGTGTATTTGTTGAGGGCCTAATGCAGGCACGTAGCTACTATAAGGCCCTGAAGGTCCGGGCCTGCAGATTATCCCTGGAAATATATAATCTAAAACACCAAACAATGTAATGAAAACTTGGAGGTCACACACATTCTGCGCACCATAAACTGTCAAATTCAATTCTATGAAATTATCTAAATTTGAACATCCAAGACGTACGTTTAAATGCGCCAGAGTGCACCATTGACGCTATATGAATACAAATGTCCCCAAGTTGACCCCAGATCCCGTCGGTGTTAAAACTATATGTCAGGCCGCCTCCAAAGTCAAAATCACCAGCTACGCCCTTAATCATGGTAGATAAAATTTTGAGTTCTCTCTTTATTATTATAAATTACTATTAATTAGAATTAAAAAACCAGCAGATACGTGCATTACTTGCACATAAAAAACCTTCATGCCGCTGCGGTAGCCTATTGAAGTAGTAGGAATATTAGTGTCGGGCCTCCATTACAGAGAGGTTAAGATCGCTCCGTGTCCGAGTGGTTAAGATCGCTCCGTGTCCGAGAGGCTATGATCGTTCCGTGTCCGAGTGGTTAAGATCGCTCCGTGTCCGAGTGGTTAAGATCGCTCCGTGTCCGAGTGGTTGAGATTGCTCCGTGTCCGAGTGGTTGAGATCGCTCCGTGTCCGAGTGGTTGAGATCGTTCCGTGTCCGAGTGGTTGAGATCGTTCCGTGTCCGAGTGGTTAAGATCGCTCCGTGTCCGAGTGGTTAAGATCGTTCCGTGTCCGAGTGGTTAAGATCGTTCCGTGTCCGAGTGGTCAAGATCGTTCCGTGTCCGAGGTTAAGATCGCTCCGTGTCCGAGTTGTTAAGATCGTTCCATGTCCGAGTGTTAAGATTGTGAACTTAAAATCACTTGCCCCTCACCTCTATAGGTTCGAATCCCATTGGGGTTGAACAGTCCTTCATGGGTGGAATCTACCAAGCTGACTTGCAGACGATCGGTGAGTAGTATAGGGGGGGGGAATAAAAAAAAAATGTACCATCATGCCAAAAGAAATCAGTATAATTGTAAAATTTTTGGTTGAATAAAGAGTAAAAAAGTGTACCATCATGCCAAAAACCAATAGGTAAAATAAAAATCGATAATAAATATATCGATTATATAAATCCCATATATTTATTTTATATATAAAATATATAAATTAAATATATTTTCGTCTCAGTAAATCTTCTCAGTCAATAAATCTTCTCAGTCAATCTTCTCAGTCAATAAATCTTCTCAGTCAATCTTCTCAGTCAATAAATCTTCTCAGTCAGGGGTTTAAGGTATTGGAAATACGATCATATGATAGTACGTTGACCAAGTGGTTAAGGCGTTAAATTTAAGATTTAATGGAGTAATATCCTCGTGGGTTTGAAACCCACACGTACTAATATATTTTTTAGGTATATTAGTAAATAAAAAGTGAGAATATAAATGTTTACATAATGATTTTATTTTCATGAAGCTATAGTCTAACGCAGAATAATAATCTAGCATGGTTATACAAATTGAAATGCATCAATAGATTATGTATATATACACTTTCAGCATCAATAATATTAGTATACATTTCTTGTAATTCATTGGTAACAAGCACTAATTCATTAAAATTATCTCTTTGATTATACATATATATAAGTTCAGCATCAAGAATATTAGTATACAATTCTTGTAATTCATAGGTAACAAGAGATAATTCATCAAAATTAGTGTTTGTTAAAAGTCTATATTGGTCGCCAGTAACTAAACGTGAACTATATGGATAGTTTAAATCGTGTATACGATAAACATCCGTTAACATTAGAATATCAGAACTAAATAGATGTCTACAGAAAGGACATTTATTAATTTTTGATATACACGTTAAACATATAAGATGTTTACATTTACATTCGTTAATAAAATAAAAATCGTTATTAGTGTCTAAACAAATACTACATTCTTCACCCCATAATTCGTAATAGTAACACATAATTATCAGTTAGATACATAATTTTAAACATTTTGCAACTCAGTATACATATTATAAGGTAATGAAATATCAAAAGACCAATGAGTTTCTGCATATATTAATAGCGCATCATCACATAGTTGATATCCATCGGTAAACATTAGAGTATCACTAGTAAATTGTTTCCTACAGAAAGGACATTTAGTAAGTTTAGAAACACACGTTAAACATATAAGATGTTTACAAGTACATTCATTAATAAAAAAATAATCAATGTCATTTTGTAGACATATGTCGCACTCTTCACCCCAAAGTTGGTAGAAGTAAACACGATATTTATTCATTATGTAGATCTATTTTCACTGGAAACAGTTAAATCTTTCATATTATCGATGAAATTACAAAACTGTGTATCTTCGTCGTCAGTATTATCACGTTCCAACAAATGTGTATATTTAATCCAACTATTAAACAGTAGCTACGATACTATATCATTATGTAGAATAACATCCACGAAATCTTGGTATAACCATCGAATAACTTCTTTACGTAATAAACAGCTGATATATTCAATACTGTTTAAAAATGTACTATAGAAATAATTAGAATGTAATTCATTATGTATGATATCGTATGACATTACATCATAATTATCCACAGATGTTAAAAAAGCATGTAGTAGAGCCGATCTGTATATAAAGTTATCTAGAGTACATTCAGGATTTGTTTCATGAGCTATCTTATACATTTTGTTGAACCATCTACAGCTGTAACCGTAAAATTAAATATAGTACGTTCTGTATTTTGTATTTGTTCATTCGTAAGTAATGAACCATTAATAATTATACCTTTATGATGTTTGTTTTTATAACCTAGGAAAAAAGGATTCTCGTGATAAGAATCTAGATTAAGTTCATAATGATTATCTTTACATTCTTGCAATTTATTCTTAACAGTAGTTAAGCAATCTACGCAATTAGCACAATGTTTATTATCTCGTAGAACACGTAATTTATTTCTATAAGTTAAATACTCGTTATAATCGTTAACAATATCTAAATCAACTGACGAAGGATAAATAATATGTTTATCCATCGTAGTTAAAACCATACTAAAACCTATAGAGTGTATGGTCTTATATAGTATATAAGACCGTCTACATACTTGAAAAAACACTTTAAAAATCTACCAATCTCTGATGGAATGTTTATGCAGTAAAACATCAAGTACATTTACAAAATCATTATCATAAGGCAGTATATTTTGTTTACAATATATAATATATTCATTATACATTAAAAGCCAAGAATCATAGTGTATACCTATAGTTCTACACATAGAAGGCATATTAATAGCTGGTATAATAATTATATTATATTTTGATAAAAAATGTTTCAATATACTTTCTATATCCATATCAGGCCCTAAATATTTAGGTGCATTTATAAAAAGCATTCCATAAAAATCTTCATATGGTTCACCATCCAATGTAATAATACATTGTGGTTTTATAGATAAGTCAACATTAGAGCCAACTTTTCTAATGATTTCATCATTTATCATTTCAATGAACACCTCACAATTTATACCTAAAAATACTTTAGAATATTGTAAACCATAATTAGTATCAACAATATGATGAGTTTTTTCCCGTATATTATTCATTCTAGTATTAAGTAAAAGATCTAATTCCTTATTTTTAGTATTCTCTTTAGCGCTAATAAAAAGATCTAATTGCTTATGCTTACTATCCATAACTGTTGTAAACCACTATACTATAGTCTTATATTTATAGTATATATTGAAGTGGT
This sequence comes from Archivesica marissinica, assembly GCA_014843695.1. NCBI lineage: Eukaryota > Metazoa > Mollusca > Bivalvia > Venerida > Vesicomyidae > Archivesica > Archivesica marissinica. Next base: position 93,990,384 of record CM026404.1, on the reverse strand, counting down.
TATGTTTTGAAATTCAAGTACTTTTAACAATGTCTAAGATGTTTAGTTGTTATAGATCGTCTTAACCAGTATCTAATATTTGTTAAAATTAAACCTAATTGGTTTTCACCGTACCAGTTAGATTGTAAAAGAGCATTAGAATCATTTATATTTAAACCAATACCCCAATAAAGATCATGACTACTAGCTTCACCAAATTTAGAATGTTTAGTATCTAAAAGTGTTTGTAATAGTTCTTTATTCTGTAGATATTTATACATATTACCTTGAAACATAACTTCAAAACGTTTTTTATTCCAAATATCAGAATTAAAACTATTAAAATAAGTACCACCTAATTTCTTTTGTTGATACGGTGATACTTCATTTAATATTTGTTCAGCTAGTAAATGTTTACCAAAAGTTATACATTTATTATATTGATAATATTGTTCTACACAATTAAATATTATATCAGAATTATCTTTAAATGTACATTTATACATATTACTAAACACTGCGTCACTATTATAGAATATTATAACGTTATCTCTCGTTCTGATAGGCATAATTAATGAGTAACTATAGAGGTATTTAGATCGTTTTTATATCCGAAAGGAATGGTATCAAAACGGTTAACAATAACACGTTTTGTATAAACAGAACGAAATAATTTTGTACGATGTTCAGTAGTTACAGTTCTGTTACGATTCTTTTTAATTTTTGAATCATAATGTATTGTAGTTGCATAATTTTCGCGATCATTAGCACAATCTACCATAGTTTTAAAATTTACCAATTCAGATGTGTTATAATCTAGCGTTAAACCCTTAACCTTACATTTAGTAATAGTTAAGCCATCTGAATCAATATATTTATAACCATAATTTTTAGGTCCTAAACCAACATATTCGATAATTTTACCCGATGGTACTTCATCAGCCCAGCAGCCTAAACGTCCATTAATAATAGGTATATCGTAAGTATTTGGTCTTTTAATATAAATACAGCTATCTGTATCGAAATATAGAACTCTATTACCTAATTTCTTAAGTTCATTATAAAGTACTAATCTAGCATATGCCGTAACATGCGCAGCTACCGGTACATTAGCTGATTCGTGAGGTAAATACTCTTTATTTTTATCTGTATACGCAGCTAATAAAAACTGACAATTATTAAACAATTCTAGAGAGTGTATAGTAATATCAGGATTTTGCATTAATTCAAAAAAATAGCCAACATTACTAATATATTCTGTTTCGGTCATAGTATTATTTTGAGCATTTTTGCCCCATAAACAATTTAACATAGCTTTAGCAAAAGCTCTTAAGCCAGGATTTTTAACTACTATGTCTAATAGTATGCCTTCAATTTTAAAATAATCATCTTTAAATTTTATTTCATCATCTACATTTTTAACCCATGATGGATAACCACTAGCCTCTTGTTTAATTTTTAAGAATGTATTGATATACTCAGAATATACATTATCGGACCAATTATCCCAAGACCATAATTGATAGATCGTAATAATTTTATATCCTAATTCTATAGCGGCTGTGATTTCAACCATTGTCCAAGTACCTATTAAACATCTATCATTAGCATCATGATTACAAACTGCTATATCATCCGTTGCACATTTCATACATAGAGGAAATACCATTTTTTTATTACAATGAATGGGTAAAAGCGGTAACCATAAAGATTGTGGCGGTAATATTTTACATTTAATAATACCTCTATATTTAGTAATATTATTAATATCTATATCTTCAGCTGTAAGTATATTGGGATGTCCAATAGGATATTCTCTATATTTATTAACGTAAGGATATAAACTACAAATATCTACATATTTTAATTCCTCATCTTGTTTAGCCTTATAATATATTTTCACAGAATTAGTTCTACCGCCAAATAGAGCATCTCTAGGTCTAATAGGATCTAAATGTTTCGAAAATTTCTCTATAAAAGATCTATAATCTATATCAGATTTACAAAGATTATCAAATTCACATTCCCACATAGTAATAACGTTATAGCCTAATTTACATAGTATATTTTTTCTTGTAACGGTCTTTTTATATAAAGAATCCATTGTTTTAGACGAATAAGGATTAATAATAGTACGTTTTTTATATAACATTTAATACATCCATGAAAAAAGCAACCATTAAATTCATAAACAGTATTTGTTTGTTCGCAGAAACCATCAACGTAGAAAGTACCAATTTTATGTTCACCACCATTAAGAGCATGTTTAATTTTAATTGTATGTATATAACATTCACCCTGTAACCATCTAATAGCTTTAATAGAATATCTACATTTATTAGGATAGCCAGCATCTGATATAATGGCTAAAGACTTTTCGGGTAAATAGTTTTTTCTCCAAGTTTTATTACAAGCCCCAGGTAATGTTAGAGCTTCTGTAAAAGGATTAAGGCCTTCGCTATTGATAAAAAGTTTAATAAATAAACCGCATCCACGTCTTAATATATCAACATCTGATATACAATATAAACGCATTTCTAATCTAAAGTCAAAAATACATTTTTCAGAAACTTTAAGATCATACCATTTTAAAAAAGTAGATCTAGCCTCAGGATTCATTATACCTGGTTTATATAAATGTAATGGTAAATAAGGGCCTACGTAATTATCATATTCACCTGTATTTGCCCAATAAGGAAAATAACCTTTAGATAATTCATCAATACCAAAAGTTTTAGGAAATGCCGATAATGGCATTTGTAGATAACTTAAAGAATCGATAAGTGTAACGTCTAAATATTTCAAAGAAATTATATTATTACCTCTCATAATAACGGATGGTTTAGAAACACCTTCTTGTATTACGTGCCTTAATATAAACTGCGCATCATAACCTTTAGAATTATGAGCTATAGCGCATACACCTTTATGTATGGGTTGAAATAACCACGAACAAAATTTTTTTAAAGTTGATGAACCAGAGAAGATCCTTTGTCTAGATTCTTTAGAACATTTACAAGGATCCTCTATAGGTTTTGATATACAAATATCGCATACTTTATGAGCTACACAATAATTAGGCGAATGTTCACCAGTGCTTAAAAACATACATTCAAAATCGTAGAAAATATATATTTGATTTATAGTTATATCATTATTATATTGAGGTATAAAACAATCATGATTTTCACCAACTATTTGTTTACAGTATTTACATTTTCTAGAACCAGCACATAAATGATTTTTATTCGTAGCTATAATCGTTTGACCGCAATCTTTACATTTATAAATCTGTGAACAAATGTTTGTTGTTCGTCTTATATATTTATGATTTTCGTAACATTTATCGCTACGAAATGTCCTTTTACAATCGTTACAATGTATAGAAGTTACGTAAGGACATATAGATGATGCATAACAAATACATATAGTAGAGCATTTATGTTTACTAATACAACTATAGAATACATTACAAGAATCACAATAATAACTACGTCCTTTAAAACCGCATATACTTATTATAGAATCAAAATGATGATGGTGATTATAAAGATGTAACGTTGTACCACCATTACCTTGAGACGTATATAACAATTGACCATGCTGACCCCAAATTTTTAAAGTATATAATGGTTTTAAATGTTCACTAATTATTTTAAATTGTTTAAGGCCACATTCAATATTTGTAGGTATATCGCAAGCTGCTAATAAATTGTTAGCTTCTTTAGTTTGCGTTATACGATTAGAATATTGAATATTTTTCCAATATTTTTTCCATTCGGGAGTATCATTTTTGTTAGCATGAGCTATACATACGCATATAGCTCTTGCAAAACAAATACTATCATTATAATTAGTAATTCTAACAATAGAATTGTTATTTTTTAACATATTGTCTATACTAATATGAGTACCATGAGACATTGGTAAACGTTTTCGCCCACGGCCTCCAGGTATTACAGTATGTGTCATTTCAAGTCTTAAACCTTTGTCCTCCATCTTAAAAGTTTTATTACTTTGAGCTACTTTTTGTATCTCATTTAAAATGTTAGCCCCACTAACTGTAGATGATGTAGCGAATGGTATATGTATACCAAAGCCTAATGTAGGATGTGTAACAGAAATTCTGATTTTATCATTGTCATCAACACTACCGTATTTCTTTAAATCATTTACTATAGAGTTAAATATATCGGGTGTGTAGCGTTTACCGCCATCAATAACAAGATCATAAACTCTGCTAGATGTTTTAAATTTACGCGAAATTCTAACATCTCTTTCGCATATGTCATATGTAGAATCGTTATTATCAATTTCTTCATTATCGGATGTTTCTTCATCCGTAGATTGCGAGTAATCGACAAGAGGCATAGTTGATGTTGTTTATTGGTTATTGTAACTTCTTATATAGCCATAACCACTTGAGATATCTATAAAAGAAGATACGTAATAGTTATTAGTTACATTGTCAGAGCTAATACCGTTAAACATGGATACTCGAGACTACTCTACATATAGGTGTTACAAATGTAATACATTAGGCCATTGTTCGGCTAATTGTAAAGCTTCAAAAGCTGTACAACAAAATGTAAAAATACAATATAAGAAAGCTGCTAAATGTACAAATTGTCATCAATTAGGACATTATGTAACAAAATGTGATGCACCAAAATGTGGCTTATGTTATAAAATAGGTCATATTACGGTTAATTGTAAAGAGGATAAATGCGAATGTTATAAATGTCATAACATAGGTCATTATCCTTCAAAATGTCCAAATGACGATAAATTAAAAAATATTACGTGCTACAAGTGTAGCCGTATGGGCCATTACGCTAATAACTGCACTAATATGATATGTACTAATTGCGGAGGTATAGATCATTTAAGTAAAGTATGTCCTGAAGAACGTTTATGTTATAAATGTCATATGCCTGGACATTATGCGTCGAAATGCGAGATAACGGTTATAGATGAAGAAGAAATAACGCCTAATCAAGAGGCTATGATAAATCGTTACAAAAATGATAGCGATACAACAGATAGTACAGTAATATTGAGCGATGATGATGAAGACGATAATTGGTTAGGAAAATCACTACTAAAAGTCGAATCATCTACGGATAAAATTAAAGAATTGAAGAAATTGAAGAGGAATAATAAAGATCCAAGAAAACGTAAATACAATGATGTATTGGATGCTTTTGTCAAGAATAAGAAGGTATAATTACAGCATCAACAGAGCAACAACATCATCAGCAGCATAATAACTATTATACAGTATATAAAGATATTGAAATGTATCATTATAATAAAAAACTACAACGTTTAAGGTGTATAATATGTAACTATAAACTATATGGTAATAAAGAGTTTTTGTAATAAGTGTATAAGACAACAAACAGTGTATAAAAAAATACACGATTATAACTATACAACATGTTGTTTAGTTTGGAAGGAAATATAGGCGCTGGTAAAAGTACGTTATTAAAACGTATTGTTACAACTTTTGAAGACAGTTATATATATCCTGAAAGAATAAACGAATGGTCGTGTGTACGTGGACGTAAAACAGACTACAATTTATTGTATTTAGGCGTAAAGGATCCAATAAACTATTGTTTTCCTTTACAATTAACGACATTAGAAAGTCATAGACAAACAATAAAAATTATAGGTGATAAACCTGGTTATCATTTTTGTGAAAGATCACAGATAAGTTGCCAGAAAGTGTTTACAAGATTTTATATAGAACAAAACAATATAAACGATTGTGAAATAGCCGTATACGATAATATGATATCTAATATGAAAAATCCAGATCATATATTATATTTGAATACACCGACAGAAATATGTTTACAAAGAATACGTAAACGTAATAGAACCGAAGAAGAACAATTAGATATAGACTATTTGTCAGTGCTACATAAATATCATCAAGAATGGCTATCGAAAGAAGAAGAAATACCAATAACGATATTACATTATGAAAATAATGTAAAACAAATAATGAATACAATACGTACCGTGTTATCCCAGCATATTTAATGCTTAGTTGGAGCCCCATTATACTTGATCTTCTTTTCACCAATTGGAGGATGTTTAAGACCTTTTGAGATTTTCTGAGCTTCAATCATATTTATTTGCGTATCTGCTTTAGATACGTCAATATTATCATCATCATCACTAGATGAACTATGTTTACGTTTTCTAGAATATTTACGTTTCTTATAAGACGATTTTTCCTTCGTATCTTTATAACTACTTCTAGTAGATATTTTTTTATTTATAGTAAGTTTAGGTATCGGTATAGATTCATACGGTACATTTAAATTATTATTAACGTTAGTAAATTTAACGGGCACTCTAATTTCATCAGGCACAAATAATAAACGTTTTTTGTTCATAACTTGAGACATTTCTCTAGAATTAGCTACTAAAATATCTAAAGATGTTCTAATATGAATCATATTAAAATTAGATAATTTTACCTCAGCTAATAGATCATCATAACGATTTCCGCATGTAGGTTCATATGGTAAATCTTGTGTAGGTTGATAAGACATATTAAATGCCTTATTATCTAACACAGGTAAACCAGCATCTACCATACAAGTTTCTAAAATATCTTCCATAATAGTAGAACTCATAGTATTTGTTCAGATACAAAGGAATATTTTAGTTTAATGTGGGATTTACGTTAACTTTTATACTATTCTGTTACGTAAACACTTATGTACATACTTAAACAATTATTGTATAGAATGTTTTTTTAATAGGTTAGAAAATTACATAGTTTACATAGTTTATTTTATTAAATTCCAATAGGCTGTCAAGCCCATGAGGACATACATACATATTATATACAGTTAGCGAACAGTGCAAACATAAAGCATACATTTTATACAAATGAGCTCCCACAGCCATTTATATTTATATCTATGTGTAAATACCTGTAATATTTATCTGATATGTGTCTTATAATTAAAGCAAAATAGTTCTTTATTTCCAACAAGGAGAAGGTCAAAAGACACAACAAAACACAAAACCAAACATACAAAATTGAAGTTGTTGCAAAGTTGTATAACATGGCCGATTAGTAAACCCTTCGTAACCATATTCATTGCTAAATGTTAAATAAAATAAATTTAACATGTGGTCTTATTTGTAAATCAGAACGCATCCATTTATTTAATTCAGAGCGGCTTTGTAGATTAATATTACATGACATATACATAGATTAATTAATTAAATTCCATTCAACTTTCCAATCACATGAGAACACACCTAATACAACATAAATAGTATGTAAGCTAGCACAAACATATAGAAAACATACGCATTTATAACTGTTCTTAATTGCTATTTTCTCCAAATCATAGCGAAAATAATTCTCCATTTGTATCTTAATCGTAACGATAAATGCCATCTCAGGATCAAAATGTTGCACTCCATATGCACATTCTGAATACTATGCAACGCTACAACGCTGTTCCACCATCAGTCTATCTTGTTCGAAAGCGAAGATAACAAGATTCGGCCAGTGGATAACAAGTATACATATACAGCATTATTATATGTATTACATACCTCGGCTATATAACAAATTATTAAATACATTTTTCAATAGTATATAGCATCACAAGTATACCTGTACAACATTATCATATATAGTATACACCTATATAACGTTTTAAATATGTATAATACATAGCATCATTTGTACTCAAAGCAAAAGCATAATTGTAATTCAACTAACTTCTACACATGACTGTATTTCTAATTATGAATGCCTTATAAATATACAGACCTAAATTTCGTATTTCCTGCTTATTTACTGAGTTCATGAGTTCAGAAAATTTTAACATATTCGGTCTGATCCAGTATTTTCTAGATATATACAAGTTTCTAATATTAGCATACATATTACACTCAATGATAAAATGGTACTCATCTTCAATTATATTACAGGTTAAACATTTTCTTTCGGACACAGGTGTCCGTACAGGCATAGACCACCCGCCGGCCTCTATTTGTAACCTATGTGACGACATTCTTAAACGGGATAATGATTGACACAATTTATTAACATTAAAACACTCTAAATATGGTTGGAATCTAAAACATGATATATTCCTATAAAACAATGCTCTACTAGAATTAGCCAATCTTGCATTCCAGTTCTGTATAAATTGGTCATTTAGTCTTTGTTTTACACTAGTAAGGAACATATCCACATTTCCAACGCCTTGGTATAACCAAGCATCCACAAAACCAAGTGAACATAGTAAATCTTTCAAAAGCGTACACCAATTACTTTTATTCGGATATGACTCCATATCATTTCTCAGTAATTGATATACTATAAATACATATTTATTGTCCCTTAGTTGCAAAATTCTTAACCAATATTTTATTATTTGAAACATTTGTATAGTTTTGTATGATGTACGCCCTAGTTCACCATATACAAAATCATTTTGCGTAGTCTTTTTAACTCCTAACAACTTTTTGCAAAACTGCATATGTACCTTTTCAATTGACAAATCATTAGCAAAACCTACTACTTCACAACAATAATTCAGAATAGGCGACACTAATTTATCAAACAATTCTATCCTGTCTTTAGGCGGTATGTAGGTAAACTTATACAAATACTTGTTTAATTGAAACATGGCCTTCTGTGCTTGGCCTGATAAAGTGTTATGTGCATTGCTAAGACTCCCACCAGTCGTAAATACTATGCCTACATAACAAAATTGATTGACTATATCAATTTGCTGACCATCATAATAAAACACAGTATTTCTTGGGATTGAACCACCTTTCTTAAAGACCATTACCTTTGTTTGTTAGATATTTTAACCAATAGTTGTATAGAATGAATATAATTGGCTTAATTTATGTTGGCATCATTATAAGTGTGTTATTTTGTATGTATTTCTGCACGTAGATGTTTAATACTGTTTTTATATGTATTTCTGCACGTAATTGTTAATACTGTTTTATATATATATATATATAGGAATATTATGAAATAAAATATCATAATCTATATTTTGTTTGTTATTGAACGTTATAATGGAATATAACGACAAAAAAGTTATATTTCGACATCAAAGCAATATATATGTTGCGGGTCCTAGCGGTAGCGGTAAAACGTTTACAGTTGGTAAAATAGTCAAATATAGAAACGAAATATTTGACAAACCTATAGACCACGTATATTGGTGTTATAAAGAATGGCAATATCAATACGATATTGTTAAACAAGACGATATAGACGATCAACAGATAACATTTATTGACGGAATACCCGAAGATGATGATACATATTTCCCAATGTCACCCGATAAACCATATATGATAATATTTGATGATATGATGGGTACAGAATATGAGAATAAAATTGTATCATGGTTTACGCGTAAAGGTCATCATAGAGGAGCTACGTGTATATATATATCTCAAAATTGATATCAACAAAGTAAACATTCTAGAAATATAAATTTAAATTCGAAATATATGTTATTATTTAAAAATAGTAGAGATAAAGGTCAAATAAAAGTATTAGAAACACAATCCCAAATAAAACATTTAGTAGAAGCCTATAATAATGCTACCAATACATCATACGGTTATTTATTAGTAGACTTTCATCCGATGACTAATGAAAAATATAGATTAAAAATTGATATATTTCCTCATAAAGATTGTATAGGACCTACAATATATATATATAAAATGAATATATATAATTTAATAAAGCTTTTATTGAAGGAACAAAATCCGGATAAACGCGAACAATTATTAACAACTAGTAATAATCGTTTAACGAAATGGTTTATAGCTATAGCTAAAAGTATATTAGATGATGAAATATCGATGCCTAAACAAACGCTAAAATTTATGAAAAAACATGAAAATACTATAAAAGCTATAGGAGATCAAAATACTTCTATGGCTGATAGAAAAAAATTAATACTTACTAAAGGAGGTAGCGGATTTTTAGGAGGCGTAATGTTACGTACATTTATTAATTGGAAAATTAATAAAAAAGTATCCGTTAGTAAACCTAAAAAGCTTAAAAAAGTATCCGTTAGTAAACCTAAAAAGCCTAAACAAGTAACCGTTAAAAAACCTAAAATGAAAAAATCTAATAATTCGATAATAGCTGATGTTGTGTCATCATCATCATCATCATCATCATCATCATCATCATCACCGATTAAATCTATGATATTACAAACTATGACACCTATAGCATCACCATCATCATCATCATCATTATTAAGTATTAATATGCCTCAAGGATTTAGCCCCGATAATTACGATATTACTTCATGGTCACCGTTAAAGGAAACTAATAAAGTTGTTAAATTACCTTCTATGAATACTTTTTTACAACGTATACCACCTACAAAAACGTACGTATCACCGACGTTAACTAATTTGAATAATATATACGATGATGATACAATAACATCAACGATTAATAAGTTAACGGTACCCACAACGTTGTCAACACCACCGTTACTAGTTAATTTATATGATAGCGATTTATCGCAATACTTATAAATTAACCATTTTTTAAAAAATACCCTGAATTATTTAGCTAATAAATACGATATGTAATTAATAATATACTTCATTTAACGTATTGATATCATGGCAGGTAAACGTAGTAAATGTAGTAGAAGACGTTCTCGTAAACAACACGGCGGTAATATTAAACGCCGTAGTCATCGTCGTCGTCGTAGAAATCAACGAGGCGGTTTAATACCATTGCCATTGATGACTTTAGGCGCTGGTCTATTAGCTCCTAGTATAGCCGATGGTGTTAACGATATAGTAAAAGTTTCGGTATATAATATCATTATTATATTATTAGTTATCATGAAAGTACCGTTAATAAAACGTTACGGTAAAATGTTATTAGGTTTACGTAATAAACCCGATACATTTAAACGTAATATTATTAAAAGTTGTAATAAATGCCTAATAGATTGTATATGCGAATGTTGTCATAATGTATTAAAGGGTAATGTTAATATGAATAAGAGTCATAAGTCATCATTAAATCATTGGAGTAGGGATATACGTTTATTAGCCAATACAAAAATAAGCACAAAACGTAAACGTAAAATATTAAACCCTAAATTAATAAATATATTAATTGATAGTATAAAAAATAAAGTAAAACATACAATATGATGAAAAAAAATGGTCGTAGTTCCCACGTCCGATGTAGATGAATTAAGACGATTACGTTTATATCAAAATGCTAAATTACCGCCTAAACCAGAAATAGTACAAACTATAAATATACAAAAAAATATCGATGATTTAATGAATGATCCTAATATAAATAATACCGATAAAATGTATCGTTATGCAGAATATATGTTAAAATATAATAATTTTAAAGATCAAGTTATTACCGATGCAACAACTACAGTTACACCACCTACAGATATACCCGCCAAACCACCTACGTATGTACCCGATATAATAATACCTATACCTACGGATAATGTACTTACAAATATACCTAAAAGTATGCGTATACCTGTAGGTAATTTATTAGAACAAATAAAAAATAATACAAATATTACATGGGATAATATAGGTGTTGTAAGTATTAATGGTAAAATTATAGATAATAGTAATATAACGGATATTATGAACGATGCGGCTAGAGAAAGAAAAACTAAAACAAATGCTATAGGATGATGTTGCCGAAGAATTAATAAATAAAAATCAAAAAATAAATGTTGGTAATAAACGCTGGAGTAGTTACGTAAATAAGAATAAAAGAGGTAGTGATAAAATAAATACACCATCTAAGAATAAACAGTCATCGAAAAAACATAAAAAACTAAAAGCGATTATATCGATGATAATGATGATGATTACTACGAATATAACGATATTATAACACCTATAAAAAAATCTAAAAGAGATAAACAACGATGGTCAAATTGGAAATAATACATAAAATATTAAAAAATATTTATTACGATATTAAAAATCCTGCATCCTTTTCAGGTATAGGTAAATTATATAAAGCTGGAAAAATATTATTTAAAAAATTAACTTTAAAAGATGTTAAAACGTGGTTATCTGAACAAAAAACCTATACATTACATAAGCCTATTGTAAGAAATTTTAAACGTAGAAAAACTATAGTCGCCGGTATAGATATACAATGGCAAGCTGATTTAGCTGATATGCAAAAATTTAGTAAATATAATAATGGTTATCGTTATTTATTATGCGTTATTGATGTATTCTCTAAAATGGCTTGGGTAAAACCTATAAAAAATAAATTATCTACAACATTAATTAAAACGTTTAATAATATATTAAATGAATCTCATAGAATTCCTAAAAGTTTACAAACGGATAAAGGTAGCGAATTTATTAATAAACCATTTCAAAAGTTTTTAAAAAATAAACATATTCATTTTTTTACAACAGAAAACCCTGAAACTAAAGCTAGTGTTATTGAACGTTTTCTACGAACCCTTAAAGGTAAAATGTGGAAATATTTTACGTATAATAATACTAAAAAATATATAGATGTATTACAATATCTTATAAATAATTATAATCGATCAAAGCATAGTTCTACGGGTTATAAACCTACAGATGCTAATATCGGTAATGAACATATAATATCGAATAATATTAATAATAATGAAATATCTAAAGATAATAAAACTATTAAAATAGGCGATCATGTTAGAATTAATAAAACTAAAAAACATTTTACTAAAGGTTATTTACCAAATTGGACATTAGAATTATTTATTGTATATAAAGTTATTAATGGTTCTCCGATAACATTTAAGGTTCATGATTTGAACGGTGAGGAAATAAAAGGTTCATTTTATAGAAATGATTTACAATTAATTAAAAATAAAGGCGATTATGATATAGAGAAAATATTAAAACGTAGAGTTATTATTTAAAAAGGTCGTAAAATTAAAGAAATATTTGTAAAGTGGAAAAGTTACGATAAGTCGTTTAACTCATGGATAAAAGTAAAAATATGGAAGATAGTATATCTATAGATAATAATCTTAATAAATCTACAACAGGTTCATTAGTTAATAAATATAAAGATATATCGGGTCTATATAGATACACGGCTCAGATGTTACTCATCTATTGCGTATTTGCAGCTTCGGTATGGGGACTTACGTACGGCGATACAAATAATAAAGACGTTTGGCTAGTTCTTTTAAGTACAATAACGGGTATAGGCTTACCTTCGCCTAAAATATCGAAACGAAGATAATGGAAGATTTCTATATAACCCATATGAGCGATAGTTCTTTAAATATATATCCTAATAATACGGTAGCTGAATTTAGATGTAAATTAGCTAAACCTATAACCTTAAATAAAAAAGAAGAATGGAGCGTAGCTCTAACCGAAATCACCTATCCGGGAGCTATATTAATTGTTATAGAAGGGGAACAACATTTTGACCTTACATTACCCGATGATATAGAAGTTTTAGAACCAGGTCCTTATAGAGGTAATATACCTCTAGGTTTTTATGATACACCTTTACAATTTATGCAAATGATAAATGCTTGTATAAAAGATATATTAGATAGTGTAATTAAAATAAGTATAACGGCTGTAATAGATAGAATACTTGAAACGGATAATGTACTTCAAATATTATTTAAATTTCGTAGTAGTAATAGTGTATGCGAATTACATACAATACCCTTAAACGTTAATATAGGATTAACTTTTCATCCTAATATATGTAGAAAATTAGGTTTTTTAAATGCTACTACAAATTATATTTTACGGCCTATAGATATAGAACCATCTCCTTTTAAAGAACCCGTTAATCTATTAATTAATGATAGTTCTATATACGTTTACATAGATATTATAGAACCTGTAATGATATCTGATGGTGAAGAACAATTATTACGTGTTTTACCTTTTAAAGATAAAACTAACGTTAATCATTATAGTACTAATGAATTTCAACATGATCAATATATAAAAATAAATAGTAACCGTATAGATGAAATATATGTTAATATAAAAAACGTTTTAGGTAATAATATTCATTTCAATGATGGTAAGTGTATATTAACATTACATTTTATAAGAGACGCTATATTTAGTAATTTCGTATAATGGAACGTTCAGAAAATTTCTATATTACATTAGATAGTCAACGTATTAAATTTAAATCTCAACAAGATAATAATAATGCTGATTTTAAAGTCTCTATACCTAACGGTATAACTCTAAGTAATGATAACAAATGGGAAGTAGGTTTAGTCGATGGTATTATACCTAATAAAGTATTTAACATTACAGATTCAAATAGAGATGTACCATTTCATAATGATTATGGATTTTTTAATAATCATTTTGATCATAAAATGAATTATAATTATAGATATAACATATTTTGGCATTATAAATACTATACAGATGTTAATCATGAATATGGATATGATAGACATTCTGAGAGTCAATTTGCTAAAAAAAAAGGTGTAAAATACGTTATTATGGGGCCTAAGGACGATAATACTCCTAATAAATATTACGATAATGATTGCACATTATTACCATTTAAAATACCTAATGGAGTTTATAACGATTATAAAATCTTAACAAGTATTATGGAAGATAGCTGGAATAAAATGTTTGGTACTTTATGGGCATCTATGTCCTATAATCTTTGGGAAGCATCGATTAACGATTGGGGTACTGGTATATATTTATCTTGGAAATATAACCATAATCCTTATTATATGTATTATAAGAAAAAATCATTATCCTTAATATCAAATACTCCAGAAAATATAGGTCTCTTAGTACCTACATTATTAGGTAATATGTTAGGTATCGATTCAAGTCAAGAAGTTATTAACTTAATTAATATACATAATAATAAGAATAAAAATTATTATTATGTATTCCCTAAAATGGATTGTTTTGTTCACGAACCATATTTATATTTAGGCCTTACAAACCTATACGTATATACAAATATCGTCGATTTTAGTATAGTAGGATCTGGACAATCGCAATTACTAAGACAATTTACGTATAATCAAGCTCCTAATGTAACTACACATAAAAGTATACAATTTAAACATATACATTATTTACCTATTACAGATAAGCGTATAAACGATATATATATATTTATACGTAATGAATTAGGCGAAACTATTCATTTAACGGGTGATGTTTGTATAGTTAGGTTAGAATTTCGTAGAAGACCATTATGAATATACCTGTATATAGAGGCCGTGTTAGGCAACGTGGTTATGGTTTAGGTGGAACATTAAAAACTGTTGGTAGTAATCTTATACCTTATTTAGTCGATAATATGGCTAGTACTTTACTAAATGAAGTTACAGGCGGTATACATGATGTAATACAAAAACCTAAAACATATAAACATATTGCTAAAAAAAGGGGTAAAAATGTACTTAAACACGTTACATCTAAATTATTAACCGATTTGAAAGAAGATAAATTAATGACTGCTCTAACCGGTAATAAAAGTATAAAGGGTACTAATACTATTAATAAAGGCCAGTCTGGTTCAGGACATAGAAAACGTTGTAACAATAATTATTTTAAAAGTAATAAACAAAGACGTTTAGATTATTTCGATTAGTTTTTTTTACATATAATCATGATTACTGGTTCTAGTTTATGCAATAAAGGGGAATTGGACCTCTATAGTTTACCTCCGACACTTACAACAATGGATAGAGCTTTTATTAATGAGCATCAACCATTAGTTAATCCTTCAGGTAATACAGCGCCTATTGAATTTATAATTCCTAGGCAAACTGAAAAATGGACAGATCTTATGGATCTAGAATTAAACCTTGAAATTAAAATGGTTAAACGCGATAATAGTACTATAGATGCTGATAGTAATATATCAATTATAGAAAATCCATTACATTCATTATTTAATCATGTTGATATATATATTAACGGTAAATTAATATCTGGTAATGATAAATATCCGTATAGAGCTTTCATTGAAATTTTATGCGGTTCTAGCGAAATCGAACAAAATATGTTAGAAGATACACAATTATGGGGAAAACCGGGAAAAGGTGAATTACGTACATTTACAACTTTTGGGGCTGAAGATGCTACTGTTAATGGAGCTAAAAAAACGTAATATAAAATTAACTGGCGATAAAGTAGTAGAATTACAAGGTAAAATACATACAGATATTACCAGACAATCTAAGTATCTACCTAATATGTGCGAATTAAAAATACGATTAGTTAGATCTTCACCAGCATTTTATATGCTAGGTAATGATGGTAATGATGGTAAAATAGAAATTATTAAAGCTGTTATGAAAGTACGAACAGTATCTTTAGATCCTAATGTATGGGTATCTTTAAATAATGCTCTTAGGTCTACACCTATGAAAATACCTCTTAAACGTGTTGAAATTAACGTATTTACGGTTATGGATGGTTTAGTATCTAAAATAGAATCAAATCTAATACACGGTCAAATACCAAAAAGAATTATTATAGGTCAAGTTAAAAACTCTGTAATGAATGGTTCAAATACTGAATCACCATTTTCATTCGAACATTTTAATATAACTAAATTAAAAGTTACCATTAATGGTACTAGTATTGACGCTAATCCATTACATATGGATTTTTCTAATGATAATGCTAAAGTATGTCAAAGTTATAAATCTTTTTGGAAAGCTCTTGGTATAGAACATAATAAAGATCTTTATGTATTTCCAATATCTGTATATAAACGAAAACATACTTTATGGGCTGTTGATTTTACACCCGATTTAGGCTGTGAGGAAGGTCATCTTCATCCTATTAAAAATGGTAATATAGAATTTGATATGGAATGGAGTGAAGCTTTAGTTGACCCTATAAATGTTATTGTTTATTCAGAATATGACGATATGCTCATGATCGATGGTCTACGTAATGTTATTATGTCTTAAAAAATATGGATACATTTACGCTACAATATATTTTAGATACAATTTTTCCATCTTTAAACGGTATTGTATGCGCTAGAGATGAACTATTATTTGTAAATAAACGACGTAATTGCTATATAGTTAATACAGATCCAATTTCTAAACCCGGACAACATTGGGTTTTAATTTATCGTACACATACTAATAAATGTTTTTATTTTGATTCATATGGAGTATATAATCGTATTGAAATTGATATTTATAATTTCTTAAACATAAATTGTTTAAAATTATTTAGAAATAAAAATCGTTTTCAATCTGATTCTACACAATTATGCGGTGTTTATTGTTTATACGTTTTATATAATCTTATAAAACATAAACAAACATTTTCGCATATAGTACTCAATACTTTTAGTGTTACAAATTATTTAGAAAATGATATTTTATTAACTAAGTGGTTTCAAAATTTTTCTCAAGAACACTTGAAATTACATCATAATGTCAAAAGTGAAGTTTGTCAAACTTGTAACTCAAGATTGTAGGCATTTCTTATTGTATATAATAAGATGTTAAACAGCTCGACAACATTAGACCTTATTTGTCTAATACTTATTTGATGCTTATTAAGAATAAGATTTTTAATATTTTTTCACTATTGGATTTTTTACTATTTATTAATCTGGATTATGCGTTTTTGCGAATTTTGGGGTGAGGAATGTTCTATATGTCTTCAAGAAAATAACGATTATTATTTTATTAATGAATGCGTTTGTAAACACATTATATGCTTAGATTGTATATATAAAATTAATAAATGTCCTTTTTGTAGGCAACAATTTTCTTTTGCACCTTTACATAGACCTACTTTATATCAAAACTTAAATAATCGTACTTATCAACAATATTGGGGTATGATAACTACAGAAACTTATATAGAACTGCTCAACAATATTGGGATATGACAGACACTGAAATTGAAAGGGTCGCTGTGACTAACAACTATTATTAGTCCAGTATTTTTGGTTACAATTATTTTTACAGTTACATCTATTAAATTTTTTTTTAAATTATGAGTTATTTCGAATTATGGGGTCGAAGAATGTTCTATATGTTTACGAACAAATACGGATTTTTATTTCTTAAATGAATGTCAATGTAAGTCTCTGATATGTTTATATTGCGTCTCAAATTTATCTAAATGTCCTTATTGTAGACACGAATTAAGTATAGATAAACATTATTTTACAGATTTTTTAAATAATTTATTAATTAGACTTATTACCGTTTTTTCAAATACTGAGGACTTTTGGACTTTAACTGATGAAGCTTTAGAAAATTGGATTTCAGATACTAGTAATGTACTTATTGTAGACACGAATTAAGTATAGATAAACATTATTTTACTCTTATATATATTAACTTTTTAAAATTGTTATGAATTATAAAAACACTTGAAGATACTGACTTAGTGTATATAAGAAGACGAACATCGATTCACTCTTTACTACATTTTTTGTACAGCGCTGTACAATATTATCATCATGACTACTACTAACGATACAACTACTAGCGGTAAAGCTATATTAACTTTTACAACAACAACTGCTATAGATATTCCTAGTAAGCGTTCGACGAAGAATTAATTATAGACATTGATGCTGCAATTAAATATCGTATAGATGACGATATTAAATGGAAAACTTGTGATACAGCTAAATTTGTTGATTCACAATATTTAAATCTTGTATTTATGGATGAACATAATAACGTTATATCTACACAGAATATTCCTGGACGTATTCTTGTTAAAAATCAAACGAATTCTGTTGGAACTTCTACAACAGATTTAAATGAACCAATACTAACGGGTAATATGATTAAACAAGAACCAATCGTTATTGATATTAATAATGATAATGATGATGATATACTCATTATCGAACAAATTAAAACTGAACCAGATGTTATCGTTATACAAGATGAACCTACTATTGTGCATTGGAATGATACAACTAATGTTCAAGAAGCTACAAAACGTTGGAGCTCTAATAAACAAACTGTTAAACGAAAATGGCAGGATCGTCTAGATGGTCTACATCATCAAATTACGACTACAGATAATACGAAATCGTGGAAAAACAGAATTGAACAAATTAGGAAACATAATCGTATTGCTACACAGAATGATCGTGATGATTATAAATATTTAAGGCGTAGTGCAAGAATTGCGACACAAAAGAGTGAATAAAATCTCTACAAGAACTGACGATACATTTATACACTAAGATACATTATGATGAATTGATTGAAGTGATTATTTATATGTACTTTTTATTATAATTGTATAACCATGTTAGATTATATGAACTGAACATTTATATGTACATTGCTTGTATAACCATGCTAGATTATTATTCTGGTTAGACGATAGCTTATGAAAATTAATCATTATGTAAACAATTTAATTCTCACTTTTATTATAATATACTAAAATATATGAGTAGTGCAGGTTTCAAACCCACGAGGATATTACTCCATTAAATCTAAGTTAACGCTTAAACCACTGGGTAATGTACTATCATATGACGTATTCAATACCTTAAACCCGTCTGATGAGAAGATTAGTGACTGAGAAGAATTGACTGAGAAGATGTATGACTGAGAAGATGCCTGAGAAGATTGATTGAATGAGACGATTTACTGAGACGAAAAAATATATTTAATTTATATTATTTTATATATAAAATAAATATATGGGGTTTATATAATCGATATATTTATTATCGATTTTTGATTTACCTATTGGTTTTGTGGCATGATGGTACACTTTTTACTCTTTATTCAACCAAAAATTTTACAATTATACTGATATCTTTTGGCATGATGGTACATTTTTTTTTTATTCCCCCCCCCCTATACTACTTCGGTGGTTCTAACTGGGTACTGTCAGTGCCGGAAATACTGATCGGAGGCACCAAGGGTCTGCTTCCGTCAGGTATAGTTAGAAAATACATAAGCTGTTGGTGGGAGATTAACCCCCAAAATATGTTTAAACTAACCCCCAAACAAAGCCAAATCAAATCAAATCAAATTTATTCACTCAGTGCATCAAACATGATACAAACATGAGGTATATATACAGTAATACGGTTTTAAACAGCGGTACATAGCAATTCTAATTTACAGAGAGCAAACAGAATATGTTTCGTAAAACGTAACCATCTATTGTTTACACATTATTTAAATAATTTGACTAGATATATTTGTTTTGTCGTATTACAGATTGGTTTGATTTTTTTTTCCAGTGCAGATCATAATCAGACTCTTTTTTCTGGTAATTGAAATTTCAGACCGTCAAAAAAAAAAGTGACATCTCTTGTTAAAACACTGACCGTCTATCTTTTGTCCATGAATACTAGCGTTGGGTGGTTCATTCAGATAATGGTTTTGGAGAAAAGATTAAAATTTAATTGCAACTCTATTTGAATTTTCTATGAAAGGGATATTGATATAATGTGTATATTTGAATTGTGTGGCTAATTGTGCGTGCTGCATGCATTTCATGTTTTTTTTGTAGTTTAAGTTAAGATAACACACAATCTTGGACTTGCCGTTTCTGCGTGATATTATGAAGGTGTGTAACTTCAGTTGGAATATTATGAAGGGATTGTGAAGGATGTTGTTATATTCTGTTCGTGATTGGATTATAAGCGTTGTGAGGTTAGTGTCATCTATATATTGTTCTAATTGTGATGTGATGCTATATATATTGTGAGAAGTTTGTTCTTGTGTTGTTTAACTGTGTATTCTAATACGTGTGTTTGGATATTTTATTTGACAGGTGCGGCTATTTGACAGATGAAATAATGGATTTGCGGTTGCTTTGCTGTCAGACTGGCTGCTGGTCATGTTGTGTCATTGTGTAAGCTGGTAAGTAGTTTAATGTATTCATTGTTTTGAAATTAAGATATTTCAAACTGTTGGATTGATACCTGCTTCGGTATATGGTCAGTGTATAAAATATATTTAATATTTTTCATCATTCAAACAAATTGGTTAACATAACTATATGGCTATGTACAGTAATATCGCTAGCATGTGCTATTAAACAATAGTACACTAGATGGATACCAACTTTCAAAATGTATACACATGCATGTATTCACAGTTGATGAATAGGGAAGGGGGTACTTAGATTTAATGCAGGGTTGAAATGGAGTTATGAATTCTCTATATGTGAGATAATTTATACTTGTAGGACTTGGTTTCTTCTTACATGCTGAAATGCCTTGCAGGTTTAGATTGCAAGACAAAGATATTGGAGTTAAATGGTTTTGTGGTAATGGATAGGACAAGTCAATGTAATCTCACAAGTGGTCTTACCGAAACGAAATGTAAGAAGACTTTTTCATGCATGCCTATACTGTATATACATATTATTTACATTTAATTATATTATATCATTTGCATTTCTTATACAAGTGCACCATGAGCTTTGATTTGTACAAATTGACATACATATATATACATTTATACATTATTATTTACGTTTAATGTATTTAGCTAATTGTAATTAGCTTTTACATTTCTCTTTATAATATCAAGGAACTGACAAAGTTTAATTATTTCAAACTTATTATCACTATTGAACAACTGATTATATTTCAATACGTTTGGATTTCTAAAATAGCCAAACACCTACGTAGCCCACATATGTCAGCAAGAATGAATGGTTTACATGTTGGCTACACTTCTATGTAATGATGATGTGTGTGTGACCAGCCATACAGTAATCACTCTCGTTTATTTATATTTATTATAACCTACGTGTTATTAACGCTTGTCTGGACGGCCGCCCAGTATGGCCCGTCTTCACATAGTTTGCGTAGGACAGCAGAGCATCATACGGGTTCCTGATAATTAGGGCGATCTTATCAAATAACCGGAAGGATGATGATTGGTGCGACTTCACAACGATCGTTCGATTGTAGTTCCTGTGACACTCGTGAGGAAATCCCTTACGTCGTAATTCTACATCACAATACACGCTTGACGTACCAATACCTGAAAATATACAGCAGTGAACACAACAATGAGTCGATTATACGTCATTATAACACTCTATGCAATCTAAATAAATCGCCTGTACTGTGAATAGTCATATAGTGAAACACAACAATCGATTGAAATAATTAAATACAATACTTGTTTCAATCGTTAATTACACTGTTCTCAATATAGACGACTTTTTTGCATTGTATGGGATGTATCAGTTTGTTTCGGTGACGTACATAGAATGTATCAGTTTATTTCGGTGACGTACATATGATGTATCAGTTTGTTTCCGTGACGTACATATAATGTATCAGTTTGTTTAGGTGACGTACATATAATGTATCAGTTTGTTTCTGTGACGCACATAGAATCTATCAGTTTGTTACGGTGACGCACATTGGATATATCAGTTTGTTTCGGTGACGTGTCTAGAATGCATCATATTGTTTCGGTGACGTGTATAGAATGTTACAGTTTGTTTCGGTGACGTGTATAGGATCTATCAGTTTGTTTCGGTGACGCACATAGGATATATCAGTTTGTTTCGGTGACGTGTATAGAATGTATCAGTTTGTTTCGGTGACGTGTATATGATGTATCAGTTTGTTTCGGTAACGTACATAGGATGTATCAGTTTGTTTCGGTAACGTGCATAGAATGTATCAGTTTGTTTCTGTGCCGTGCATAGGCTGTATCAGTTTGTTTCCGTGACGTACATATATTGTATCAGTTTGTTTCCGTGACGCACATAGGATGTATCAGTTTGTTTCCGTGACGTACATATAATGTATCAGATTGTTTCCGTGACGTACATAGAATGTATCAGCTTGCTTCCGTGACGTACATTAAATGTATCAGTTTGTAAAGGTGACGTACATATGATGTATCAGTTTGTTTCTGTGACGCACATAGAATCTATCAGTTTGTTACGGTGACGCACATTGGATATATCAGTTTGTTTCGGTGACGTGTCTAGAATGCATCATATTGTTTCGGTGACGTGTATAGAATGTTACAGTTTGTTTCGGTGACGTGTATAGGATCTATCAGTTTGTTTCGGTGACGCACATAGGATATATCAGTTTGTTTCGGTGACGTGTATAGAATGTATCAGTTTGTTTCGGTAACGTGTATATGATGTATCAGTTTGTTTCGATAACGTACATAGGATGTATCAGTTTGTTTCGGTAACGTGCATAGAATGTATCAGTTTGTTTCTGTGCCGTGCATAGGCTGTATCAGTTTGTTTCCGAGACGTACATATATTGTATCAGTTTGTTTCCGTGACGCACATAGGATGTATCAGTTTGTTTCCGTGACGTACATATAATGTATCAGATTGTTTCCGTGACGTACATATAATGTATCAGCTTGCTTCCGTGACGTACATATAATGTATCAGTTTGTAAAGGTGACGTACATATAATGTATCAGTTTGTTTCTGTGACGCACATAGAATCTATCAGTTTGTTACGGTGACGCACATTGGATATATCAGTTTGTTTCGGTGACGTGTCTAGAATGCATCATATTGTTTCGGTGACGTGTATAGAATGTTACAGTTTGTTTCGGTGACGTGTATAGGATCTATCAGTTTGTTTCGGTGACGCACATAGGATATATCAGTTTGTTTCGGTGACGTGTATAGAATGTATCAGTTTGTTTCGGTGACGTGTATATGATGTATCAGTTTGTTTCGGTAACGTACATAGGATGTATCAGTTTGTTTCGGTAACGTGCATAGAATGTATCAGTTTGTTTCTGTGCCGTGCATAGGCTGTATCAGTTTGTTTCCGTGACGTACATATATTGTATCAGTTTGTTTCCGTGACGCACATAGGATGTATCAGTTTGTTTCCGTGACGTACATATAATGTATCAGATTGTTTCCGTGACGTACATAGAATGTATCAGCTTGCTTCCGTGACGTACATACAATGTATCAGTTTGTCTCCGTGACGTACATATACTGTATCAGTTTGTTTCCGTGACGTACATAGAATGTATCAGATTGTTTCCGTAACGTACATAGAATGTATCAGTTTGTTTCCGTGACGTACATAGAATGTGTCAGATTGTTTCCGTAACGTACATAGAATGTATCAGTTTGTTTCCGTAACGTACATAGAATGTATCAGTTTGTTTCCGTAGCGTACATAGAATGTATCAGTTTGTTTCCGTGACGTACATATAATGTATCAGATTGTTTCCGTGACGTACATAGAATGTATCAGCTTGCTTCCGTGACGTACATACAATGTATCAGTTTGTAAAGGTGACGTACATATAATGTATCAGTTTGTTTCCGTGACGTACATATATTGTATCAGTTTGTTTCCGTGACGCACATAGGATGTATCAGTTTGTTTCAGTGACGTACATATAATGTATCAGATTGTTTCCGTGACGTACATAGAATGTATCAACTTGCTTCCGTGACGTACATATAATGTATCAGTTTGTAAAGGTGACGTACATATAATCTATCAGTTTGTTACGGTGACGCACATTGGATATATCAGTTTGTTTCGGTGACGTGTCTAGAATGCATCATATTGTTTCGGTGACGTGTATAGAATGTTACAGTTTGTTTCGGTGACGTGTATAGGATCTATCAGTTTGTTTCGGTGACGCACATAGGATATATCAGTTTATTTCGGTGACGTGTATAGAATGTATCAGTTTGTTTCGGTGACGTGTATATGATGTATCAGTTTGTTTCGGTAACGTACATAGGATGTATCAGTTTGTTTCGGTAACGTGCATAGAATGTATCAGTTTGTTTCTGTGCCGTGCATAGGCTGTATCAGTTTGTTTCCGTGACGTACATATATTGTATCAGTTTGTTTCCGTGACGCACATAGGATGTATCAGATTGTTTCCGTGACGTACATAGAATGTATCAGCTTGCTTCCGTGACGTACATACAATGTATCAGTTTGTCTCCGTGACGTACATATACTGTATCAGTTTGTTTCCGTGACGTACATAGAATGTATCAGATTGTTTCCGTAACGTACATAGAATGTATCAGTTAGTTTCCGTGACGTACATAGAATGTGTCAGATTGTTTCCGTAACGTACATAGAATGTATCAGTTTGTTTCCGTAACGTACATAGAATGTATCAGTTTGTTTCCGTGACGTACATATAATGTATCAGATTGTTTCCGTGACGTACATAGAATGTATCAGCTTGCTTCCGTGACGTACATACAATGTATCAGTTTGTGTCCGTGACGTACATATACTGTATCAGATTGTTTCCGTAACGTACATAGAATGTATCAGTTTGTTTCCGTGACGTACATAGAATGTGTCAGTTTGTTTCCGTGACGCACATAGAATGTATCAGTTTGTTTCCGTGACGTACATAGGATGTATCAGTTTGTTTCCGTGACGTACATAGGATGTATCAGTTTGTTTCCGTGACGCACATAGAATGTATCAGTTTGTTTCCGTGACGCACATAGAATGTATCAGTTTGTTTCACATAGAATGTATCAGTTTGTTTCCGTGACGCACATAGAATATATCAGTTTGTTACGGTGACGCACATTGGATATATCAGTTTGTTTCGGTGACGTGTCTAGAATGCATCATATTGTTTCGGTGACGTGTATAGAATGTTACAGTTTGTTTCGGTGACGTGTATAGAATGTATCAGTTTGTTTCCGTGACGCACATATAATGTATCAGCTTGCTTCCGTGACGTACATACAATGTATCAGTTTGTCTCCGTGACGTACATATACTGTATCAGTTTGTTTCCGTGACGTACATAGAATGTATCAGATTGTTTCCGTAACGTACATAGAATGTATCAGTTTGTTTCCGTGACGACATAAATGTTCAGATTGTTTCGTACGACATAAATGTATCAGTTTGTTTCCGTAACGTACATAGAATGTATCAGTTTGTTTCCGTAGCGTACATATAATGTATCAGTTTGTTTCCGTGACGTACATATAATGTATCAGATTGTTTCCGTGACGTACATAGAATGTATCAGCTTGCTTCCGTGACGTACATACAATGTATCAGTTTGTAAAGGTGACGTACATATAATGTATCAGTTTGTTTCCGTGACGTACATCTATTGTATCAGTTTGTTTCCGTGACGCACATAGGATGTATCAGTTTGTTTCCGTGACGTACATATAATGTATCAGATTGTTTCCGTGACGTACATAGAATGTATCAGCTTGCTTCCGTGACGTACATATAATGTATCATTTGTAAAGGTGACGTACATAAATCTATCAGTTTTACGGTGACGCACATTGTATATCAGTTTGTTTCGGTGACGTGTCTAAATGCATCATATTGTTTCGGTGACGTGTATAGATGTTACAGTTTGTTCGGTGACGTGTATAGGATCTATCAGTTTGTTTCGGTGACGCACATAGGATATATCATTATTTCGTGACGTATAAATGTATCAGTTTGTTTCGGTACGTGTATAGAACATTTGTTCGTAACGTACATATGTTCAGTTGTTCGGTAACGTCATAGAATGTATCTTTGTTCTGCCGTGCATAGCTGTATCAGTTTGTTTCCGTGACGACATATATATCAGTTTGTTTCCGTGACGCACATAGGATGTATCAGATTGTTTCCGTGACGTACATAGAATGTATCAGCTTGCTTCCGTGACGTACATACAATGTATCAGTTTGTCTCCGTGACGTACATATACTGTATCAGTTTGTTTCCGTGACGTACATAGAATGTATCAGATTGTTTCCGTAACGTACATAGAATGTATCAGTTAGTTTCCGTGACGTACATAGAATGTGTCAGTTTGTTTCCGTACGACATGGATATATCAGTTTGTTTCGTGACGTTAGAATGATCATTGTTTCGTGACGTATAGAATGTCAGTTTGTTTCGTGACGTATAGAATGTATCAGTTTGTTTCCGTGACGCACATATAATATATCAGTTTGTTTCCGTGACGCACATGATATATCAGTTTGTTTCGTGACGTTAGAATGATCATTGTTTCGTGACGTATAGAATGTCAGTTGTTTCGTGACGATAGAATGTATCAGTTTGTTTCCGTGACGCACATAGAATATATCAGTTTGTTACGGTGACGCACATTGGATATATCAGTTTGTTTCGGTGACGTGTCTAGAATGCATCATATTGTTTCGGTGACGTGTATAGAATGTTACAGTTTGTTTCGGTGACGTGTATAGAATGTATCAGTTTGTTTCCGTGACGCACATATAATATATCAGTTTGTTACGGTGACGCACATTGGATATATCAGTTTGTTTCGGTGACGTGTCTAGAATGCATCATATTGTTTCGGTGACGTGTATAGAATGTTACAGTTTGTTTCGGTGACGTGTATAGAATGTATCAGTTTGTTTCCGTGACGCACATATAATGTATCAGTTTGTTTCCGTGACGCACATATGATGTATCAGTTTGTTTCCGTGACGCACATATGATGTATCAGTTTGTTTCCTTGGCGTACATAGCTGTGAGCAATTGACTATAAAAACAAAGCGGGTTATATAATATAGTAGGATAGAATGCACTTTACCGGTACGCAATATTTACAAGCACTGCGCATGCTCAGCAAGTGCGCGGACGTTGTCAAGCGATCAAGCGAATGTAAATAAATGGCCGCGGGGGGGAGGATTCGGCATTTCAGCGGGGGTGTGGGGGCGGCAGCCCCCAATAAGAGTGGTTTATAAACGTGTGACTTACCATATCATTTTATGTGTAGCACATGTATATTTGTTTACAAAACAAACTTAAGAACGCCCACTGACCTGATATTACGTCATTTCCGGGTTTCATCACGTGACACAACAGCTGATGAACAAATCAATATGGCGGCGTAATATTTCTGTCTTGTACTTGTGTCGATTTTTTTCTCTTTAAAGGTTATTATTCATTAATATTAATGAATATTAACCATAATTGTTAACGGAGAACTCATTTTTGAAGGTATTTTTGCAATCTGAACCCTATTTTAAGAGATAGACACGCTTTCGCGTGCCTCTCTATATAGGGCGCCGGAGGCAGCACCGTGGCAGCTGCATCGGTTAAAATATCCAAAGCAAACAAAAGATAAATGAAAAATTAAATAAATAAAATGCAAAACATATCCCTTTGCTGTATAAAATGTTGATTTCTAGAGAGCTGAAAGGTCGTACATAATTATACGTATAAACTCATTAAATCAGAAAACGCAGGAAATTGCTTCTATACTCAGCCATTTGATGGGGGAACATGCACCCGGACCCCCCATAGATTGCCTCGGTTGAAATTTGCCTCTGTCTACGGTACTGCATATTGAGTAGAATCATGGCTTATGCAGATATACCTTATAATACAGGTACACCGCAATTGATCGTTTTTATCTCTGTAGAATATAGGTCAATGACACATATGTATATTGACGGATCTGTAGTCCAGTGGTAACACGCTGGACTTATAATCCATGGATCGGTTTGTTCCCACTTCATGTGTTTGTCTTATCCATGTAAATATCTATGTTTTCGATTTAATGCTTATAACTCAAAATAAAGAATATCTATCTATATGAAACTTATATTTATGAACAACTTTCCCAAATTTAGAAACACAAATTTTCAGTACAGTATAGCAATTTTCGCCAATTATCACCTTTCAACTCTATTGTTACACCGAACAATACATTCCCCCAACACCTACCTCAATTTCTATAGGACTAATAAAAGGTTGGGAAAGTGGGAACACACCCATGGGTCACAGGTACGTCGGACCGTAATAAAATTAACAGTCTTTCAGATGGAACTTTAAACCGAGGTCTCGTGTCAGTGCTGTACAACGTGCACGTAAAAGAACCAGAGCAGACTCTGGAATGGGTCTCTGTCTGTATCATTGCACTATCCTCCAAAAAATCTAAATTGAGTTTATTTATACACATACATTTTAAGTCGATTGTGAAACAAGTTCATACAACTTATATTAATCACTCTCGAGACCTCATTCCTGATGGAATCCATCGCCACGAGGGAGAGAGAAGAGGCAACATGAAACTTAAATGCCTTGCCTAAGGACACAATCGTAACGGATCCAGCGGGCCTCGAACTCCGGACCTTTCGCAAAGTTGTGTTATTAAACTCAGCTTCAAATCTGATCATTCAATACTAAGTTTAAACATGAATTACACTAATACAAAAGGGGACCTGGTTATTTGTAAAAAACAAACCTGTTAGCGGGGACTATCAATAGATAATAAACAATAGCCTGTTGTTAAGCGGGGACTATCAATAGATAATAAACAATAGCCTGTTGTTAAGCGGGGACTATCAATAGATAATAAACAATAGCCTGTTGTTAAGCGGGGACTATCAATAATAATAAACAATAGCCTGTTGTTAAGCGGGGACTATCAATAATAATAAACAATAGCCTGTTGTTAAGCGGGGACTATCAATAGATAATAAACAATAGCCTGTTGTTAAGCGGGGACTATCAATAGATAATAAACAATAGCCTGTTGTTAAGCGGGGACTATCAATAGATAATAAACAATAGCCTGTTGTTAAGCGGGGACTATCAATAGATAATAAACAATAGCCTGTTGTTAAGCGGGGACTATCAATAGATAATAAACAATAGCCTGTTGTTAAGCGGGGACTATCAATAGATAATAAACAATAGCCTGTTGTTAAGCGGGGACTATCAATAGATAATAAACAATAGCCTGTTGTTAAGCGGGGACTATCAATAGATAATAAACAATAGCCTGTTGTTAAGCGGGGACTATCAATAGATAATAAACAATAGCCTGTTGTTAAGCGGGGACTATCAATAGATAATAAACAATAGCCTGTTGTTAAGCGGGGACTATCAATAGATAATAAACAATAGCCTGTTGTTAAGCGGGGACTATCAATAGATAATAAACAATAGCCTGTTGTTAAGCGGGGACTATCAATAGATAATAAACAATAGCCTGTTGTTAAGCGGGGACTATCAATAGATAATAAACAATAGCCTGTTGTTAAGCGGGGACTATCAATAGATAATAAACAATAGCCTGTTGTTAAGCGGGGACTATCAATAGATAATAAACAATAGCCTGTTGTTAAGCGGGGACTATCAATAGATAATAAACAATAGCCTGTTGTTAAGCGGGGACTATCAATAGATAATAAACAATAGCATAAATGATATCTTCAATTAGAACATAGCAAAACAGTTACTTCAGATATGACATTGAGATATGCTTCAACTATTGATCTCTATATTCCAATACCTAGATGTGAAATGTACAATCAATATTTAGGTCCAAAGATATGGAAGTGTCAACCATTGGAAATTAAGCCGACCAGATCTTTAAATATAATATTTAAAGACAAAGTGTAAATTATGGATACATCAACGTTTTAATCGGTAGACACTAGAAAGTTATATATATAGTATAATGATTGTCATTCAATATGCTTATGTCGTTTTGTATTTCGATAGCATTACCTGAATTGTTTAAGCTACATTGTACAACAGTATACATGTATATTGAATTGCGTAACTGCGTACTTTGGTTATAATTATTGTGTATGTGCATTAATTCTATAGTGTTATACATGTATATTGAATTGCGTAACTGCGTACTTTGGTTATAATTATTGTGTATGTGCATTAATTCTATAGTGTTATACATGTATATTGCATGGCGTAACTGTGTACTTTGGTTATAATTATTGTGTATGTGCATTAATTCTATAGTGTTATACATGTATATTGCATGGCGTAACTGTGTACTTTGGTTTTAATTATTGTGTATGTGCATTAATTCTATAGTGTTATACATGTATATTGAATGGCGTAACTGTGTACTTTGGTTTTAATTATTGTGTATGTGCATTAATTCTATAGTGTTAAGAAATGTAAGAGGGCTCTAAGGAAAATTAGTTCAGAACTAATTAGGTCACCCTCTATCAATAAAGAAATCTATATATCTATACAGTTCAATAAAGATCCAAATGAATTGTGGGAAATTAAAGGTAACATCAGAAATGAAACAATATAATATTCATATTATTTATGAAAAAGGAAGAAGAAAACGAGGAGAGCAAATTAATAAAAGAAATAGAAACACTTGAAGACAATATAAATAATGCTAATGCAAATATCGATATTGAGCAATATGAAGAAGAATTGTTGACCTAAAAGGAGTTGCTGAATAATTTATATGAAAAAAAGGAAACAGAATTATGATAAGATACAAAACACTCGATATTGAACTCAATGAGCAAAAATACTATATACTTTACTAATCTAGATTATTGCAACACTAGTAGTAAAGGATAAAGACATTACAGTGAGCAGCCACATTAAGGATAAAGACATTACAGCGAGCAGCCACATTAAGGATAAAGACATTACAGTGAGCAGCCACATTAAGGAATAAGACATTACAGTGAGCAGCCATACTAGTAGTAAAGGATAAAGACATTACAGTGAGCAGCCACATTAAGGATAAAGACATTACAGCGAGCAGCCACATTAAGGATAAAGACATTACAGTGAGCAGCCACATTAAGGATAAAGACATTACAGTGAGCAGCCATACTAGTAGTAAAGGATAAAGACATTACAGTGAGCAGCCACATTAAGGATAAAGACATTACAGTGAGCAGCCACATTTTATATGAAGATATGGCATATGTTAGCATTTATGCGAGACAACTGAAATTAAAACGTCTTCTATTGATTTCTTTTTAAGCAATAAATAAACTAGAACAAATGTACTCAAATAAATAACCTAGATATACTCATCTAACTGTATTGGTTTATTAAATGAATATGAGTGTTCACAATCTCTCTTTCAAATGAAAAACAACAAAAGTCCTGGATCAGACGGACGTGTGTAAAGTGTAAAGCAGTACTTTATTAAATCCATTAATGATTCATATTTTGAAGGAGAGCGTAACGATTTACAAAAGCAAAGTATTATAACATTATTACGTAAGGATCCACTACCATTATTAAACTGGCGGCCTATAAGTTTGAATGTGGATACCAAAATAGCAACAAAAGCGATTGCCAACAGAATAAAAAATATCTTACCCACAATTATAAGTACCGAACAAACAGGGTTCATGCAATTTCGATATAGTGGTTGAAAAATTCGTTTGATTTTTGAAATAATAGAATATTATAGTCGTTTCTTAACATACCGCTGGTCTTGATATACCGAGGCATCCACAATTGTCCAGAATGAGGTAAAATAACGCCACCTAGTGTTGACCCAGAAAGCTAAACATGTGTTGATAAACAAGAAATCATGAACTGTTAACGTGTAATCCAGGGATCGCAGGTTCGAGCTGACCCTAATAAAATTAACAGTCTTTCAGATGGGACTCGTGTCGGTGCTGTACACTGTGCATGTAAAAGAATCAGAGGAGACTCGGGAATGGGTCTGTCCTATCCTCCAAAAATCTAAAATGATTAAACTTTTCAGGAGGCATCGCTCATATGGGCACCCGGTAGTGACGACAAATAAACTGAAAGCACACACACTGTCAACGTAAGTGGTGAGTAAATTACTGATGAAAGATGTTTACCTGAATATCAAGATCTATGTAAAATTACCCCGCCTCTTTATCTGAAAAAATGCTCCAAATGTCCATAATATAATTATATTTATGTGCGTTCAAACTTTGTAAAATGGCGGTCTGATATCTGGTATTTATGAATGAAACTGTTTTGATCACGTGTTTAGGTTACTAAGCACTTCCCGTATTACCAAATATGGACATAATAATAAGGTCCGAGACGCGCCTTTTTCTACTAAATGATTTTGAAAACAGTGTTCCACCACATTTAGTATTTTGTATTAAAAATAAGTTGATGTTTATATCTCTGGAACATTCTCCTGTATCTATTAACATGATATAGCCAGATTGCCGCATTTTATTATTCATAAAAAGTAGGCACAACGTGGGCCTAAAATTATTTGTTGTTTTCTGGTTGTTTAAAAAGTTATTCATCTTTTATTATAAAATGATAAATTTACTGCTAGAATTACATATTATACAGATTAAGTTCTCTATCAAATACTTTATTATGACTACCTTTGTATAAACACCTAAATCAGGGCATCGGCCATTTGCCGCTGTATACTCGGAACTACTGACTACTCTTATATACAAGGTTAGCCTCGTAGGTATAGATATACCCAACTCTGGATGGCCATACTATTATACACCAGGCTAGCCTCGTAGGTAGGGATATACCCAACTCTGGATGGCCATACTATTATACACCAGGTTAGCCTCGTAGGTAGGGATATACCCAACTCTGGATGGCCATACTATTATACACCAGGTTAGCCTCATAGGTATGGATATACCCAACTCTGGATGGCCATATTATTATACACCAGGGTAGCCTCGTAGGTAGGGATATACACAACATTGGATGGCCGTACTATTAAATACAAGAGTAGCCTCGTAAGTATGGATAGACCCAATATTGGATGGCCGTACTTAAATACAAGAGTAGCCTCGTAAGTATGGAGAGACCCAACATTGGATGGCCGTACTATTAAATACAAGAGTAGCCTCGTAATTATGGATAGACACAACATTGGATGGCCGTAGTATTAAATACAAGAGTAGCCTCGTAAGTATGGATAGACCCAATATTGGATGGCCGTACTTAAATACAAGAGTAGCCTCGTAAGTAAGGAGAGACCCAACATTGGATGGCCGTACTATTAAATACAAGAGTAGCCTCGTAAGTATGGAGAGACCCAACATTGGATGGCCGTACTTAAATACAAGAGTAGCCTCGTAAGTATGGATATACCCAATATTGGATGGCCGTACTATTAAATACAAGAGTAGCCTCGTAAGTATGGATATACCCAACATTGGATGGCCGTACTATTAAATACAAGAGTAGCCTCGTAAGTATGGATAGACCCAACATTGGATGACCGTACTATTAAATACAAGAGTAGCCTCGTAAGTATGGATAGACCCAACACTGGATGGCCGTACTTAAATACAAGAGTAGCCTCGTAAGTATGGATAGACCCAACTCTGGATGGCCATACTATTAAATACAAGAGTAGCCTCGTAAGTATGGATAGACCCAACTCTGGATGGCCGTAATATTAAATACAAGAGTAGCCTCGTAAGTATGGATATACCCAACTCTGGATGGCCGTACTTAAATACAAGAGTAGCCTCGTAAGTAGGGATAGACCCAACATTGGATGGCCGTACTTAAATACAAGAGTAGCCTCGTAAGTATGGATATACCCAACATTGGATGGCCGTACTATTAAATACAAGAGTAGCCTCGTAAGTATGGATAGACCCAGCAGTGGATGGCCGTACTATTATATACAAGAGTAGCCTCGTAAGTATGGATATACCCAACATTGGATGGCCGTACTATTAAATACAAGAGTAGCCTCGTAAGTATGGATAGACCCAGCACTGGATGGCCGTACTATTAAATACAAGAGTAGCCTCGTAAGTATGGATATACCCAACATTGGATGGTCGTACTATTAAATACAAGAGTAGCCTCGTAAGTATGGAGAGACCCACCATTGGATGGCCGTACTATTAAATACAAGAGTAGCCTCGTAAGTATGGATATACCCAACATTGGATGGCCGTACTTAAATACAAGAGTAGCCTCGTAAGTATGGATAGACCCAACATTGGATGGCCGTACTATTAAATACAAGAGTAGCCTCGTAAGTATGGATTGACCCACCATTGGATGGCCGTACTTAAATACAAGAGTAGCCTCGTAAGTATGGATAGATAGACCCAACATTGGATGACCGTACTATTAAATACAAGAGTAGCCTCGTAAGTATGGATAGATAGACCCAACATTGGATGGCCGTACTATTAAATACAAGAGTAGCCTCGTAAGTATGGATTGACCCACCATTGGATGGCCGTACTATTAAATACAAGAGTAGCCTCGTAAGTATGGATAGACCCAACATTGGATGGCCGTATATTAAATACAAGAGTAGCCTCGTAAGTATGGATAGACCCAACATTGGATGGCCGTACTATTAAATACAAGAGTAGCCTCGTAAGTATGGATAGACCCAACATTGGATGGCCGTACTATTAAATACAAGAGTAGCCTCGTAAGTATGGATAGACCCAACATTGGATGGCCGTACTATTAAATACAAGAGTAGCCTCGTAAGTATGGATAGACCCAACACTGGATGGCCGTACTATTAAATACAAGAGTAGCCTCGTAAGTATGGATAGACCCAACATTGGATGGCCGTACTATTAAATACAAGAGTAGCCTCGTAAGTATGGATAGACCCAACACTGGATGGCCGTACTATTAAATACAAGAGTAGCCTCGTAAGTATGGATAGACCCAACATTGGATGGCCGTACTATTAAATACAAGAGTAGCCTCGTAAGTATGGATAGACCCAACATTGGATGGCCGTACTATTAAATACAAGAGTAGCCTCGTAAGTATGGATAGACCCAACATTGGATGGCCGTACTTAAATACAAGAGTAGCCTCGTAAGTATGGATAGATCCAACTCTGGATGGCCGTACTATTAAATACAAGAGTAACCTCGTAAGTATGGATAGACCCAACATTGGATGGCCGTACTTAAATACAAGAGTAGCCTCGTAAGTATGGATAGACCCACCATTGGATGGCCGTACTTAAATACAAGAGTAGCCTCGTAAGTATGGATATATAGACCCAACATTGGATGGCCGTACTATTAAATACAAGAGTAGCCTCGTAAGTATGGATAGATCCAACTCTGGATGGCCGTACTATTAAATACAAGAGTAGCCTCGTAAGTATGGATAGACCCAACATTGGATGGCCGTACTTAAATACAAGAGTAGCCTCGTAAGTATGGATGATAGACCCACATTGGATGGCCGTACTATTAAATACAAGAGTAGCCTCGTAAGTATGGATAGATAGACCCAACATTGGATGGCCGTACTATTAAATACAAGAGTAGCCTCGTAAGTATGGATAGACCCAACATTGGATGGCCGTACTATTAAATACAAGAGTAGCCTCGTAAGTATGGATAGACCCAACATTGGATGGCCGTACTTAAATACAAGAGTAGCCTCGTAAGTATGGATAGATCCAACTCTGGATGGCCGTACTATTAAATACAAGAGTAGCCTCGTAAGTATGGATAGACCCAACATTGGATGGCCGTACTTAAATACAAGAGTAGCCTCGTAAGTATGGATAGACCCAACATTGGATGGCCGTACTATTAAATACAAGAGTAGCCTCGTAAGTATGGATAGACCCAACATTGGATGGCCGTACTATTAAATACAAGAGTAGCCTCGTAAGTATGGATAGACCCAACATTGGATGGCCGTACTATTAAATACAAGAGTAGCCTCGTAAGTATGGATATACCCAACATTGGATGGCCGTACTATTAAATACAAGAGTAGCCTCGTAAGTATGGATAGACCCAACATTGGATGGCCGTACTATTAAATACAAGAGTAGCCTCGTAAGTATGGATAGACCCAACACTGGATGGCCGTACTATTAAATACAAGAGTAGCCTCGTAAGTATGGATATACCCAACATTGGATGGCCGTACTATTAAATACAAGAGTAGCCTCGTAAGTATGGATAGACCCAGCACTGGATGGCCGTACTATTAAATACAAGAGTAGCCTCGTAAGTATGGATAGACCCAACATTGGATGGCCGTACTATTAAATACAAGAGTAGCCTCGTAAGTATGGATAGACCCACCATTGGATGGCCGTACTTAAATACAAGAGTAGCCTCGTAAGTATGGATATATAGACCCAACATTGGATGGCCGTACTATTAAATACAAGAGTAGCCTCATAAGTATGGATATATCCAACTCTGGATGGCCGTACTATTAAATACAAGAGTAGCCTCGTAAGTATGGATAGACCCAACATTGGATGGCCGTACTTAAATACAAGAGTAGCCTCGTAAGTATGGATTGACCCACCATTGGATGGCCGTACTTAAATACAAGAGTAGCCTCGTAAGTATGGATAGATAGACCCAACATTGGATGACCGTACTATTAAATACAAGAGTAGCCTCGTAAGTATGGATAGATAGACCCAACATTGGATGGCCGTACTATTAAATACAAGAGTAGCCTCGTAAGTATGGATTGACCCACCATTGGATGGCCGTACTATTAAATACAAGAGTAGCCTCGTAAGTATGGATTGACCCACCATTGGATGGCCGTACTTAAATACAAGAGTAGCCTCGTAAGTATGGATAGATCCAACTCTGGATGGCCGTACTATTAAATACAAGAGTAACCTCGTAAGTATGGATAGACCCAACATTGGATGGCCGTACTTAAATACAAGAGTAGCCTCGTAAGTATGGATAGATCCAACTCTGGATGGCCGTACTATTAAATACAAGAGTAACCTCGTAAGTATGGATAGATCCAACATTGGATGGCCGTACTTAAATACAAGAGTAGCCTCGTAAGTATGGATAGACCCATCATTGGATGGCCATACTATTAAATACAAGAGTAGCCTCGTAAGTATGGATAGATCCAACTCTGGATGGCCGTACTATTAAATACAAGAGTAGCCACGTAAGTATGGATAGACCCAACATTGGATGGCCGTACTATTAAATACAAGAGTAGCCTCGTAAGTATGGATATACCCAACATTGGATGGCCGTACTATTAAATACAAGAGTAGCGTCGTAAGTATGGATAGACCCAACATTGGATGGCCGTACTATTAAATACAAGAGTAGCCTCGTAAGTATGGATAGACCCAACATTGGATGGCCGTACTATTAAATACAAGAGTAGCCTCGTAAGTATGGATATACCCAACATTGGATGGCCGTACTATTAAATACAAGAGTAGCCTCGTAAGTATGGATAGACCCAGCACTGGATGGCCGTACTATTATATACTAGAGTAGCCTCGTAAGTATGGATATACCCAACATTGGATGGCCGTACTATTAAATACAAGAGTAGCCTCGTAAGTATGGATAGACCCAGCACTGGATGGCCGTACTATTAAATACAAGAGTAGCCTCGTAAGTATGGATATACCCAACATTGGATGGTCGTACTATTAAATACAAGAGTAGCCTCGTAAGTATGGAGAGACTCAACATTGGATGGCCGTACTATTAAATACAAGAGTAGCCTCGTAAGTATGGATAGACCCAACATTGGATGGCCGTACTATTAAATACAAGAGTAGCCTCGTAAGTATGGATAGACCCACCATTGGATGGCCGTACTTAAATACAAGAGTAGCCTCGTAAGTATGGATATATAGACCCAACATTGGATGGCCGTACTATTAAATACAAGAGTAGCCTCATAAGTATGGATATATCCAACTCTGGATGGCCGTACTATTAAATACAAGAGTAGCCTCGTAAGTATGGATAGACCCAACATTGGATGGCCGTACTTAAATACAAGAGTAGCCTCGTAAGTATGGATTGACCCACCATTGGATGGCCGTACTTAAATACAAGAGTAGCCTCGTAAGTATGGATAGATAGACCCAACATTGGATGACCGTACTATTAAATACAAGAGTAGCCTCGTAAGTATGGATAGATAGACCCAACATTGGATGGCCGTACTATTAAATACAAGAGTAGCCTCGTAAGTATGGATTGACCCACAATTGGATGGCCGTACTATTAAATACAAGAGTAGCCTCGTAAGTATGGATTGACCCACCATTGGATGGCCGTACTTAAATACAAGAGTAGCCTCGTAAGTATGGATAGATCCAACTCTGGATGGCCGTACTATTAAATACAAGAGTAACCTCGTAAGTATGGATAGACCCAACATTGGATGGCCG
Source organism: Archivesica marissinica (assembly GCA_014843695.1). Taxonomy (NCBI): domain Eukaryota; kingdom Metazoa; phylum Mollusca; class Bivalvia; order Venerida; family Vesicomyidae; genus Archivesica; species Archivesica marissinica. The sequence continues at coordinate 93,951,469 of CM026404.1, read as the reverse complement.
TACTTAAATACAAGAGTAGCCTCGTAAGTATGGATAGATCCAACTCTGGATGGCCGTACTATTAAATACAAGAGTAACCTCGTAAGTATGGATAGATCCAACATTGGATGGCCGTACTATTAAATACAAGAGTAGCCTCGTAAGTATGGATAGACCCAACATTGGATGGCCGTACTATTAAATACAAGAGTAGCCTCGTAAGTATGGATAGACCCAACATTGGATGGCCGTACTATTAAATACAAGAGTAGCCTCGTAAGTATGGATAGACCCAACATTTGATGGCCGTACTATTAAATACAAGAGTAGCCTCGTAAGTATGGATAGACCCAACATTGGATGGCCGTACTATTAAATACAAGAGTAGCCTCGTAAGTATGGAGAGACTCAACATTTGATGGCCTTTCTATTAAATACAAGAGTAGCCTCGTAAGTATGGATAGACCCAACATTGGATGGCCGTACTATTAAATACAAGAGTAGCCTCGTAAGTATGGATAGACCCACCATTGGATGGCCGTACTTAAATACAAGAGTAGCCTCGTAAGTATGGATATATAGACCCAACTTTGGATGGCCGTACTATTAAATACAAGAGTAGCCTCATAAGTATGGATAGATCCAACTCTGGATGGCCGTACTATTAAATACAAGAGTAGCCTCGTAAGTATGGATAGACCCAACATTGGATGGCCGTACTTAAATACAAGAGTAGCCTCGTAAGTATGGATAGACCCAACATTGGATGGCCATACTATTAAATACAAGAGTAGCCTCGTAAGTATGGATATACCCAACATTGGATGGCCGTACTATTAAATACAAGAGTAGCCTCGTAAGTATGGATAGACCCAACACTGGATGGCCGTACTATTATATACAAGAGTAGCCTCGTAAGTACGGATATACCCAACATTGGATGGCCGTACTATTAAATACAAGAGTAGCCTCGTAAGTATGGATAGACCCATCACTGGATGGCCGTACTATTAAATACAAGAGTAGCCTCGTAAGTATGGATAGACCCAACATTGGATGGCCGTACTATTAAATACAAGAGTAGCCTCGTAAGTATGGATAGACCCACCATTGGATGGCCGTACTTAATACAAGAGTAGCCTCGTAATTATGGATATACCAACAGTGGATGGCCGTACTTAAATACAAGAGTAGCCTCGTAAGTATGGATAGACCCAACATTGGATGGCCGTACTATTAAATACAAGAGTAGCCTCGTAAGTATGGATTGACCCACCATTGGATGGCCGTACTTAAATACAAGAGTAGCCTCGTAAGTATGGATAGGTAGACCCAACATTGGATGACCGTACTATTAAATACAAGAGTAGCCTCGTAAGTATGGATAGATAGACCCAACATTGGATGGCCGTACTATTAAATACAATAGTAGCCTCGTAAGTATGGATTGACCCACCATTGGATGGCCGTACTATTAAATACAAAAGTAGCCTCGTAAGTATGGATTGACCCACCATTGGATGGCCGTACTTAAATACAAGAGTAGCCTCGTAAGTATGGATAGATCGAACTCTGGATGGCCGTACTATTAAATACAAGAGTAACCTCGTAAGTATGGATAGACCCAACATTGGATGGCCGTACTTAAATACAAGAGTAGCCTCGTAAGTACGGATAGATCCAACTCTGGATGGCCGTACTATTAAATACAAGAGTAACCTCGTAAGTATGGATAGATCCAACATTGGATGGCCGTACTTAAATACAAGAGTAGCCTCGTAAGTATGGATAGACCCATCATTGGATGGCCATTCTATTAAATACAAGTGTAGCCTCGTAAGTATGGATAGATCCAACTCTGGATGGCCGTACTATTAAATACAAGAGTAGCCTCGTAAGTATGGATAGACCCAACATTGGATTGCCGTACTATTAAATACAAGAGTAGCCTCGTAAGTATGGATATACCCAACATTGGATGGCCGTACTATTAAATACAAGAGTAGCGTCGTAAGTATGGATAGACCCAACATTGGATGGCCGTACTATTAAATACAAGAGTAGCCTCGTAAGTATGGATAGACCCAACATTGGATGGCCGTACTATTAAATACAAGAGTAGCCTCGTAAGTATGGATAGACCCAACATTGGATGGCCGTATTATTAAATACAAGAGTAGCCTCGTAAGTATGGATAGACCCAACATTGGATGGCCGTACTTATATACAAGAGTAGCCTCGTAAGTATGGATAGACCCAACATTGGATGGCCGTTCTTAAATACAAGAGTAGCCTCGTAAGTATGGATAGACCCAGCACTGGATGGCTATACTATTAAATACAAGAGTAGCTTCGTAAGTATGGATAGACCCAACATTGGATGGCCGTACTATTAAATACAAGAGTAGCCTCGTAAGTATGGATAGCCCCAACATTGGATGGCCACACTATTAAATACAAGAGTAGCCTCGTAATTATGGATAGACCCAACATTGGATGGCCGTACTATTAAATACAAGAGTAGCCTCGTAAGTATGGATAGACCCAACATTGGATGGCCGTACTTAAATACAAGAGTAGCCTCGTAAGTATGGATATACCCAACATTGGATGGCCGTACTATTAAATACATGAGTAGCCTCGTAAGTATGGATAGACCCAACATTGGATGGCCGTACTATTAAATACATGAGTAGCCTCGTAAGTATGGATAGACCCAACATTGGATGGCCGTACTCTGCGATGCCCTATTTGGTATTCCATATGTTCGTTTCGCGTTCAGTATTTGTGTAGCAGAATGGGGTAATATGTTGATTATGTTAATTAATCCCTCCATAATTATTTGTATAGTATGATATATATTTGAGTATTTGTCTATTTCTGATAATGCTATACAAGTTCTAAAAGACAAGTATTCATGGAACTGTGTTGACTGTTTATGTTGTCAGAGAAGCCAGTACAATTGGCGTGGACACGCCTTACATGTATGCCTGATAAGCATATTAAAGGTTGTACCACACATGTGTGCTGTTAACTCAGAAATGTACTCCAATGTTTAATTTTAAACATTACTGTTTACTTCACGATCTCACTATTGGTGACAGAGACAAAAATTAAATAGTATTGATATTCTAATGGTCTCATTAGGAAAAACAACAACAACAACAACAACCGTAAATTGTAAAAGAAAAATAATATTAAAACGTCTTAGGTAGAACTGATTAGAAAGAAATTCAACATATTATTTCAACAAATTTGAACAAACAAATAAAATATTGAAATGTTTATCTGTGTTTATATTGTACCAGTTGTACTGTTCTGTGAACAGTTGTTTACTAATGCTCAATGTTGGCAAGCTGGCATACATGGGAGAGACAATGATACCATTATACAATTTGGATGTTGTCTATGGAACAAGAATGCTATACAATATAATAACACTACATAGTACCAATGGTCATTTTTGCAATATAGCGGTTATAATTAGTAGTATCAAAAGTCCATGTTTCTGGAGATGTTTAAGGCTTATGGATACCTTAGAATATGTTTAAGGATTAAGTATACTGTAGGTAGTACATCACAAAATAGAACAAACGTGCATGCTCATAGTATCATAAGTATGTTTGGTAAGGTAGGGATCTGATTTATTTGTTTAGTTTAGTAATTTACTGTATGTGGTATAAGTAGCATGATTGTACCAGATCACAGGGGTGAGATTAATCAGTTGCTACGCACGCACGCACGCACGCACGCACGCACGCACGCACGCACGCACGCACGCACGCACGCACGCACGCACGCACGCACGCACGCACGCACGCACGCATCTATAGTGATGAACATTATGTATGTTATTTAAACAAATACATTGTACTAATTGTGTAATTGACCGAACACTCGAAAACGATAGAAACCTACAGGTAATGTGAACGATCGCTCATTCTCTCACCTGACGGATGTATGTCCCATTCGCCTGTAGGTGAAATGGATATTGCGATTAGATGGACTAACTTGAGCTTGATGTGTTAATCGAGGGCTTGACTCCCGCCCAACGTGCATCCGAACCCGAACCTGAGTTAGAGGAGTACAACAGACTCACACACGTTTATCATGACCTCCCTTGTGATTTATTTGTTGCCAAACTAGTGAAGGACTATGCTTCTTGTGAGGTTCAACTGGAAGAATCCAGAACTATGTTATTTGCCATTGTTCGGGAATGCGAGGAGTTCCCATTTGGCCTTCATGCTGAACTTAAACGACGGGTTTCAACAAGGAAAGGGGACCCCCCGTCTCTTAAACTAGCTAATGACATACACGTGTTAATGTCGGTACTAGAAGGTGATGACCTCTCGTTGATGAAGGATCTGCTCAGTAACTCGACTAGAAATAGGTAGTCGTCAAGGGGGACACCTAGAGCGAGTGTCAGCCAGTCTCAGTCGAAATCTCCCTCACCATGCCATTGCGAACAAACTATCCATGCATTAAAGGACAAGTTATCCAACATACAGGCTGAAATTCTGTTTCTGAAACAACAACGTGTCGTAATTGACAAAAACTGGGCAGAAACGATCCGGGTGATAACAGAATGAGTGTCATCTCTTCAAACTGACGTCAACGACCTGAAGTCAACTAACTTATCGTCCAACCCAATACCGGGAATCATTGTCCCTCATAGTTTGCAGAACTTTACCACCAAACTAACGAATATACAACATCGGATGGATAGTCTCGAGTTATTCATCGACAGTGCGGAGGTTGTAGCAATAAGTAAGAATACAACCTACCAGACACATTCGCGTTCAACCGCCGAAGAAACGTCCCCAACCCCTGACGTTATGCCGCCCGATAGTAAATACGCATCTTCTTGGGCCGCAATAGGTCTTCTGGGACCGACGATAGGGATTCAGAGGCTGACGATATGGCTTCTGGGACCGACAATAGGTATCCTGGGGTCGATGATGGATATTCTTACCCCGACGTTAGATGTCCCGGAGTCCGCGATAGTTTTTCAAACGTCGTCGCTGGGTCTCCATCAGCCGCGGATATGTGTTCAACTGCCGACATTAGGACCTCAATCCCCGATGATAAATCGTACTCAGATAGTGTTAATCCTCGTGGTATGAACATAATTGCTCATCAATCGAAACTCCCATTATATATGTCGATCAATAACAACCATGAATGTCAGCCATTTCCACGAGGTGAGTCTATAAACTCACGTTCGAGCTTACGCGGCCTGGGACTTCATGACCATGTGAAATCTGGTTACATCGGTACGCGGGGTACTATTTATAGCAGAAATCTGGTTATATCGGTACGCGGGGTACTATTTATAGCAGAAATCTGGTTATATCGGTACGCGGGGTACTATTTATAGCAGAAATCTGGTTATATCGGTACGCGGGGTACTATTTATAGCAGAAATCTGGTTATATCGGTACGCGGGGTACTATTTATAGCAGAAATCTGGTTATATCGGTACGCGGGGTACTATTTATAGCAGAAATCTGGTTATATCGGTACGCGGGGTACTATTTATAGCAGAAATCTGGTTATATCGGTACGCGGGGTACTATTTATAGCAGAAATCTGGTTATATCGGTACGCGGGGTACTATTTATAGCAGAAATCTGGTTATATCGGTACGCGGGGTACTATTTATAGCAGAAATCTGGTTATATCGGTACGCGGGGTACTATTTATAGCAGAAATCTGGTTATATCGGTACGCGGGGTACTATTTATAGCAGAAATCTGGTTATATCGGTACGCGGGGTACTACTTATAGCAGAAATCTGGTTATATCGGTACGCGGGGTACTATTTATAGCAGAAATCTGGTTATATCGGTACGCGGGGTACTATTTATAGCAGAAATCTGGTTATATCGGTACGCGGGGTACTATTTATAGCAGAAATCTGGTTATATCGGTACGCGGGGTACTATTTATAGCAGAAATCTGGTTATATCGGTACGCGGGGTACTATTTATAGCAGAAATCTGGTTATATCGGTACGCGGGGTACTATTATAGCAGAAATCTGGTTATATCGGTACGCGGGGTACTATTTATAGCAGAAATCTGGTTTATCGGTACGCGGGGTACTATTTATAGCAGAAATCTGGTTATATCGGTACGCGGGGTACTATTTATAGCAGAAATCTGGTTATATCGGTACGCGGGGTACTATTTATAGCAGAAATCTGGTTATATCGGTACGCGGGGTACTACTTATAGTAGAAATCTGGTTATATCGGTACGCGGGGTACTACTTATAGCAGAAATCTGGTTATATCGGTACGCGGGGTACTATTTATAGTAGAAATCTGGTTATATCGGTACGCGGGGTACTATTTATAGCAGAAATCTGGTTATATCGGTACGCGGGGTACTACTTATAGTAGAAATCTGGTTATATCGGTACGCGGGGTACTATTTATAGCAGAAAAACGTATCTGGACGCCATCTGAACCATGTAAGAACGGCATTCCTGTACGAATTACGAACAGGATGTCTCCATACAGGGAAGATGCATCTTTTGATGAAAGTGAATTTAGTGCCCATGTGCGAAAACGCTCGAGAACATTTTATGTTGGTGGTTTTAAAAGCACAATTACAGATCAATTATTAGGCTCGTATATAAAATACAAAGGACTGAATCCAACAATGGTGAAAATCTTCCCATGTAAAAGTTCGCCTGAAGACGTAGTAATTAGTTGAGCAAACTGGTGACTCAAACATTATTATTGAAAAAGGCTTCTGGCCGAAACATGTCATCTGCAAGCCATGACTTTCTCGTGGAGCACTTAAGCATCAAAAGAACAATGCACCGTATGATCGACACAGGTCAAGTCGTAGTTATCATATGCAAGATGATAGTGCTTATGTTAATCATGTCGAGTCCTTCAATAAGTTTGATTGCTTAATTACAGATATTGACCAGGGTCGCAATGTATCTATTATTATAATTATGTGTATACCGTTGAACATTATGACTATGTTACAGGGCTCATGTCCAGTAGTTCCTATTTATGTGATATCCTTCAAGATAGATCTATTGATATTTGTGGAATATCTGAACACTGGTTAAGTGCACACAATGCCACTGTTATTAACTCAATAAATAGTAATTATAAAAGTTATACTGTTTGCGATAGCAGTTCAAATATATATGCTAAACGTACAGTTGGCAAGGGGGGAGTGGCAATCTTATGGCATGCTAAATATGACAGATATGTAACACCATTATCTCTAAACGATGATAGTATAATTGGTATTCAACTGCAAATTAACAACCAATTATTGTATATATTCCAGATATATGTGCCTTGTAGAAATCATTCAATAGCTATCTTCAGGGATTATATTGATGGATTTATGATATATGGAGTATGTATAATGACCACGGAACAGTGTTTTTCATGGGTGATTATAACTCGAGTTGCGGTAGGAATCCCTCGTCTGATAGTAGGTGTGTCTATTTAAACAAGTTTCTGTCATTATCGAGTATGTACCCTGTTAATCCACTAGATATATGCACAGGTGCAGACAAACCTTTGTATCATATGATGGGAAATTTGAAACTTTTATTGATTATATAATGCTACTTGTTGAAAAACTCGATTTTGTTATCCAATGTGAAATCATTGATGATAATTCCTTAAATGTGTCTCGTCATAGGCCAGTCATATGTTCAATTTATGTAATGAATAATGAAGTATCGTATGATAATATACAAACAATCTCATGGAGGAAGGTGGGTGCTTCTCATATTGAGGCATATCAATCAGACCTTGGTAGCAGTAGCTTATCCAGATGGCAGACTTTTAACATCAGAGATAAGTCGGACATTAATGCCCTACACACTGACTTAATAGATTGTCTAGTATCATGCGGTAAACAACAATTTCCAAGCTCACGATTCCGGGAATACTTGAAACCATATTGGAATAATACACTATCGCGTTTGCATGCTCGCGTTTCCAATGCTAGAACCGAATGGTGTAGAGACGGTCGTCCCAGATCTAGATTATATGAATCCTTTAATAAATATAAATGTGCCAAGGCGGAGTTCCGAAAAGTTCATGGACAGTTTACTTATTCTTTTTTAAAAAACATGGACGAAGAAATTAACAAGACAGCTGAACTTGATAAATGTCAGTTTTGGAAACTAATGAAATCTAAACGCAACACGCTAAACAAACTCGTCGGCGCTGAAATGGTCTTCAACGGTTCCGTTTTCCGTGAACAGGGTAGCATAAATCATCAATGGAAACTTTATTTTGAAAACTTATATTCTCCTTCGAACAATAATTATGACGAAGAATGGAAAGTAACTATCGATAATACGGTTGCTGAAATAGTTAGCGAATCTACTCTAGATCAAACATCACACGTTTCCACAGACGTAATTGAAACTGCTCTACGTACGTGCAAGCCATGAAAGGCCTGTGTGTGGGACCAAGTATTTTATGAACACTACCAATATGGAGGTAAATTTGTTCTTGATAAGTTATCCATTAAATTCTACCTGTCATTTGCTATATAAGATGGCGTATCTAACTATACCTGTCATTTGCTGTATAAGATGGCGTATCAAACTATACCTGTCATTTGCTGTATACTATGGCGTATCTAACTATACCTGTCATTTGCTGCATAAGATGGCGTATCTAACTATACCTGTCATTTGCTGTATAGGATGGCGTATCAAACTCTACCTGTCATTTGCTGTATAGGATGGCGTATCAAACTCTACCTGTCATTTGCTGTATAGGATGGCGTATCAAACTCTACCTGTCATTTGCTGCATAAGATGGCGTATCTAACTATACCTGTCATTTGCTGTATAGGATGGCGTATCAAACTCTACCTGTCATTTGCTGTATAGGATGGCGTATCAAACTCTACCTGTCATTTGCTGTATAGGATGGCGTATCAAACTCTACCTGTCATTTGCTATATAAGATGGCGTATCAAACTCTACCTGTCATTTGCTATATAAGATGGCGTATCAAACTCTACCTGTCATTTGCTGTATAAGATAGCGTATCAAACTCTACCTGTCATTTGCTGTATAAGATGGCGTATCTAACTATACATGTCATTTGCTATATAATATGGCGTATCAAACTCTACCTGTCATTTGCTGTATAAGATGGCGCATCCAGGTATTTCCAGATCCTGGGAAACTGACCAGTCCCGTCACGGGTAGCACTTTACTAGACAAACGAGCTTTTCTTAGAATACACTTATCTGTCACAGCATCACTTAATGTATTTCTAGCTTCCAATGTAACACCATTTCCCACAACACTATGCAGTGCATTGTTCACGGTTGATTTAATGTGTAATGCATTATTTACGTATTTAGTTCCATTCAGGTCGTTGGATGCTTTGTACCACTGAGGTAAACTCGATATTATTTTATCTCCAGATATATAGTACCGAGAACATATAAATATATAACAAATAAACACAAGACATAGAGAAACGATATGAGTTTGTTTCGGCTTTCCCAACATTTCCTACTATATAATTCAATAATTAATATTACAAGAACGAGCGTGTTCCTGCTAGTTGATCTACTAGTTGACACATCCAAAATTGCAAGAGCAATATAATATAGCCTGGTGTATAGTTAATATGTCTATGAATACAATTACGCTCGGCGATAACTATAAAATAGTATTGAAAGATGAAAATACTACAAGTTTATTTCAGTATTTTCATATTGCGCAAATAGCGATGTTTACGAAGAAGACTCGTTTATTAAGATACACATGTATGTGGTCCGTGTGTGTTTTACGTTTATTTATAGTCGCTACCGGTTGCTCATATGATATGACGCCTCCTGAATAGATTAGTCATTTTAGATTTTGGAGGATAGTTCAATGATACAGACAAAGACCCATTCCAGAGTCTCCTCTGGTTCTTTTACGAGTCCGGTGTACAGCACGCACCGACACGAGACCTCGATTTAAAGTCCCATCTGATATACTGTTAATTTTATTACGGTCAGACGGGGGTCTACAAACAAATGATATATTGTTATACATTGAAGCTGTCTCTAAATAAGCACACATTAACTGAATTGAAGCAAATTTCAAAGCAATCGATGTTCTGTTCAATTTAATTTGAGAGCTCTTTGAACAAGTGGACTTCTCTGTTCCAGATTTCGGAGGACTGGTAGTGTGTGTTCACCCGCCCCTGGTTTTGCCCGTCCATCTATCTGCATGTCAGTCACACTTATTATGACCTCAGCAATACTCATCAAATCCAAATAAAAAATGTATATCATCAACATTAAGAGGACAAGCGCAGGGTCTGATAACACTTTCTCCAGATCAATACTGTAACGCCTCTCATATCCGATATTCGTTGTAGCGTTAGAAGTGCCACACAGAGTGGGGGTTAATGAATCACAACGAGTATCAACGTTTCTAATCAACCGTGTTTTATTTTTTATAAGACAAGTCCATGCGTAATATAGACCTATTCATATGCTGCATATATGCAATTTTTCTAAAGTACATGTATCTAAGCAGCTACAACTTAAAAAATGTACATGTCATTAATTATACGATGTATTATAATGGTAATCAAATAACCTTGTTTATTCAATTGTGTATTAATTTAATGTTATCTTCGTAAATCAATCAAAACTCATTAACCAATAAATTATGTTCCTATAGTAAATTCAATGTGAGATTCCGTTCTCAGTGAAAGTATGTTCTCGGTGAAAGTATGTTCTGTTCTCATACTGAAAAATCCGTCCTTATATACTATTAGACGAATTCCGCCAGACCTGGCGTAAAATAGCGTGAAACGGCGTAATCTGGCGTGAAATCCACCCGGCGTAATCCACGCTGGCGTAAAACTCGCCTGGCGTAACGATTCCTGGCGTAATATGGCGGAATTGCCCTGGAATTACGCCACGCTCAAGGGAAATATTGACAAATACAACATATTTATCAATAAAAATGTGTAAACTTATACTAAACATATACAAATACTATATTTGTAATTAAATTACCTAGGTGCGGCCATGTGTGCATGTACGTGCATTAAGAGTATGCTCTAAATGTGGGTAGCTGTCACAGGACATAACAAAACAATACACTGTTAATACACTATTCGATTTTTCAATTTTACCAAATCTCGGTAAACAAAATTAAAGATTTCCCCACCCAATCAGTTCTAACACGTGTGTAAATAATATACAGGCCAGTTGCCACAATACCCCTATATATTTAACTATACAGTAAAAACAAAACAAAAACAAAACCTGTCTTAAGCAGCCAGCCAAGGAAATCACATAAAGTGGCTGCTTAGCACAGGTGGCTGTATACTATAGGGCAAATGTATAATAAAACAACAATTTGGGAATCTGGAAACATGCTGCTTAATACAGGTTGAGTGCTTAATAGAGGTAATCATCAACACAGGTTTGACTGTACCTCGATTAACCAGTGGGCGACTATATTAAATGTATCAAATACAGGTGACAATCTTCAAGTGCTAGGGTGTCTAATATTAATCATTTCAACAACCCAATTACAAGGGTTACCTCGTTTACCTCATAAAGCATAACAGTATAACATATCAAGCTTGAAGTCACAAGCATTGCTATTGGACGGTCTCACAACATATCAAGCTTGAAGTCACAAGCATTGCTATTGGACGGTCTCACAACATATCAAGCTTGAAGTCACAAGCATTGCTATTGGACGGTCTCACAACATATCAAGCTTGAAGTCACAAGCATTGCTATTGGACGGTCTCACAACAGATCAAGCTTGAAGTCACAAGCATTGCTATTGGACGGTCTCACAACAGATCAAGCTTGAAGTCACAAGCATTGCTATTGGACGGTCTCACAACAGATCAAGCTTGAAGTCACAAGCATTGCTATTGGACGGTCTCACAACATATCAAGCTTGAAGTCACAAGCATTGCTATGAAGTCATAATCGTTGTTGCTATTGGTCGGTCATATGCGCATAATACAATTTAGTGTCTTGATACAAAATAATAAACACATCTATAGAATACTTCATTCAATACGCAGAAATGTCATTGTCTGAGACGCAGACTAAATACTTATATATTCTGTCTTCTTTGCATGAAGTGGAATGCTATGTATATCTATGAGTATACGGAGTCGATGAACACATGATTTTCATGATCTCAGGCACCGACGGGCGCCCAGGTAGAACCACAAACCCTCCGCTGCATACCTTCCTCACTTGAAATAATTCGACACCCAAGTTGGGATTAGAAACTACAGTTGCCAACGTGATTTGAAGTCAACGACCGTAACCTATCGGACAATGTATTCGGGTTAAGTTTATTCGTTTAGTGATGAATGCAAAGACCAGACAAGTCATTCATGTGCAAATACTAAAACGTCTATAGATTACTTCATTCAATTCATCTTAAAGGGCGCATAATTTGTCAACATTTAATATACTGTTCATAGCTCCGTATACTAAGTTCATTTAAAACGCAGTTTAGATTTCCATTTGTAAACCTGCTATACTTAGGTCATATAGCAATCCTCCAGCTGGAGAACCCACGTCCCCCTCCGAGCCAGATATATTTAGGTCAAATAGAGAACCTCCAGCTGGAGAACCCACGTGCCCTCCGTGTCAGATATATTTAGGTCATATAGCGACCCTCCAGCTGTAGAATCCACGTCCCCCTCCGAGCGAGATATATTTAGGTCATATAGCGACCCTCTAGTTGGAGAACCCACGAGCCCTCCGAGTAAGATATACTTAGGTCATATAGCGACCATTCAGCTGGAGAACCCACATGCCCCTCCGAGACAGATATACTTAGGTCATATAGTGACCCTCCAGTTGTAGAACCCACGTGCCCTCCGAGCGAGATATAATTAGGTCATATAGCGACTCTCCAGCTGGAGATCCCACGTATCCCTCCGAGTCAGATATATTTAGGTCATATAGCGACCCTCCAGCTGGAGAACCCACGTGCCCCTCCGAGTGAGATATACTTAGGTCATATAGCGACCCTCCAGCTGGAGAACCCACGTGCCTCCAGAGTCAGATATACTTAGGTCATATAGCGACCCTCCAGCTGGAGAACCCACGTGCTCCAAGCGAGATATACTTAGGTCATATAGCGACCCTCCAGCTGGAGAACCCACGTGCCCCTCCGAGTCAGATATACTTAGGTCATATAGCGACCCTCCAGCTGGAGAACCCACGTCCCCTCCGAGTCAGATATACTTAGGTCATATAGCGACCCTCCAGCTGGGACCCACGTGCCCTCCGAGCAAGATATACTTAGGTCATATAGCGACCCTCCAGCTGGAGAACCCACGTGCCCTCCGAGTCAGATATACTTAGGTCATATAGCGACCCTCCAGCTGGAGAACCCACGTACCCTCCGAGCCAGATATACAGATGTCACATAGCGACCCTCCAGCTGGAGAACCCACGTGCCATCCGAGCGAGATACACTTAGGTCATATAGCGAGCCTACAGCTGGAGAACCCAAGTGCCCCTCCGAGTCATATATACTTAGGTCATATAGCGACCCTCCAGCTGGAGAACCCACGCCTCCCTACGAGCCAGATATACTTTGGTCATATAGCGACCCGCCAGCTGGAGAACCCACGTGCCTTCCGTGCACGATATACTTAGGTCATATAGCGACTCTCCAGTTGGAGAACCCACGTACCAACCGAGTCAGATATACTTAGGTCATATAGCGACCCTCCAGCTGGAGAACCCACGTGCCCTCCGAGCCAGATATACTTAGGTCATATAGCGACCCTCCAGCTGGAGAACCCACGTGCCCCTCCGAGTCAGATATACTTAGGTCATATAGCGACCCTCCAGCTGGAGAACCCACGTACCCTCCGAGCCAGATATACAGATGTCACATAGCGACCCTCCAGCTGGAGAACGCACATGCCATCCGAGCGAGATACACTTAGGTCATATAGCGAGCCTACAGCTGGAGAACCCAAGTGCCCCTCCGAGTCATATATACTTAGGTCATATAGCGACCCTCCAGCTGGAGAACCCACGCCTCCCTCCGAGCCAGATATACTTTGGTCATATAGCGACCCGCCAGCTGGAGAACCCACGTGCCTTCCGTGCACGATATACTTAGGTCATATAGCGACCCTCCAGCTGGAGAACCCACGTGCCCTCCGAGCCAGATATACTTAGGTCATATAGCGACCCTCCAGCTGGAGAACCCACGTGCCCCTCCGAGTCAGATATACTTAGGTCATATATCGACCCTCCAGCTGGAGAACCCACGTGCCCTCCGAGTCAGATATACTTAGGTCATATAGCGACCATCCAGCTGGAGAACACACGTGCCCTTCCGAGTCAGATATATTTAGGTCATATAGCGACCCTCCACCTGGAAAACCCACGTGCCCCTCCGAGTCAGATATACTTAGGTCATATAGCGACCCTCCAGCTGGAGAACCCACGTGCCCTCAGAGTCAGATATATTTAGGTCAGATAGCGACCCTCCAGCTGGAGAACCCACCTGCCCCTCCGAGTCAGATATACGTAGGTCATATAGCGACCCTACAGCTGGAGAACCCACGTGCCCTCCGAGCCAGATATATTTAGGTCATATAGCGACCCTCCACCTGGAAAACCCACGTGCCCCTCCGAGTCAGATATACTTAGGTCATATAGCGACCCTCCAGCTGGAGAACACACGTGCCTTCAGAGTCAGATATACTTAGGTCAGATAGCGACCCTCCAGCTGGAGAACGCACGTGTCCCTCCGAGTCAGATATACTTAGGTCATATAGCGACCCTCCAGCTGGAGAACCCACGTGCCCTCCGAGCCAGATATATTTAGGTCATATAGCGACCCTCCAGCTGGAGAACCCACGTGCCCTTCCTAGTCAGATATATTTAGGTCATATAGCGACCCGCCAGCTGGAGAACCCACGTGCCCCTCCGAGTCAGATATACTTAGGTCATATAGCGACCCTCCAGCTGGAGAACCCACGTGCCCTTCCGAGTCAGATATATTTAGGTCATATAGCGACCCTCCACCTGGAAAACCCACGTGCCCCTCCGAGTCAGATATACTTAGGTCATATAGCGACCCTCCAGCTGGAGAACCCACGTGCCCTCAGAGTCAGATATACTTAGGTCAGATAGCGACCCTCCAGCTGGAGAACCCACCTGCCCCTCCGAGTCAGATATACGTAGGTCATATAGCGACCCTACAGCTGGAGAACCCACGTGCCCTCCGAGCCAGATATATTTAGGTCATATAGCGACCCTCCAGCTGGATAACCCACGTGCCCTTCCAAGTCAGATATATTTAGGTCATATAGCGACCCTCCACCTGGAAAACCCACGTGCCCCTCCGAGTCAGATATACTTAGGTCATATAGCGACCCTCCAGCTGGAGAACCCACGTGCCCCTCCGAGTCAGATATACTTAGGTCATATAGCGACCCTCCAGCTGGAGAACCCACGTGCCCCTCCGAGTCAGATATACTTAGGTCATATAGCGACCCTCCAGCTGGAGAACCCACGTGCCCCTCCGAGTCAGATATACTTAGGTCATATAGCGAACCTCCAGCTGGAGAACCCACGTGACTACCGAGTCAGATATACTAAGGTCATATAGAGACACTCCAGCTGGAGAACCCACCTGCCCCGCCGAGTCAGATATACGTAGGTCATATAGCGACCCTACAGCTGGAGAACCCACGTGCCCTCCGAGACAGATATATTTAGGTCATATAGCGACCCTTCAGCTGGAGAACCCACGTGCCCTTCCTAGTCAGATATATTTAGGTCATATAGCGACCCGCCAGCTGGAGAACCCACGTGCCCCTCCGAGTCAGATATACTTAGGTCATATAGCGACCCTCCAGCTGTAGAACTCACGTACCCCTCCGAGTCAGATATACTTATGTCATATAGCGACCCTCCAGCTGGAGAACCCACGTGCCCTCAGAGTCAGATATACTTAGTTCATATAGCGACCCTCCAGCTGGAGAACCCACGTGCCCTCAGAGTCAGATATACTTAGGTCATATAGCGACCGTCCAGCTGTAGAACTCGCGTCCCCCTCCGAATCAGATATACTTAGGTCATATAGCGACCCGCCAGCTGGAGAACCCACGTGCCCTCCGTGCAAAATATACTTAGGTCATATAGCGATCATCCAGCTGTAGAACTCACGTCCCCCTCCGAATCAGATATACTTAGGTCATATAGCGACCCGCCAGCTTGAGAACCCACGTGCCCTCCGTGCAAAATATACTTAGGTCATATAGCGACCCTCCAGCTGGAGAACCCACGTGCCCTCAGAGTCAGATATACTTAGGTCATATAGCGACCCTCCAGCTGGAGAACCCACGTGCCCTCAGAGTCAGATATACTTAGGTGATATAGCGACCGTCCAGCTGTAGAACTCACGTCCCCCTCCGAATCAGATATACTTAGGTCATATAGCGACCCGCCAGCTTGAGAACCCACGTGCCCTCCGTGCAAAATATACTTAGGTCATATAGCGACCCTCCAGCTGGAGAACCCACGTGCCCTCAGAGTCAGATATACTTAGGTCATATAGCGACCCTCCAGCTGGAGAACCCACGTGCCCTCAGAGTCAGATATACTTAGGTGATATAGCGACCGTCCAGCTGTAGAACTCACGTCCCCCTCCGAATCAGATATACTTAGGTCATATAGCGACCCGCCAGCTTGAGAACCCACGTGCCCTCCGTGCAAAATATACTTAGGTCATATAGCGACCCTCCAGCTGGAGAACCCACGCCTCCCTCGAGCAGATATACTTAGGTCATATAGCGACCCTCCAGCTGGAGAACCCACGTGCCCTCCGAGCAAGATATACTTAGGTCATATAGCGACCCTCCAGCTGGAGAACCCACGTACCCTCCGAGCCAGATATACTTAGGTCATATAGCGACCCTCCAGCTGGAGAACCCAGTGTTAGTCATATAGCGACCTCCAGCTGGAGAACCCACGCCCCTCCGAGCCAGATATACTTAGGTCATATAGCGACCCTCCAGCTGGAGAACCCACGCCCACCCCTCGAGCAGATAACTGGTCATATAGCGCCCCAGTGAGAACCCACCCTCCGAGCAGATATACTTAGTCATATAGCGACCCTCCAGCTGGAGAACCCACGTCAGAGAAACTTAGGTCAATAGGCCCTCCAGCAGAACCCACGCCCTCCGAGCAGATATACTTAGGTCATATAGCGACCCTCCAGCTGGAGAACCCACGTGCCCTCCGAGCCAGATATACTTAGGTCATATAGCGACCTCCAGCTGGAGAACCCACGTGCCCTCCGAGCGATATACTTAGGTCATATAGCGACCCTCCAGCTGGAGAACCCACGCCCTCCGAGCGAGATATACTTAGGTCATATAGCGACCCTCCAGCTGGAGAACCCACGTGCCCTCCGAGCCAGATATACTTAGGTCATATAGCGACCCTCCAGCTGGAGAACCCACGTGCCCCTCCGAGTCAGATATACTTAGGTCATATAGCGACCCTCCAGCTGGAGAACCCACGTCCCCTCCGAGCAGATATACTTAGGTCATATAGCGACCCTCCAGCTGGAGAACCCACGTGCCCTTCGAGCAGATATACTTAGGTCATATAGCGACCCTCCAGCTGGAGAACCCACGTGCCCCTCCGAGTCAGATATACTTAGGTCATATAGCGACCCTCCAGCTGGAGAACCCACGTGCCCTCCGAGTCAGATATACTTAGGTCATATAGCGACCCTCCAGCTGGAGAACCCACGTGCCCTCCGAGCCAGATATACTTAGGTCATATAGCGACCCTCCAGCTGGAGAACCCACGCCCCCTCCGAGCGAGATATACTTAGGTCATATAGCGACCCTCCAGCTGGAGAACCCACGTGCCCTCCGAGTGAGATATACTTAGGTCATATAGCGACCCTCCAGCTGGAGAACCCACGTGCCCTCCGAGCGAGATATACTTAGGTCATATAGCGACCCTCCAGCTGGAGAACCCACGTGCCCTCCGAGTCAGATATACTTAGGTCATATAGCGACCCTCCAGCTGGAGAACCCACGTGCCCTCCGAGTCAGATATACTTAGGTCATATAGCGACCCTCCAGCTGGAGAACCCACGTGCCCTCCGAGCGAGATATACTTAGGTCATATAGCGACCCTCCAGCTGGAGAACCCACGTGCCCTCCGAGCGAGATATACTTAGGTCATATAGCGACCCTCCAGCTGGAGAACCCACGTGCCCTCCGAGCCAGATATACTTAGGTCATATAGCGACCCTCCAGCTGGAGAACCCACGTGCCCCTCCGAGTCAGATATACTTAGGTCATATAGCGACCCTCCAGCTGGAGAACCCACGTGCCCTCCGCGAGATATACTTAGGTCATATAGCGACCCTCCAGCTGGAGAACCCACGGCCCCTCCGAGCAGATATACTTAGGTCAATAGCGACCCCAGCTGAGACCCACCCCTCCAGCGAGATATACTTAGGTCATATAGCGACCCTCCAGCTGGAGAACCCACGTGCCCTCCGAGTCAGATATACTTAGGTCATATAGCGACCCTCCAGCTGGAGAACCCACGTGCCACTCCGAGTCAGATATACTTAGGTCATATAGCGACCCTCCAGCTGGAGAACCCACGTGCCCCTCCGAGTCAGATATACTTAGGTCATATAGCGACTCTCCAGCTGGAGAACCCACGCACACCTCCGAGCGAGATATACTTATGTCATATAGCGACCCTCCAGCTGGAGAACCCACGCTCACCTCCGAGCGAGATATACTTAGGTCATATAGCGACCCTCCAGCTGGAGAACCCACGCCCACCTCCGAGCGAGATATACTTAGGTCATATAGCGACCCTCCAGCTGGAGAACCCACGTGCCCTCCGAGTGAGATATACTTAGGTCATATAGCGACCCTCCAGCTGGAGAACCCACCTGCCCTCCGAGCGAGATATACTTAGGTCATATAGCGACCCTCCAGCTGGAGAACCCACGTGCCCTCCGAGCAGATATACTTAGGTCATATAGCGACCCTCCAGCTGGAGAACCCACGTGCCCCTCCGAGTCAGATATACTTAGGTCATATAGCGACCCTCCAGCTGGAGAACCCACGTGCCCTCCGAGCCAGATATACTTAGGTCATATAGCGACCCTCCAGCTGGAGAACCCACGTGCCCTCCGAGCGAGATATACTTAGGTCATATAGCGACCCTCCAGCTGGAGAACCCACGTGCCCTCCGAGCCAGATATACTTAGGTCATATAGCGACCCTCCAGCTGGAGAACCCACGTGCCCTCCGAGCCAGATATACTTAGGTCATATAGCGACCCTCCAGCTGGAGAACCCACGTGCCCCTCCGAGCCAGATATACTTAGGTCATATAGCGACCCTCCAGCTGGAGAACCCACGTGCCCTCCAAGTCAGATATACTTAGGTCATATAGCGACCCTCCAGCTGGAGAACCCACGGCCCCTCCGAGCAAGATATACTTAGGTCATATAGCGACCCTCCAGCTGGAGAACCCACGTGCCCTCCAAGTCAGATATACTTAGGTCATATAGCGACCCTCCAGCTGGAGAACCCACGTGCCCTCCGAGCAGATATACTTAGGTCATATAGCGACCCTCCAGCTGGAGAACCCACGTGCCTCCGAGCAAGATATACTTAGGTCATATAGCGACCCTCCAGCTGGAGAACCCACGTGCCCTCCGAGTCAGATATACTTAGGTCATATAGCGACCCTCCAGCTGGAGAACCCACGTGCCCTCCGAGTCAGATATACTTAGGTCATATAGCGACCCTCCAGCTGGAGAACCCACGTGCCCTCCGAGCAGATATACTTAGGTCATATAGCGACCCTCCAGCTGGAGAACCCACGTGCCCTCCGAGTCAGATATACTTAGGTCATATAGCGACCCTCCAGCTGGAGAACCCACGTGCCCTCCGAGTCAGATATACTTAGGTCATATAGCGACCCTCCAGCTGGAGAACCCACGTGCCCTCCGAGTGAGATATACTTAGGTCATATAGCGACCCTCCAGCTGGAGAACCCACGTCCCCCTCCGAGCCAGATATACTTAGGTCATATAGCGACCCTCCAGCTGGAGAACCCACGTGCCCCTCCGAGTCAGATATACTTAGGTCATATAGCGACCCTCCAGCTGGAGAACCCACGTGCCCTCCGAGTCAGATATACTTAGGTCATATAGCGACCCTCCAGCTGGAGAACCCACGTGCCCCTCCGAGTCAGATATACTTAGGTCATATAGCGACCCTCCAGCTGGAGAACCCACGCCCACCTCCGAGCGAGATATACTTAGGTCAATAGCGACCCCAGCTGGAGACCCACTCATATAGCGACCCTCCAGCTGGAGAACCCACGTGCCCTCGAGTCAGATATACTTAGGTCATATAGCGACCCTCCAGCTGGAGAACCCACGCCCCTCCGAGTCAGATATACTTAGGTCATATAGCGACCCCAGCTGGAGAACCCACGTGCCCTCCGAGCGAGATATACTTAGGTCATATAGCGACCCTCCAGCTGGAGAACCCACGTGCCCTCCGAGCGAGATATACTTAGGTCATATAGCGACCCTCCAGCTGGAGAACCCACGTGCCCTCCGAGTCAGATATACTTAGGTCATATAGCGACCCTCCAGCTGGAGAACCCACGTGCCCTCAGAGCCAGATATACTTAGGTCATATAGCGACCCTCCAGCTGGAGAACCCACGTGCCCTCCGAGCGAGATATACTTAGGTCATATAGCGACCCTCCAGCTGGAGAACCCACGTGCCCTCCGAGCGAGATATACTTAGGTCATATAGCGACCCTCCAGCTGGAGAACCCACGTGCCCTCCGAGTCAGATATACTTAGGTCATATAGCGACCCTCCAGCTGGAGAACCCACGTGCCCTCCGAGTCAGATATACTTAGGTCATATAGCGACCCTCCAGCTGGAGAACCCACGTGCCCTCCGAGCATATACTTAGGTCATATAGCGACCCTCCAGCTGGAGAACCCACGTGCCCTCCGAGCCAGATATACTTAGGTCATATAGCGACCCTCCAGCTGGAGAACCCACGTGCCTCGAGCAGATATACTTAGGTCATATAGCGACCCTCCAGCTGGAGAACCCACGTGCCCTCCGAGCCAGATATACTTAGGTCATATAGCGACCCTCCAGCTGGAGAACCCACGTGCCCTCCGAGTCAGATATACTTAGGTCATATAGCGACCCTCCAGCTGGAGAACCCACGTGCCCTCCGAGTCAGATATACTTAGGTCATATAGCGACCCTCCAGCTGGAGAACCCACGTGCCCTCCAAGCAAGATATACTTAGGTCATATAGCGACCCTCCAGCTGGAGAACCCACGTGCCCTCCGAGTCAGATATACTTAGGTCATATAGCGACCCTCCAGCTGGAGAACCCACGTGCCTCCGAGTCAGATATACTTAGGTCATATAGCGACCCTCCAGCTGGAGAACCCACGTGCCCTCCGAGTCAGATATACTTAGGTCATATAGCGACCCTCCAGCTGGAGAACCCACGTGCCCTCCGAGCAGATATACTTAGGTCATATAGCGACCCTCCAGCTGGAGAACCCACGCTCACCTCCGAGCGAGATATACTTAGGTCATATAGCGACCCTCCAGCTGGAGAACCCACGCCCACCTCCGAGCGAGATATACTTAGGTCATATAGCGACCCTCCAGCTGGAGAACCCACGTGCCCTCCGAGCGAGATATACTTAGGTCATATAGCGACCCTCCAGCTGGAGAACCCACTGCCCTCCGAGCGAGATATACTTAGGTCATATAGCGACCCTCCAGCTGGAGAACCCACGTGCCCTCCGAGTCAGATATACTTAGGTCATATAGCGACCCTCCAGCTGGAGAACCCACGTGCCCTCCGAGCGAGATATACTTAGGTCATATAGCGACCCTCCAGCTGGAGAACCCACGTGCCCTCCGAGGCAGATATACTTAGGTCATATAGCGACCCTCCAGCTGTAGAACCCACGAGCCCTCCGAGTCAGATATACTTAGGTCATATAGCGACCCTCCAGCTGGAGAACCCACGTGCCCTCCGAGCCAGATATACTTAGGTCATATAGCGACCCTCCAGCTGGAGAACCCACGTGCCCTCCGAGCAAGATATACTTAGGTCATATAGCGACCCTCCAGCTGGAGAACCCACGTGCCCTCCGAGCCAGATATACTTAGGTCATATAGCGACCCTCCAGCTGGAGAACCCACGTGCCCTCCAAGTCAGATATACTTAGGTCATATAGCGACCCTCCAGCTGGAGAACCCACGTGCCCTCCGAGTCAGATATACTTAGGTCATATAGCGACCCTCCAGCTGGAGAACCCACGTCCCCTCCGAGTCAGATATACTTAGGTCATATAGCGACCCTCCAGCTGGAGAACCCACGTGCCCTCCGAGTCAGATATACTTAGGTCATATAGCGACCCTCCAGCTGGAGACCCACGTGCCCTCCGAGTAAGATATACTTAGGTCATATAGCGACCGTCCAGCTGGAGAACCCGCGTCCCCCTCCGAATCAGATATACTTAGGTCATATAGCGACCCTCCAGCTGTAGAACCCACGTCCCCTCCGAGTCAGATATACTTAGGTCATATAGCGACCCTCCAGCTGGAGAACCCACGTGCCCTCCGAGCAAGATATACTTAGGTCATATAGCGAACCTCCAGCTGGAGAACCCACGAGCCCTCCAAGTAAAATATACTTAGTCATATAGCGACCCTCCAGCTGGAGAACCCACGTGCCCTCCGAGTCAGATATACTTAGGTCATATAGCGACCCTCCAGCTGGAGAACCCACGTCCCCTCCGGCAGAAGAGTGCATATAGCGATCATCCAGCTGTAGAACTCACGTCCCCCTCCGAATCAGATATACTTAGGTCATATAGCGAACCAGCAGCTGGAGAACCCACGTGCCCTCCCGAGCAAAGTGATATATGGCCCTCCAGCTGGAGAACCCACGTCCCCCTCGAATCAGATATACTTAGGTCATATAGCGACCCTACAGCTGGAGAACCCACGTGCCCTCCGAGCAAAATATACTTAGGTCATATAGCGACCCTCCAGCTGAAGAACCCACGCACCCTCCGAGCCAGATATACTTATGTCATATAGCGACCCTCCAGCTGGAGAACCCACGTGCCCTC
>CM026404.1:93884199-93927263 GCA_014843695.1 Archivesica marissinica | reverse complement strand
TTATAATATATATGGAAAGTCCGTATTTCGTATTAGTTTTGTTATAAACAAGGTACTTATGTCAATATGCAAACAAGGTATATACATAGTCTTGTTTGTCACGTAAAGAATGTATTATAATTTTTATGTTAATGTATGAAATATATTCTTTCTTATGTATATTTGACCATTATAGACAAAAATAAAAGATGTAGCCTGTATAGAACTTGTTTATTATTGATGTATCCTGTATAGAACTTGTTTATTATTGATGTAGCCTGTATAGAACTTGTTTATTATTGATGTAGCCTGTATAGAACTTGGGGTGTTCTCACTTTCCCCACTTTATAGATTCCAGGTAAAGAAGTAGGGATTTTGTAAGTGGGGAAAGTGAGACGTCTTTGTTATGGTTAACAATGGACTTAATTGATGATAATTGACCAAAGTTGGTATTCTGTACTGCGAAAAGTTTGTAACCACAAATTGAATGGTGTTTTAAATTGATAAAAGTAACATAGGATGGTGTTTTAATAAACTTTTATTACATACATTTGACCAATAAAGAGGATACACATGCTTATTGTTTTGTGTTCCTTCACCATATATTATTTAATAAGCACATTTAGCGACTTAGTAGCACATATAAATGTCACATTTATTTTCATGGAGAAATAATGAGTGTTCAGCAGACAAAATCCTCATATTATTGGTCATACACAATATTGTTCATGGTCCTAGCTTGGTGAGGTGTGATGCTGCGTCGGCGTGCTCCATGACATCTACTTCCCCAGACTCGAGCCTCTGCTTCAGGTGACCCAATCTCTCCTCGATGACCCGGTACAGCCGCTTCTTTGGTCGCCGCTTTTTCTGGAATAGTTCCATGACTTTGTAGACGTTGGGGTGCGGGTGGGTGAGAAGTCCGTTGACCTTGTTGTGCCAACCTTCAACATGATTTGTAGTATGTGGCCCGTCGTTGTCGTAGTGGTTCCACATCGGCTTGTCACCTTCTACCCATTGCTCAGTGACATAGTCTTTGAACCTGACAACAGGCGTTGAGTCATCGTCGTTGCTTTCCAGGGCATGGAACCAAACATCCTCCACCAATGGCATCGGTACAAGTGGCAACACACCGGCTCTACGAGCTAACGTGAGAAATGCATCATTATCGCGAAACTCAGTCGCAAGTCCACACGCTTGAACTTTTCTCCACACGCACTGAGAGTAGTGAAAGTAACACCCTTTCAAAGTTTACCTTAGTTGGAATATCATCCTTTAAGTTGATTTTCGCCGTACAATCTTTGTTCACGCACTTCCAGTAGCTACGATCTCCCTTGTTATTCTTCAGGCTGAACAAGTAATCGTTGTGTATCAGGGTCTGACTGCCACGAATATTTTCTATAAAGCGAACTCCAACATGTGCGTTTGCCATTTTGAATGTGATGTAGTTGAATGTTATGGTTATATTTATAATTATGCTTAAGTCATGGTATGATTATTACATTGTTTGACTTCATTAAGTGAACAATTGTCATCTTCAAACACATTTTTGTGTTAATTAATTGGCATCTTTAACTTACTACATATTAATCAGATCACTTTAAGTGTCTTTAACTGTCTCTAATCAGCTAGCTAACATATTAGAAAACAACAACAATAATTTATTGCATAAAACATAGTCATATGCTTATAGCAAATACACAATATATATGAGTAGACAGTCATGGATTTTCAGAGAAGTGCTTAACAAATACAAATAATTTTAATTGTGTAATGAAGTTACTTTCTTAGTAAATTTGCAAAGTAAATAAATTTGGACAGTTTTAATAATAATTCTTTTGATTCGGCTGTTAAAAGGTTGGTCAATTTTTGTAACGTAGGCCAGGTATAGTAATATCTTTTAAAATACTTGTGTCTTAAGTCAGTATATTAACAAACGTGGTTCAGTTATTTCAGTTTCACAGTATACCTTACTTACAGATAAATGAAAGGTGTGAACATTGAAAGTGGGGAAAGTGAGACAGTCTGCACTGGCCAAAAATCAAAAAGTGGGGAAAGTGAGATACAACCTAAAACTTGTTTATTTTTGTTTTAGATATGGATGGTTACACATTTATACACCCATGCAATATATTTCTTGCAGGCCCTAGTGGTAGTTACATGTTACATTTCGGGTTTTACGCCTGCATCAGCACCATTTTGGGCTATATCGCCGGCGGGCAGTTTACCTAACAACACCTTTCCTGGGCATGCTCCAGCGGTTAACCAGTACCTGGGTGCACCAACCTCCGTAAGAAACTGCCAACTTTTTCATATAAATGAGACACGGCCTGAGCGGGGCTCGAACCCGTGACCATCAGTGATGATAGGTTACAGTGGTATACAAGTCAGCTACCTTAACCACTCGACCACGGAGGCAGACTCCTAGTGGTAGTGGAAAAACTATAATGGTATCAGAAATAAAATAAAACATAGGAACTATTTATTTGATACTATTATACAGAAAATATATTGGTGTTATAAAGAATGGCAACAAATATATGACATATTACAAGATCAGTTAAATGATGATATAGTTTTCATAGAAGGTATACCTGAAGATGATCAATTACCATACGATTCAAGTACCCCTACTTTACTTATATTTGACGATATGTTAGGTGCAGAAGAAGAAGAAAAAATAGTAATGTGGTTTACTAGAAAAGGTCATCCCAGAGGGGCTTCTTGTATATATATTACACAGAAAGTATTCCAACAAAGTAAACATACACGCACAATAAGTATAAATTCAAAATATATGGTATTATTTCTAACTCTAGAGATAGAGAACAAATCAGAACACTAACTACACAATCGCAAATAGCATGTTGGTTATAAGCATATAATAACGCTACATCATGTAAATATGGTTATTTATTGATTGACTTTCACCCCGAAACTAAAGGAGAACATAGACTTAAAACAGATATATTTCCACATATTGA
The DNA here is from genome assembly GCA_014843695.1 of Archivesica marissinica. Classification (NCBI taxonomy): domain Eukaryota; kingdom Metazoa; phylum Mollusca; class Bivalvia; order Venerida; family Vesicomyidae; genus Archivesica; species Archivesica marissinica. The sequence continues at coordinate 93,924,303 of CM026404.1, read as the reverse complement.
TGGTACAGGATCAATAACATATACAAAATAATGGAGAGTAATAATGTAAAATGGTTTGTTAACTTAAAACGGTTAAGTAAGGTAACTCCGACAGAATGTAAAAATGTAATTTTAGGTCTTGGGCGTAAAAATCTTACATAACTGACCACCTGCACTCGGTAGTGAAACTTGTTCCCGCGCAAACAGAGAACTGATCATTTAGGCGCGAAAATAATAGCAGACGATTATACATATTACATAAAATCATAATCTTACATGGTTAACAATGTGTCATATATATAAATAAATAAATGTATTTATAAAATACATTTCTATTTATATATGACAATATTTATTCGTGCAAATATATGTTTGTTATTACTATCTTTTGCACAGCATGTAGAAGTTGTTGGGTTTCTATTCCCAGCACTTGCGTGGCCGTTACTGCTGAGTTTGAAAACACTGGTTCCTCAAACAGCAACCCAGTGTGCAATATATTTAACAAATCAGAATCACCCAGGATATCAAAACTTGTGTCTGGATCTGCACTCATTTTGCTGTGAAACGTGTTCGACATTCACGATTAAAGTTCTGTTTCTCTAATGCCAGTGAGGAGACAATCTAATTGCATAAGGCGGTAAAAGATGACAGGCGCGATTTTGATGTTTCAGGGTGTCAATCAATGCCGCGGGACGAAAGAGGGCGGAGACATGTAGAGAGTATACAAAATTAATTTAAAACACTTAGCAGGTTAAAGTTTATTAGTACGTATTTACAAAACTAAATTGGTCGCAAGGCATGCCTGACTGATTACTGAGATTACACCACAAACATGTAAAAACAAACATAAAGTTGGTGCAATGACATAAACAAATTATAAACATAAGCAAAATATTAACTCATGATATAAGCTTTAAGTTAAACAAAATTACTTTAAATAATATATGCCATAAAACAGATATAATATAATATTTAATATACCATTATAGCCTAAGAGGATACCGAATGGCAACCTTTGGTGTCTCCACAGTACTGCAGGCCTATGTCCGCGAACCAAACTCTCAGCCAATGAAATTCGCTCTAGTCCCGCTCTAGTTCACATACATTATGGCATAGCTTTGGGACATTATCTAATGAGCTACATGTACATTAATTTTAGACGTACACATTTATATAACGAATACTACGGTTGGTTTTTGTAGCACACCCAAGCTATATTAATAGTACAGTACATTGTTTGCGACATCTGGGTTTTGGGTTAGGGCCATGTCGTGATGGGGCCGAACAATGCTTTCGTTTAATTTATGCCATTTAGATATTTTTCTATTACTTTTCTTGTCATAATCAGTCATTTTGATTATACATGAATGAGCTGTTCTGGTGCGGGACGTTTTCTAATGTTGTTAGTGTGGCTAATCCATTTGTATTATCATGCTATATTCGTGTAGCTATACACCATCTTCAATATACCAGCTATCTAATGTATATATCACAGTAAAATTAATGATGCATCTCCACATATATTATTGCCAAAATAATGCAACTCTTCCACCTGTATTCGTTTAGGCACAATTAGTGTATGAAGCTTTACTATTAAATAGAGTTTTCTAACGTAAACGGAAATCGAAAACGGACTTCGTAATTCTGTAATAAACCAGGGATCTTCTCAAAATAATAATATAACACATATCACCGTTTATATTCACAATTTATTGGACATTTTAGTATATACTAAAACGACCAACTAACTAAACATAATCTTCGTCGCTGGTATCGCTGCTTACTCCTAACTCACGAAGGAGTGTTGGTACCTTCTTAGAAAGGAACCTTCTGTATAACATCTGGTTCTCTCGAACCAGGTCTGCGAGCGGTCTCCTCGCCCTTCGCTGCCTTCGACGTATCGGGCGGCGGTTGACATTAGCTCTACCCTGTGGATTAGCTGGTTGATTCGCTGGTGGATTAACAGGTGCAGCTTGTTCATTCTGGTCGCTATCAGCAGCCCTGGGATGTGGTTGTTGTCGTGCTTGTTCCACATCAGCATCGACGGCAGTATCACCAACCGAATCAGTACTTGCTTCCTCCAACATTGCATCACGCCTATCAGGCTCAGGCCGTCTTGCAGCTCGTTCCGCAGCAACCATTCGCCTTTCCATGTCCCTTACACGTTGCACCTGAGTCCTGCAACAAGATAATCATAAATAAAAATGTCACCAACAAGGTTCGAAAGCGCGTGAAAAGGATACAATCTTTTTAATATGACACATCCGTACACTTTCCACGGAGAGGCGTACACACAAGACATTAGATAAATGTTGAAGCTGCGTCCATCGGACACATGTGTCCCCCGTTGTAAATTGGTTGGCGTCCCATCATGGGAAACAATTGTGCGAAATTACGTGAAAATCTTTCAATATAAGTCTATACAAATTTATTTTAGCTCGATTGCGAAACAAGTTCTTACAACTTATATTAATCACTCTCGAGACCTCATTCCTGATGGAATCCATCGCCATGAAGGAGAGAGAATATATACTATGATATATCTAAGTACTACTGTATATCCAGCAAAAATAAATCCTGAAAATAATGTGCAAGCCCGGGCTTTGTGGCGTAAAGGCAACTACGCGCCTGCATGTATAAAGATCACGTGGGTTACCGACATACATGTATAAACACTGATACAGAAACACGTGTTATACAGTGAATACAGAACAGAACAGAACAGATAATTTATTTCGATTTGTACAAAGTACATCATCATATACAAATTATTACATACAATATATATATATATTATCACGTCATAAACAGTGAAGTGCTTAAACAAATGTACTCATACATAGAGGATGAACAAAACTGGTCTCTTAGAATGAAGACTGCATAATGGCCTATTCATATTTCTAAGTGGTATAGATTTTAAATTAAGCATGTGTAATAGCATTCAAGTAAACATTTCTTTCTTCAATGGCTCGTTTGTAAAAAATTGCGAGTTTACATAGTGTATGCTTATTTTCGGACTTGACAAATAGCAGTCAGTTGTCGTTCTTAACTAGATGGCGCCACCTGACCCGGTCCCGATACATTTGGAGTGATTCGGATTTTATCGTACTTTCCTTAGAAAACCATGTAAACACGCTCATACATAATAACACAAAATAATAGATAATTATGCCTTCAACCTGCTGCTGTGTACCCCAGTGTCATTTAAGAGGAGGACATGAGTTTCCGAAAGATTATGATAGGCGTTCCAAGTGGGTGAACGCGATTAGAAGGATAGACGAATCTTTCAAAGATTGGCAGCCTTCGAAGATGTAAGCCTTTTTTCTCAACCACCCAACTGAATAATGACATCAACCACGCGTTTTGACCCTAACCCTGGGCGGAGCAAGTGATGAAGGCGTTCTTTATGCGTGGTTGATACTATATTCTGATCGGCTGGTTGAGATAAAGATTTTACGCTTCGACGACTGCAGTCCATTTCAGAGCTGATGATTACGTTCAACAGACCATCGATGGTATGTTTAAGCGCTTGTTGAGTTTTTAAGAAAAGCTTGAGAATGAAAAAGAGTAGCATTGAGCAGAACTAGAGTCCTGCTTCATTGTCATTACACCGTTGTAGAGGCGTTAGTACGGGCGAAATACTGATTTCGGAATCAGTCATAATCAATTAGATTGTTCTGAAAAAGACAAAACAAAAAAACATAAATAGGATATGATTCGAACCCGGGTCTCCCGTGTCACAGATCAACGCTCTAACCACACGGCCATTTCGACATTTATGTATTTATGGACACAGTTATCGTATATAATAGCGTATGCTAGCCGTAAAGTTGTTTATTTTTCCCGGTTATACAATTTTAATTCTGTTAGGTGTTGCAATTCAGGTGGAATACATATTCTTGACCATTTTTAACGTTAACTACAAGGATTTTTTTTACATATCATCGTTTTATCGACCATTGCATTAACTTAGCACTGTCGGACCTGACCCGTGTTTACGATTCACAGGATCGCCGCATTTCTCGGTCTTTATTGCTTATTACGCTAAAATCTGAAGCAAAATTAATACCTTTCAACCAAATCCATTTTCCTTCCTGTCTGCTTTGCATTTCTCTTCTTTAATTCCGATTTTAACTGTGGTATTGTCATAAGACCGAACTTCGATGCCATGTTAATGATGTTTATTCTGCGAGAATTCCAGGACCGGGTACAGTGGCGCCCCTAGCGGCTGCCAAGAAAGATAACTGACTGCTATTTGCCAATGGTATAAATTTAAACATGCTAGGGTTGTTACGGTAATATTGTTTTACATAGACAATTCTTAAATTTTGATAATATGGGCAAACAATGATAAAATGATATTCATCTTCAATGTGTCCACTGTTACAACATTGACAATATCGCTTGTTTCGAGGTATTCGGTTTCTGGAATATCTACCAGTGTGAATTCGAAGTGTGTGAGCAGATATCCTCAATCTTGTAACAAATAAACGTGAATTACTTGGGACTAAATCCAAATAGTGTTCATATTCAAAAATTGATTTTGTACTATGGTATAAATCAAGCACACCGCTGTCTTCCTTATCAGCAGCCCATCTCTGTATAAAACAATCGATTAAACGTTGCTTAAATACACATATAAAGCTATTTAAATTGACTGAGTCAGGAAAATACCAAACATTCAAAAATCCGTAATTAATTAACATATCTTTTAAGTGGGAAACCCAATTTGTTATACCCTTATTGTCATCAATTAAAACTTCATTATAAATACGTCGAATAATTATGTTATCAGTTTTCAATATGTTATACCAGTATTTAACAATGCGAATGTAGCGTGAAATATACAATGGATATCTTCCCAGTTCTCCATAAACACCAGCTGAGCTTGTACTGTTTCTAACTTTTAATATTTGTTTGCAAAACTTAAGGTGTATTCTTTCTATTTCTATATATTGTGTGAACCCCCAGATCTCACAACCATAATTTAAAATCGATCCAACAAAAGCATCAAAAAGCTGACATAGAATACTTGGTTTTAACTTATATTTTCTGCAATTGATTAAAAGAACATTTAGAGCCTTTAAAGCTTTCCCTGTAAGATATTCCTGGTTTAATATAAAACTCCCAGTGTAATAAAACACAGTACCTAAGTAATTAAATTCATTTACAACATCAAGTTTGTTTCCATTATAAGTCCAGGATTCATTTGGTAAAACTCCCCCTCTTTTTCTGAACACCATTATTTTTGTTTTAACTGTGTTTACATGTAAACCCCATTTTTCACAGTATTTATGTAATAAATTTAAATTTGCTTGCAATTCATTAGGCATCTTACCAAATATAACCATATCATCCGCAAATAGCAACACAATGAGAGCTATATCATCAATTAATAAGCCTGTATCCCCGTTCCCTTGTAAAAACAATTCTAGGTCCTCCACGAACAGGGAAAATAGAATCGGTGACATGAGTTCCCCTTGTCATAAACCAACAGCATATTCAAAATATTCAGAGTATAGAGGGTTCTCGGAATTGGGGCTACAATCATCAGAACTTCTAGAATTATTACTGAAATTGCGGATGCAAGACTTTACCTTTTGATACATATCTTTAACAATTCTTAGGATTTTACCCTGTAAACCGCAGTTATAAAGTTTCATCCATAGAGCATTTCTATAAATAGTATCAAAACATTTACATAGATCCACATATACACAATATAATCTTCTATTTTCAGATAAATACATTTGGACAACATTGGATAAAATAAACAATGCGTCAGTTGTTGATCGTCCCTTTCTAAAACCAAACTGCGCATCTGATATTACCGCATTATTATCACAAAATGAAACAATTCTTTTATTTAAGATAGTGGTAAATAACTTCCCCAGACAACTAACTAGCGTAATACCCCTATAATTATTTACATTATTTACATCAGCTTTCTTATGTACAGGTATAATAATACCTTCTGTCCATTTATCAGGGAAAAATCCTGAATCTAAAATAGCATTGAAAATATCACATAAATGAGCTGACAATATATCTATGCTTTCTATAAGATATTCATTCAAAATAAAATCACTACCAGCGGCTTTGTGTTGCTTCAAACATTTGGCAGCATTAAGAATTTCATCTATACTAATGCGCATATCAAGTTCTGGGAATGGACTTTCGACATTATTAAAATCGTGTGTATTACAAAACAATTCTGCTTCTGGGTTTTCACAACCCGATATATCAGCACCCAAATCCTTGAAATATGTTTTAAAATCTTCTAAAGATATATTGCATGAAGATTTACTCTTCTTTTTAAAATATTTCCAAAATGTCTTCGGTTTAGAACGCTTTAAAATGCCAATTTCACGTAGCTTACGTTCTTCAAATGTGCGCCGTTTCTTATGACATAGTTTTTTGAAACGCATTTTATTATCACAAAACTGTATCCTACTATGGCTGGTCTTTAGCCTATTAAAAGTTTTGAGTGCATATATATAATCCCGTTTAGACTGGCTACATTCGTCATCAAACCATTCCGCATTACTACATATCGGTTTATCATTAAAATGGACATTTTCGTTAGAGTTATGGGTAAATGTATTCTTAAATAATGGGTCGGCGACTTGCCGTATTATACTAGTGAAATCATTCAATAAATCATTTACTGAAGACCTGCTAGTTACGTCTATATTATCAGTCAAATGATTCATGCCGGATAACTTTGCAATAATACCTGTACGAAAGGAATGCTTGTGATTTTCATCCCACCTGTATACTACATCGTCTTTATACATAGGTTTATGAAATACAATATCACATTTAATTGAGAATGATAGACTTGCATGGTCACTATGGTCATTGAATGGATTAATGTAAAAATCAGTCAACAATGTAAAATCTTTTTCTTTGCTCAACAAATAATCTATAACGGATGCACCCCGGGTATTCGCAAACGCGCATCACGATATAATCGATCGTTGACTATACGCAAACCTGTAGCTTTACAGAGGTCTAATAATTTGACACCAAAACAATTGCTAGATTTATCCAGCCAGACCCTGTCTAATGCACAATCTGGGATATAATCATCATCATCAATATGGCAATTATATGCATCACAGTTGATATAATCACGCTTATTACCTACACGGCTATTCCAATCCCCTACTGCATATATAACCCCTAAACCCTCAAAGTCATGTATATCTTTTTCTATAAGTTCAAATAGGTCAACCGTGGAAATATTATACGCGGGTGAATCCTGGCACCAAACATACACACCACATAAATATACATCCTTCTCTAGATTAAAGAATAGTCTATCTAGCTTTATCCATATGATTGTGTCACTATGTGTCCGAACAACCTTAATACCGGGCTTCAAATGCTCTTTATAATACAGTGCTACACCCCCGCTACACCTTCTGGCCTGCCGGTTCTGAAACTTACGATAGAAATTATGTGAAACATATCCTGTAAGGTCAATGTCACTATCTTTATTTGCCCACGTCTCGTACAGGAATATTATATCATTTGAGGAAATTGCATTTACAAAGTCATTGGAATGTTTCTTTTCAGTTGATAAGCCATTAACATTCCAAGACAGTAGTTTTAGCTGACCCTCCTCGAATCCCTATTTCTCCTCTCGCACCGGTTTGCCGTCAATGTATAGGGTGTCGTAAGACAGCCACGCCCTTTTACCAGCCTTCTTCGCGAGAAAATACTTAAAAAGGATACACATAATTTAACAACAGGTAAACCTTTTGTTTATTTCATGTATAGAATGTATTACACAACATACCTTCTTGTTGGTTTTCCATGTCACACTTTAGTGCACCAGTTCAGTTTCTTCAAAATTGCAAAAACCAAAAATCAACTTTTAAATGTATAGGTTTAGTGCACGAGCATTTCGTGGATTTACATACTCACGTGCGTATAGCGTGATTGTTGTAAATTCACAGGGACTTGTGATGTATGAACACATATAACAGATACAATAAGTTACTTGGTGTTGTAGAAACAGTAAAAATGATATTTTTTTCCCAAATATCCGAAGGCCATTTTATCTTTGGTTAATAAATTGTCTCCAACAAGAAATATATAAATCAGGCGAAATATCTGTACAGGAATATTTATTATATATTTTTCAGAATGGATCGTCGAAGACGTCGGTTTGTCTTGGCAGCTCTACCTGCTCTTCTCCAACCACCAACAGGTCCAATCAAGTACATGCATTATGTTCGCTCCAGCCTTATTTCCTTAGTGATGCCACCTCCAGATCCAATCATAAATATACGTCACCGTCTATTTTTAAGAGATTATACCGTGTACAACGGCAGAGATCGTTTCAGTATGTATTCGGGGAACATATATCAGTTCCATAATATCACTGGTGAGACACCTGAACGCTTAAGAGATTTAGTTACAGAGCTGCAGATGAGACCATCAAGAAATGTTAAGTTGTCTCCTAACCGCGTTGTGATGGTATTGATCTGGATTAGAAGTTATCCTATGTTTGCAGCAATTGCTACACTGTTCATTGTTAGCACGGCTATAGTTCATGTAGAAATACGAAGAATGATCAGTTTGTGTCACGAAAAACTCGGACATTGCATAACTTGGCCATCTGTCGATGAATGGCGAGCTAAAAGAGGACACTGGGATAACCTTTTTCCAGCAGTTGGTGCCATTGATGGCACGTCACACGAGGTAAGGAGACCACTTAATGAACCGCAAGGACATTATTATTCTGGCTATAGAAAGTTCCACGCCGTTCATACTCAAGTCATTGTGGACAATGAAGGTATTGTTCGTCATGTAGAGTCCGGTTTTCCTGGGCATCTGAATGACGCGCAGCAGTTTAATCTGATGACTCAAATAGGCGGACCACAACTTCCTTTTCCCGGTGACTGCATATTACTTGCTGATAAGATATATCCCAATCGCGACCCCATTATGACACCATATACCACTCAACAAATAAGGCGTCGAGATGCCAGACAACAACGTAAATGCAGCAAATTGAATCGTTTGATACAGAGGAACAGAGTCTGTGTAGAGCACGCAATCGGTGAAATCAAACAGTATCAGTCGGTCAGTACTGTTTGGCGTCATTCAAAAAGAATGCTCCCACAAGTTGTCAAAATATGTGCGTGTTTGATGAGAAGACGAAAGCAACGTAATTGAGGACATATATTATAGCTATACTGAAGGAAATAAGTTTAGCAAGTTGGTATAAAATGCTAAAATTAGTTAAATTTATACTAAATTGAACAAAATCTCAAGTTCTTAAATCTTCAATCATTTAATTCTAATTTAAATTCAACAATTTCATTGAAAAAATACTTTATTTCCTCTGTAATCCGTCACGCTGAAAATGGATTCAAATGGGTTCAAAGAGGAAAGTCACAAATGTGTCAATATCTAGTATGTCCTCCGTTAACAGCAAGTACAGACGCACATCGTCGTCTCATGCTGTTGATAAGTTTCCTTACAACTTGTAGAAGGATTCGGCGCCATTCTTCATGCAACGCTCGCTCAAGGTCACGTACGTTTATGACGTCATTACGTTCTCTTATCTTACGTCCTAGGCACAGGCACCAGACTGTCTGGTGCCTGTGGTCCTAGGTGGTCCCACATGTATGTGTTCAATGGGCGAAAGGTCTGGCGATTCCACTGAGCACGGTTCCATCTTTGATTAAATCTTGCCCAAGTGACCCGATCCTGTCGATGACGTTGTGTTAACGGTATCCCAACGTGAGGCCGGCGTGCATGAAGTCTGGCAGCGCGAAGTCTATTGCGGACGGTCCTGTTACAAACTCGTGTGCCGGTTGCATTCCTGACATGATCAGCTAACCTGCGACTAGACATAAACCTATTTCGTCTTGACGTCACAACAATATAACGGTCTTCCGCCAACGTCGTTTTTCTTGGTCGACCCGAACGTGGCATATCTTTTACATCCCATGTTCGTTGATATCTAGTGTTTAGACGACTAATAGTCGATTCATGAACGTTAAATTGTCGTGCAACTTCCCTTGCCGTCACACCAGCATTTAACATGCCAATAGCCATTTGACGTCGACCTAACGTCATTCCTGGAGCACGCCCCATTGAATAATTTCCAAATTTTAAAGCGGTTAATTTGGTTATGGTATACGAATGACAAGATTGTGTTGGTTTTAAGATTCCACACAGGTAATATTTCGTGCTGCACGTGCTCTCCATGGTTTTAACAATAATTAGCCGTTTTGACGTAGCAAAACCACTGATGCGGAAACTTGTACTGGGGATCTATTGTGTAGGGCCAGACGGTCATAATTAACACATTACATGTATATATACCACTGTACATATAAACTTATCGGTACCCTGAAAAACCTGCTAAACTTATTTCTCGGAGTATATATGGTGATTAGACAGTAGTAACTTTAATAGTCATAATAAATACAAGTACCTGTGGTTTTGTCGTGACTTTTTTAATTCTTCACTTTCGTAAATTTCACAAAGCCCCATAATTATATCGCATTTCAGTATTATATAGTTAGGTACATGTATACTAAAATGTCCAATAAATTGTGAATATAAAAGGTGATATGTGTTATATTATTATTTTGAGAAGATCCCTGGTTTATTTCAGAATTACGATGTCCGTTTTCGATTTCCGTTTACGTTGGAAAACTCTATTAATATCATTGTATGGTGCATATAAACTATTTAAAGAATAGATAAGATAGATTTATTTATTTCGGCAAGGAATGCATACATGGGCATCTAAAACAACATGTACAGTATATAAAGAAAACTATAACATACCTACCATGGCAGGCCAAAACCAAGGATAACACAAGAGAGAACTCGTATTTCCAGTGCGGTCCTCTGTGCTGGTGGCATGCCACAGGGCGGTATTTAAAATTTAAATTACTTCAATGAATGAGAGACATCTCTAATTTTCCATTACCTCCCTTGGCAGATAAAGTCTCATTTATTCCAAAATGTGAATAGTAATGCTAGTCAATGACTTGGTTACCTCTGTCTACAATAAGCATCAGGTAGATCTCATCCTATTAGACTTCAGTAAGGCTTTCGATAATGTCAATCACGAGAAAGTACTACTAAAATGCATGACTATGGAGTCAGAGGTCAAACATTAAGGTGGATTAAGAGTTTTCTAGATAATATACTCCAGTCAGTTGTCCTTAATGGTATTAGTTCAGAGGCCATTCCGGTGTCCTCTGGAGTCCCACAGGGATCCGTACTTGGACCCCTGATTTTCCTAGCCTACATAAACGACCTCCCACAAAACATCAGTTCCAGATAATACTGCAGTCTATCTATCACTGACATCTGCAAATGAATCGGTCACATCCTATTCCCAGTAAAAATAAACTCCATGGAGTCCTACTTGAGTCGGTCACCTCAGCCAAATACCTTGGCGTGGATATATCAAATAACCTGTCGTGGGACATTCACATAAAAAGGTCAACAGAGAAAGCAAACCAAACATTAGGATTTCTACGTAGAAACCTCCAGGTCAAATCCGAACCCCTTAAGTCCATGGCTTACCAGACACTAGTGAGACCCCAGCTTGAATATGGCTCCGAGATCTGGTCGCCCCATACCCAGACATTGATAGACCAAATTGTAACCCGTTGGATAAAGGCTGACTTCTATCGTACCTCTAGTGTTACAGACATGCTACATTCCCTAAATCTACGCATACTAGATCAACGGCGTATTGACAATAGGTTATACCTTATGCATAAAATTCATAATGATCTTGTTGCTATTCCCATTGAAACTTACCTAGTTCCCCTCTCCCGTCCTGCTCGCCATTGCCATTCCTTAAGCTATAGGTTAATTACAGCAACTACAGACTACTACAGGTTTTCCTTTTTTCCAAGAACAATCTACCATTGGAACCATCTCCCTCCTGACATTGTCCACCTCCCTACCATAGAGCAATTCAATACGGCAGTTTGCCATATTGATCATGCCAGTCCCTAGTTGTTCTGCGCAGCTGCTTTTAAACGTTTACCACAACTTATTTTCATTACTTTCTTAAATTATACTTTTAACTACTCATACTTTTAACTTCTTTGCGGTTTTTGACGCGCAACATGTCTACGTCCCCGGGAGGAGTTCGACATTAACGGAAGATAGATAGATAGGTCCTTTTAGTTAAAATCCTTTGCTTTTACGGTTGTTCCCTAACAAGATGTTGCGGTATGATAATTGTGATTTTATCAAAATCGTGTTAATTAACTGATAGCATTGTTTTACAAATAAGTACCAATTGCATATATACTGTAGGAGATATGTCGAGCTATAGTAATTTAATAATCATATAAAGCGATGGTGGAATAAAATTGCTAGTATTTTGTGCAATGGAAACAACGATAAAAACAGAGGAAAACACTTAATAGGACATAACTATTTTTATGGAGTATTCAGGGGCAGTAACTGACCGATGTCTCTCATTAAGAATCTAGCAATTATTGCATAGATCATAATAAAAAATCACTCCAACATGGAGTTATAAGAGATGAACATAAGCATTCACAATTATCTATCACAATATGTGAGGAATAAAGCTGCAATGTCACTACTAATCGGATATTAAAAACTGCTCTAAAACACATGTTCTAAAAAGCATGTGTAGGCTATTTCACAGGCAAGCTTAGTTTGGCAGGAAATGGTTCGAGATTCCACAATATATGTTCAAGGGAAAACATTTCCTCGTGGAGCAACACCAGACCCCGAGCCACCACAACCACAGTGGCGTCCGTGTGCAAGTGGTAGAGTGCCGGATTTGGAATCAAACTGTCCCGGGTTAGATACTCGGTCAGACATTAATGGGACACCAACAGAATGCACAATCCGAAGATACACATAGATGCTTTGCATATACAATTAGATTGGGCCTAGTTACGTCCCTGGCAGGTCAACAATATAATGGTATTTTAAAATGTTTTATCTACAGTATAACTATTGATATAAATTATAGATAGCTATCTTTCTATATATTTATTTTTAGGCCAGACGGTGTTATTCATATAGTTGGATTGGTTGAAAAGGTGTAGTTGAAGCCCTTAGGAGTTGTTGATACATGAACTGATTGGCTGAGTAGGTATTATCACAAATAGTGAAACTGACTTCTAATATTAAAATATAATACATGGGCTGCATTTTGGAATATTTTAGAATATTTGCATACTATTTGGTGACAAATAAACACCATAAATGTAGGTGTCAGTGCAACACATTCACCACCAAATTACCTTCAGCTAGAGTAGAGGGTGGGTGCCTTTAGTGGGAAATAAAAAATACCGCAATTGGTCAACACCATTGAAATTTGACATTTTCCTGTGGCTCAAAGGCCCAGTCTGTTGAAAACTGCTGTCTTTTGTGCCACACTATTTTTGGGAACATCTAATGGCACTGTGTGTTATAAATTCGCTTATATAATTGTGGCCTATTGAAATTTCAATAGTGGTGTCTGACCGTAAGCATTCCAATAATAACGAATTACTTCCCTTGTTGAACAAAGTCCCCGGATATTCATCTCATGATTTTATCGATTGACCTGTTGACGAGAAGAACAGAATATCACTCAGAATATAAGAACATTAAGATACTTATTCCATGGTTTAGACGGGATGGCTGACCAGTCAGAAGCAGACGGCCAGTCGACTGGCGAACATGTACAATCTGCTGCAGACCCAGACAAGTTTGTGGCATATTTATACCGCTGTGTGCCAGTGCTGCTGGAAGATCGAGCGGATGTGTCACCATCATTCAAGGCCGCTGTGTGCGATACGACCCACATAGAACAAATCAAGAAATTTCTTGCCGATTCCCAGTCACCTGCACTTCTCATTCAAAGGTCATCAACGAAAGGTAATAAGGACGTTAATTTGTGGATGTGATTGGAAAGATTCGTCACTTCGTGTTGGCATTGTTCCAAAAAATATAGTCTGACACATCCAGTGTCCAATCTCGGATTGCAAAAACAGGGGATAAAATGGGTGGGGGATTTAAAAAAACGGGGATTAGATTAAATTGTTGTCTATGCAGTAAACGCATGTCATTTGGCCATTTTCATAGCGCAGCCACCGTCGTTCTTTCAACCATTTTGACTGAAAATGAGAAGCCCAGAAGGCTTTGATTTTTTGTCATCAATAGTACTCACAGAACTAGACTGCTGTCTGATTTTGTTCTTTTTCAAAGTCTTTGTGACTGCGTGTGGGTTTTTTTTATAGTTTGTTTGCCGTAACGGGTGTAATTTCATTTTGCAGAGTCTCAACTTGTCTCATGTGTCCGTGACCACATTGCAAAAAAGTCAGTTATACGCCTTTTCTTTGGCTGTGACATTTCTTTTAGAGCTAAAAACAATGTAAACACACAAAATTATTTTCGTCTACAAGTCAAATTTCCGTTACGACGTTCCAGTAGGGTTGGCCGGGAAATACCGGGAGCGGGAGATACCGGTGTTTCCCGCTCCGGGAAATAAGCCCAGAAGTGTGAAATACCGGGAAATAAGATTATATGTCTTCCAAACACGGTTTTTGCTCATTTTCATGCATTGCTACCACTCTATCAGTGCTTAAACTGTTTCGTCCCTGCCGGGGGTACTCATCAGGTGGCATCATTGGCAACCACAACAGTTTTTTTGTGGGTTTTATTGTTTTTTTTCTCCATTTTTCTTCTTGGAATGTTTCTTCAGCCAGTAGTCTGTCTTCACCAGTCGATTTCCTCGCTACCTCTCAGGAAGCAGTAGCATAGCACCAGCTTCGCTGCTTTCTCAAGGCCTAGTCTGTTGCCTAGTTTCGTCTGGATGATGCCGAAGTTGGAGAACACGCGATCCATGGCGGCTGAACTTGCTGGCAGTACCATCAGTTTCCTGGCGAGCTGACTGAAGTCTTTGGTGATCACGCCCGACCTCTCCACACATGACCACCATACAGCTGGCTTCGAGTTGTTGACGGAGGATTCCTGTTGTAGCACCTTAGGAATTGGTAGTGTCTCGGACATGTAGTTGAGGAGTTCGGGTACAAGTTCCGGCTTGGTCTCATGAAGAAACTCCTGGGAACTGGTGACTTGTTCTGGTCGAAGTTTTCTTCCCCTGTAGATCGGATGTACAAGGTTCGCGAGGTAGTGGTTTGGTGTCATAGCCTGTCTAAATCGCTTGTCAACGTTCTTCCGGTAAGTCAGGGTTCTGAAGTAGATCATTCCACTGCTCACATGCGTCCGCGATTGTAGCTGTATCTGACTGGAAGGAGTCTAAGGCTCTGGAGATGGGCTGTAGTTGTGTCTGGAGATGTTTCGCTTCACTGAACAGTCCGACGTTGTGGATGAGACTTCTGATCCGTGTGTTGATAATACAGCTATATTATGAACATATTTCAGGGATAATCCTAAAAACACTTTTTTTTTTTTGATCGTTTCCATTTATTTATTTTCAAATTACACAAATAGAGGAATTAATTGATTATATAAACGCTACCCACTTGGAGTTGTATTTTTCTAATTTGTCTGTTCGTAAAGCAATCTCCCGTTCTAAATTAATTCTAATATTTAGGTAGCTTTTAAAGCATTCAAAACGTGGCAATTCTTTTCTACACTTCATTCTATATATAAAAGATTTACATAGAATAATTACGAAATTAATTGTATTGTTTATTACTGAGTTGTTTATTTTACCAAAACAAATTACCTCAAAATTTATATCCACATCTATATTTTTTGTTTTTAGAAATGTGCTTAGTTGTTTCCACATGTGTTGTACACATGGGCATTCCCAAAACAAATGTTCAATATTTTCGACATTCATATTACAGAAATCACAAAGACTTGTCGGAACTAATTTGCATTTTAATAAATAGAATATGTAGAATATGCTTCAAGAATTTGTATTGAAAACTTCTTAACTTCGTATCTATTGTCGCAAAATACAGAACTGAGTAAATACGTTTCCATTCAAAATCTTGTTTACCTAGTATGATATTCCATTTATTTTCTGATTTAATTCCTTCAATCTCTGAATTGTCCATTTGTGTTTTATATAATAGTTGATTGGGGCTTTTTGAGGTTTTTAGTTTGTCAATTAACGTTTCTGTTCTTGTTTCTGCAAGGAGTCGTTGGTTCATTTTATTTACGTATGATTGTGGTATTCTGTGTTTTAGTTTATGATAGGTTAAGAAATCCTTTTCATTTAAATTAAATAACTCTATCATGTCATCAAATGTTGAGTATTTACCATTCCTAAAATTGAATAATTGATCTACATATTTTATTCCTTTATTGAACCAATCCCTATAGAAGACAGTGTTTCCCTCCACTTTAATTTCAGAATTATTCCAGATGATATGTTGTTTAAAAGAAACACTAGAATTACTAAATTGTGCAGAAATATTAAACCATGACTTTAGAATATCATGTAAAAATGAATTACCACCACTGACGTTATGAATATCATTATCAGACAGATTGCAATCTAGTAACATTTCACCCCCATATTTCTCTATTTGCTTTGCATAAATACATTTCCAGAGTCCTTTATTTTTGTCATCTAAGATTCTCTTAAGCCAACAAGCTTTTATTGAGTTTAAAAAATATGTTATGTTTGTTAACTTTAAACCGCCACTTTCATAATTTTTATATAATGTAGTTCTCTTGATTTTTTCTGGTTTATCGTCCTACATAAATACAAATAATGATTTTGTAATATCACTAATGATATGTGCTGGTGGATTCGGTAAAACAGTAAATGGATAAACAAGTTTTGGTAATGCAAACGTTTTAATAACTGTCACTTTCCCCATCAAAATAAGCTTACGATGTTGCCACTGCTTTAAACAGTTTTTAAATTCTTGCAATTTTGGTTCCAAATTTGATGTAAGATTAAATTCTTTATCATTACTAAAATACATTCCAAGTGTTTTTGCCTTCTTTGAGGTCCATATAAAGTTCTTATCTTGACACATCTGAATTTCTTAAGGATCCTATTCTGAGTATAATGGTTTTTGATGTATTTAATTTCAATCCTGACAGTTTGCCAAATTCACTTATAACATAAATCAAACGTTCAAAAGAAGCTTTATTACCATTGTTTGTATATGTTCCGTCGTCAGCATATAGTGTTTGTTTTATTTCCTGACCATTTATGTTTATTCCTTGGATATTTGGATCTCTTGCTAGTGTATTTGATAATAGTTCCATGCATATGATAAAAAGTGAAGATGACAGAGGACATCCTTGTCTTACCCCTCTTTTAATCTGGAAAGCTTCTGACATATAACCATTGTTTATAACAACGCTATTTATGTTAGAGTAAAAAAGTCGAATCCACTTAATGAAATTCTCACTAAAATTAAAATGTTTTAAGCATGCAAATATAAATTTGTGATTGAGGCTGTCAAACGCTTTCTCGTAATCTGAGAACAATAATAATCCAGGAAGTTTATTATCATTATAATATTCGATAATTTCAAAAAGTAGACGAATATTTTCACCGATATACCGTCCTTTCATGAAGCCTGTTTGTTCTGGGCTTATAATTGTGGGTAAGACTTTTTTTATTCTGTTGGCAATCGCTTTTGTTGCTATTTTCGTATCCACATTAAGCAGACTTATTGGACGCCAGTTTGATAGTGTTGTTTGATCCTTACCAGATTTGGGTAATAATGTTATAATACTTTGTTTTTGTAAATCGGTAAGATTTCCTTTAAAATATGAGTAGTTAATGGATTTAATATAGTACTGCTTTAGACTTTTCCAAAATATTTTGTAAAATTCAACGCTAAGTCCGTCTGATCCAGGACTTTTGTTGTTTTTCATCTGAAATAGAGATTGTGAGCACTCATATTCATTTAATAAGCCGTCACAGTTAAACGATTCTAATGGTTCTAGTTTGTTTATTGCTTGATCAAAAAAATCAATAGAAGGTATTATCATTTCAGGTTCCTGGTATAAATGCTTATAATATGCCATTTCTTCATATAAAATTTGGCTGCTCCCTGTAATTTCTTTATCATTTACTACTAATTTTGTAATATTCTTTTTTTCAGCATGGCGTTTTTCAAGATTAGTAAAATATTTAGTATTTTTTTCATTGAGTTCAATATCGAGTGCTTTTGATCGTATCATTATTCCGTTAACTTTTTTTCGTACAAATTATTCAGCAGATCCTTTTTACTCAACAGTTCTTCCTGATAATGTTCAATATTGGTATTCGTAATAGCATTATTTATTTTGTCTTCAATTGTTTCTATTTCTTTTATTAATATGCTCTCCTCCTTTTGTTCTTCTTTTTTCTTATATGTTGAATATTTTATTGTATCATTTCTGATGTTACCTTTAATAATTTCCCATAGTACATTTTAATTAGCTTCTTCATTGAACTGTACAGTTTCGTTTATGCTATTTTTTATAATTGCTTGATAGTCGCCATTTAATAACAGGCTATTGTTTATTTTAAAATAACCTGGCCCTCTTTTCTGATCGGTAAAATTAATTTTTAAAAGTACAATTGAATGATGATGATCAGATCTAAAACTTGGTTTGATTACACAACTTTGCGTTAAGTTACTAAAATATTCGGAAACAAGAAAGTAGTCTAATCTGCAGAAGATTGGAGGTACCGTACTAGAATGCCAAGTGTATTGACTTTGAGATTTGTTTTTATGTCTCCAAATATCGATAAGGTTATTATTTTTTATTATTTCCTTTAATTTTAGTCTACATTTAGAGTGGGTATCTATTCTACCATTTCTCTTATCTACATTTATATCTAATACTGTATTGAAATCTCCTCCAGTGATGACATTCTTATCGTTATTTTCATTTAAGTAATTGTCCAGTTCATTAAAGAATGTGACGTCATCATCGTTAGGTCCATATGCATTAATTAATGTAAACTCGTGATTATTTATTGCTATTTCCAGAGCAATTAGCCTACCCGTAATTATTTCTACGAAATTCTTAATAGTATGAGGACCTGCTATGTTCAATAATATAGCAACACCTTCGCTGTTACTTTTTATACCACTATAATAGGCTTTATTACCCCATTCAGAAATCCATCTACTAGTAGTTTTTTCTGAAGAATGTGTTTCCTGGAGAAAACAAATTGATAGTTTTTTACTCTTTACCCAGTTAAATACTTCCAATCGTTTTTTAGTATTCCCAAGACCTCTAACATTATATGAACATATCAATAATTCCATACTACTTAAAATGAAATGACATAATTATCAATCTAAAATAAATGGGAACGATCACGCAAATATATAAAGAATGTAATGTCATAGTTTAAGAAAAAATAATCTCGGTCACGGGCTGCAACTACAGTATATAATTGTTATAAATACTTTACCAGGTAGATCTATAGCACAACATCAAGCTGTTTGAGTTGTGTTCTTCAATGAATCAATATATGTTTGACATTCTAAATCCCGCTTGCTCATGTTATTGTCAGTTGACTTTAACAAACATAACAGAAGTGAATCAGACAAGCATACAGATTGACAGACAGACAGACAGACAGACATTATGTGTAATAATGCGTATGCACAGGGTGAATCTGGAATTATGATACAGTATTGTATAATAGCACATCATGTCACTACACATTAAGGTGCCCATTCAATTGTATTCACATTATACAAACAAATCGTATAATTAAAAGAAGCTTCTGTGTAAGGGTTTCAATCCTAAAAACACTTGCATTTTTCCTACTACATTAAAAGTTATTTAAAATACCTCCAATAAATGTATGCATAAAATGATTAAACTCATTAAACTGTGTTTGTATATATTAGAGCAAGTATAATGGGCAGTCTCAATAATGTTAGATCTCTAACATTTATATAAAGATTATGGGCAATGCGTAAATGCCACTATGAGTGCCTGTATTTTTTGTCATATTCTTCAAAAGCAGTTCATTTTCATCCTACACATATGTTGAATCAAATGATACTACAATCAGTACACCTGTAAATAGAAATTGTATGGTATAAATACCGGTATATACCACCAAAATCATCCAAATTCTTATTTCCCGGTATCCAAATTCTTATTTCCCAGTATTTCCCGCCGAAGAGTATTTCCCGGGAAATTGCCAACCCTGCGTTCCAGTGACGTCTCGCCCCCACAACAACTTGGCCCCACGACACCTCGGCCCCATATGTTTGTATAGGGTATTTTTTTAATAAAAAATATATCTATTTAATGGGCAGAAGGGTATGAAATTGTATTTTTTAGGAATAATTACACCAAATTCGATATCCACGCCAAGGTATTTATTTGGCTGAGGTGACCGACTCCAGTAGGACTCCATGGAGTTTATAATGACTGGGAATAGGATGTTTCCTTCTGGTGACGTGGATAACTTGACATTTGGAGGGGTTAAATTCCATGTCCCACCCCAACTCCCACTCTTCTAATCTCTTAAGATCGTTTTGTAGTGTGTCCGATTCATTTGCAGATGTCAGTGATAGATAGACTGCAGTATCATCTGCAAAGATACAGACTTTGGAACTGATGTTTTGTGGGAGGTCGTTTATGTAGGCTAGGAAAAGCAGGGGTCCAAGTACGGATCCCTGTGGGACTCCAGAGGACACTGGAATGACCTCTGAACTAATACCATTAAGGACAACTGACTGGAGTCTATTATCTAGAAAACTCTTAATCCACCTTAATGTTTGACCTCTGACTCCATAGTCATGCATTTTTAATTTTTTAGTAGTACTTTCTCGTGATTGACCTTATCGAAAGCCTTACTGAAGTCTAATAGGATGAGATCTACCTGATGCTTATTGTAGACATAGGTAACCAAGTCATTGACTAGCATTACTAGTTTGGTCACGCATGACCTTTTTTCTCTAAAACCATGCTGCAAATGGTACAGAATACTGTGGTTAGTGAAGTGTTTTACTATCGAGGAGGAAACTATGTGTTCTAGTACCTTGCATAGTACACATGTCAGTGAGATAGGCCTATTGTTGGCAGGGTTTGACCCCTTTTTTGTAAATGGAATGGGAGCAACATTTGCTGACTTCCACTGGGCCGGCAGTGATCCTTCGTTGAGGGATTTTTGGAATAAGACTTCCAAGGATAGGTGAGAGTTCTTTAGACAGGGTTTTAAGTATGATTGGCTTAATTTGGTCAGTGTTAAACCTTACATCTCTGTGGAATCCTAAATAAGAAAACAATGTTATAACTTCATGTTTATTCATGTGACTGAATTAATGTTGGTTCATACAAGTCAAGTCCGTATCACTTTCAACATGGGAAGAAACTTCTGTTCTGTTTCATACACATATATACAAATACATCCAAACACCATATATCACCACTTTTCTTGGCGAGGAAGTAGTCCTTCTGTGTTATCCCCGAAACAAAATAATAATAGTATAATAATTATATTAATAAAGATGATAATTATTAAAGAATTTAACATATATCACATTTACTATATATATGTAGATTTTGGCGTAAAACTACATGTACTTCTTATCTCAATCACTAGTCAATAAGAAGTTTACCTGTAGCGGTGTACACTAATTGGATTAAAATGTGTATCGGTGTGTTACAGACGTTTGCCAATGCACAGCGGTCCGTTAGTGGCCACGTTATTTCCGGTATATTTAAACTAGTTCCCTATGTTTATCAGTGAAACACAGACGCCTGCCAATACACAACAATCAGTAAGCGAACAATTTATATCAATTATATTTAAACATAACGGCAAATTACAGCTGCCACCGGTCGTATGATATAGCATGCTGCAGAGGACCTCCCTCAAGATCACACATGATACAGAGATTCATAGTGTTGTGAGCATCCGATGATTGAGCTTATTTCCCCTCGCCTCTGGCGAACCCGCAACCATATGGGTGAAATGTGAGCACCCTACTTTTGATAAGGGTTATATACTTGTCATGAGATGTACCAATTATTCAATCAAGTCTCAAACATATTCATTGTTGGCTTCGATGGTCTTTAAACTACATTGTACATACTACTTACCAATCAACTAACGAGCAGCGTCAATTACGGAAATTGATTAAAGATTATCTAAATTTAGGTTCTATCATAGTGTCAAGATATTTTTCTAATTGAAATTCATGTTTAAACAAGTTATACGTTTCAAGACGAGTAGAGTTATTGATTGATGAATACCACTGTTGATGATACATATCAAGTATTCGTTGTTTTATTGATGAATACCACTGTTGATGATACATATCAAGTATTCGTTGTTTTATTGTAATTCAATTGATAAGCATATTAAACTGATTTTGCCATATATATGTATTAAGTTCTTAATATGATACATAACACGTCCTAAATGGTATTTAAATTATCTAAATAAAGTAAAGTATTTTCGGTAGTTAAATCATTATCGGTCTAAAACAGATTCATCAAATTTGATGTAATTCGTATTTCGTATACCACCACTATGTGTTAAGAAAGATAACTGCATCGATTTTGATTTCAAAACACAGTGACCTCCCCTGAAAGCAAGTGCGCTGTAAACAAACATAGCAGATAGCGAACATCGGTTGATTCGGTTTCAGATTATTTTATTTTGCATTTGTCATGAACTTGATGAAGCCCATCATTGAAAAATATGCGCGACTGTCGCGCGTCCTTGTAAAAACATGCGAGATCTTTGGAAAATGTGCGTGAATCCTACAATCGCGCATCCTAGATTGGACACTGCACATCTATATTATATAGGATGGGTGTATACTTGTACTCAAATGTCTTGTGTTGAATTTCGACGAATCGTCCTCAATCGGTTAATAATACAACATTATAAACCAGACTGGATGTTATTACTAAGAATAGAGTGGTGCTCTAATATGCTCAGCATATTTGTCCATTTACATCCGTATTTAAAATATTTATATAGTTCTAGGCTAACTTCTCTGAAAGAGCTGAATGAAGCATGGTTCAATAGCATTCCATTGCGTGTATCGGTAGCCTGATGCAACTGTTGACTGGTCCAACAGCCGAATATAAACAAACAAATAATTGGAAGAATATTTCCACCGAAACTGATAGTGTATGAGCAATTCAGGTCAGGAAATAACTAACCTGTTTAGTGTATGAGCAATTCAGGTGGTTTGTTTGTGTTGGTTGGTCAGGAAATAACTAACCTGTTTAGTGTATGAGCAATTCAGGTCAGGAAATAACTAACCTGTTTAGTGTATGAGCAATTCAGGTCAGGAAATAACTAACCTGTTTAGTGTATGAGCAATTCAGGTAGCTATCAGAATTTTAAAAATCTACAACTAACCCGAAAAATAGTTTCTCAACCATTTCTGATTAACAACATTAAGCGTTTTTATTCAAATGATGTTGCTATATCAAAATTAGATATTCAAGTGCTTGTGCATAAATAAAAAACAAGTACACCGTGCATAGACCTGTGCCCTGAATTCATTAGTTCCTCATATAAACGGGTGCCCGCCCCAGCGGCTGGGGGCAAAAGAAATTCACTGCTGCCTGGCTGGTGTGCAGGTTGGGTAAAACTCCCACGAAACCAGCCGACCGCGTTCCACCAAAAACATATTCTAAAATTTAAATTCAAATACATATCCTAAAACTAAATAAAGTCTTGAAAAATAAATATACCACAGAACTGAAATGTAAAACGCGTTAGAAAATATAAAAATATAACCATTAAAACTTGAGAAATTAAATACAAAACAAAACTTTCTAATTTATTAAACTTATGTTTAAAATATCGTAATACTATACTGTTAGGATTTCAAACACGCGAACAATAAAACTAAACAAAAACAAATGAACAAAACGAACGAACAAAACAAACTAGGTTTAACAAAAATATAAATAAATGATTTTAAATAAATTAAATCTCTTTAGGTAAATATGTTTCCCTTCCCAAACCCTGCATGTATGTCTTTTCTCTCTATCCTTGCTATATCATACATTAACATGCTCATTTGTTTACCATTTGTGCCTGTGGGTAGCGCACGGGACGAAGATTGTAACATTCATCTGTATTTATCACCATTTGTGTTGTGTACGTTTCACATTTTCTATTCTCGTATCACTATGCACAATTTATACAAAATTGGGAACAAATTTTATCCCACTGTTTGATTATTTGAAATATTTTTCACATGGAATATCCACATAACATCTTCCAAATAGTTCAGTACTCCAATGTATCATCTAACCGTACTCCAATGTATCATCTAACTAGTAGTATGTTTAGGCCTTCACCTAGCTTACGAAACATTTTGAAACAAATCGATTAACCCCTGGTCTGTAGGGATACAATATATAGATCATTTTACGTCTGTGATGGTTGGGGTGAAATCCCCTGATAAAACAGACGCCACCAGTTTGCCGTAGGTGGCGACCCGTAAACCGGAAATAGGGATTCTGGTAGTTGAGGGGGCTCAGGGATCTCCAGATCCTAACACACTACTTCGACCCTGGCTTCGGATAGACGTGGCGTCTGGGTTGGGCCCGGGCCTAGACAATCGGCTAGTCGTGACTTGCTCTGGAATCGAAAAACTTATCTGCCTATCTTTCTTACTATATATGTATCGTCAGATACAAACCGTGTGTTGACTACCTTTTTTCCTTTCTTAAAGTAGATTTTTATGAGCGGCGGCTTAACGGGTTAATCGATGGATAGATAGGGGATCTGTGTGACTGTCCAGTTACTGGCAGGATCACAGTTTCCTCTACTATCAGTAGAGTATGACAGAAGAGTAGCATTAACGCTAGAGGTAGGAATACCACCTCTAAACTGCGTTCCCTGGTAGGACTCCGAGGCGGGTGGTGCCCTCTTCTGTTGAACATCAAAACAATAACCATGGCTTCCCAAAATTCCCTAAAACGACCACGACCATCAGACGAATCTGAAATACCACTTAAAGCGTATCCAAAATTCTTCATTATTGAATCAGAAATGCATGAAAAAAAAATTGGCTCACTATTTCCATTTGTTATCGAAAAATCATTGGAAAGTTTAATTGGATCACCAAAATCTGTCAAAAAACTAAGAAACCAAACGTTACTTATTGAAACTAAATCCAGATCACAAACTGAAAATATTTTAAAAATAAAACAAATATACGACATTGATGTTACTATAACGGAACACAGATCTCTAAACAGTTCCAAAGGTATAATCAAAGATCACATTTTAAAAGGAGTCTCGAACGAAGATATTGTTAAAAATTTAACTCCACAAGGCGTCACTCAAGCTAAAAGATTCATGTACAAAAAAGACGGCCAATTTTTTGAAACTAATACAATTTTATTAACCTTCAACAACACAGTTATTCCACCAAATCTGAAAATCTTTTATAGAAATATAAATGTCGAATTATATATACCAAATCCACTTCGATGTTTCAACTGCCAAAATTTGGCCACCATGAAGACAACTGTAAAATTACAAAATACTCCATTTGTGAAAATTGTGGTATGGGTGAAAATGATCACCTTACCGCAGATTGCCCCAATCAATCAAAATGCGTAAACTGTAAAAAAGATCACATCTCAAAATCGAACAAATGCGAAACTTGGATAAAAGAAAAAGAAATCATGAAAATAAAGTGCTCACAAAATATCTCTTACTTCGAAGCAAGGAAAATTCAGGAAAATAAACCAGATATATCATACTCTAAAATAGTTCAATCAGCAATAAATAAGCCAATAATGAAAAATGCATACACTCAAACTGAAATTATTACTGAAATTATTACCGAAAAATCCGACGCCAAAAACAGTTCCAATGACAAAACAAAAACTCACTTATCTTCTCAATCCTCATCCCAATCAACATCTCGTAAATCCCGATCAACATCTGTTATTAAATCAAACTCGTCACAGAGTAAAACGAACCAACAAAAAAAACCCAATAAACCAAATGGACCTAGCAACCTGAAACAAAACTCAGATAGACCACCGAAGGGATCAGTGGATCCCATAAAAAAATCGAATAAATTCTCTTCATTAGAACATGAAGACATGGAGCTGGTACCAGATCCACCTCCAAACACTAAAATGTAATCTTTTTATGTACCATTTTTTAATCTTCTCTCCGTAAATAATGGATAAGAATAATACAATAATACACTGGAACTGTCGGGGACTAAAAGCAAACTATAATGAGATTTTAATACTTATATCTCTGCTTTCACCAAATATCCTTTGTTTGCAAGAAACTTTCCTAAAATCGACTGACAATATATATTTTAAAGATTTTATCATGTTTAATTTTATAAATAATGATTGTCAAAAGGCATCTGGTGGATCATCCATTCTCATAAAAAAGACTGTTCCACATAGTAAAATAGACTTGACTACAAATTTACAGGCCATTGCTGCCAAGGTTACACTTTCAAAAACATTTACAATTTGTTCCATTTATATACCTCCAAACTCGCCATTAAAACAAAATGATTTAGAGAATCTTGTTGAACACTTACCTCACCCTTTTATGTTAGTTGGAGATTTCAATGGACATAGTAAACTATGGGGATGTACAAATATCAATAATAAAGGAAAAATAATAGAAGACTTTATAACTGAAAATGATCTTTGTCTATTAAATGATAACAAATCTACATACCTTCATCCTGCCACAGGACATTTTTCTGCTTTAGATTTATGTATATGTCATCCAAACATTTTCTTAGATTTTGAATGGTCCGTACATGATGACCTACATGGAAGTGACCACTTCCCAATTGTAATCACAGAAATAAACAAATCAAAAGATGAATTTTACCCACAATGGAATCTACACAAAGCTAATTGGGAAAAATTCCAAATTTTATGCAGAGAACATTTGATATTGGAAAAGATTGGGAACGAGGATCAAATCACCTCGTTTTCGAATTCACTTTTAAAAATTTCAACGGAATGCATTCCGAAATCCTCTACATATTCTAAAAGAATTAGACCATGGTTTAATGACGATTGTAAAAATGTTATAAATAAACGAAAGAATGCATTGCGTAAATTTAATAAAACTCCCACAAAAGCAAATCTCTTAAACACACAAATTACACGAGCAAAAGATCGAAGAACTATAAAAAATGCAAAACGCACTTCATGGCAAAAATATGTATCTACTATAAACTCTAATACATCAATGAAAAGGGTTTGGAATATGGTAGCAAAAATAAATGGCAAGAGGAAAAGCTCAAAAATTGTTCATCTAAATACATCTAATAATAGAACACATTTAACAAAAAAAGACATATCCAATGTTTTAGGTGAAAACTTTCAAAACAACTTTTCAACATTAAACTATAATGAGAAGTTTCAGAAATTTAAAACTGAGAAAGAGAAAGAAAAAATTGATTTTCATTCTAGAAATGAAGAAAAATATAATCTACCATTCAATAGGTCAGAACTCGAAACTGCTCTACAAAGAACAAAAGAAACGGCCACAGGTCCAGATCAAATCCATTATCAAATTATAAAACATTTACCAAATAATGCAATGAAAACTCTTTTAGATATTTTTAATATGACGTGGGAAAGTGAAAACTTTCCCAAAGAATGGAGTGAAGCCATAATCATTCCTATTCCCAAACCAGGAAAAGATCATACAAATCCCACAAATTATCGTCCCATCGCACTAACTAGTTGTCTATGTAAAACCATGGAGAGAATGATTAACGATAGACTTGTTTGGTTCTTGGAATCAAACAGTTTGATTACGAGTTACCAAACGGGTTTTCGGAAAAATAAATGTACACCTGATCATCTAGTAAGACTAGAAACTTATATTCGTAATGCCTTCATCAAAAAAGAACATTTGGTAGCAGTTTTTTTCGATTTAGAAAAGGCATATGATACCACATGGAAATATGGTATTCTCAAAGATTTACACGATTTTGGTCTGAAAGGCCACTTGCCAAATGTTATTGCCAATTTTTTATCAAATAGAAATTTTAAAGTAAGAATTGGCTCAACGCTCTCCGATACATACAAACACGAGCAAGGGGTGCCTCAAGGTAGTATTTTATCCCCAACACTTTTTAATATTAAAATAAATAGCATTGTGAAATGTTTAAACGAAACAGATTGCTCCTTATATGTAGATGATTTTGTAATGTTCTACAAATCTAAAAATATGGAAACCATTGAACAAAAACTCAAACAATGTCTAAATAAACTTGAAGATTGGGCAAACAAAAATGGTTTCAAATTCTCTAAAATTAAAACTCAATGCGTACATTTCTGTCAATTGAGAGGATTACATCCAGATCCAAATTTAAAAATTTAAGGTTCACAAATTCCTGTAGTAGAAGAAGTAAAATTCCTAGGACTTATATTTGACAAAAAATTAAAATTCATACCTCATATAAATTATCTACGGACGAAATGTCTAAAAGCTCTAAATATTTTGAAGGTGCTCTCCAATACAAATTGGGGAAGCGATTGTCCAGTTCTTATAAATATATACAGATCACTTATCCGTTCCAAACTGGATTACGGATCCATTGTGTATGGATCGGCGAGAAAATCCTACTTGAAAAAGTTAGATACAATACATCATCAAGGTCTACGACTGGCTCTAGGAGCTTTTCGCACATCTCCCGTCGAAAGCTTATATGCTGAAACAAATGAACCCTCTTTATACATACGGAGAGAGAAACTCTCGTTACAATATACAACCAAACTAGCTGCAAATCCCAAAAATCCTGCATTCAATTGCGTTTTCGAGCCTAAAAACAAAATAGTTTACGGACACTCTCCATCCGCCATAAAACCACTAGGTCTCCGTATTAAACCATTATTAGTAGAAGCAAAAATAGATACAACAATTATACAAGAAAACAAGTTGTTAAATAAAGAACCGTGGACTTTGACTACCCCAAACATTATTTTAGATCTTCATTTGTATGAGAATAAGAAAGGTGAAACTAGTCCAGATATTTTTAAAACAAAATTTTTAGAAATAAAATCTAAATATAAAGATTATATATCCATCTACACAGATGGCTCAAAAAGACTTGAAAAGGTTGCATGTGCAGCAGTTACCCATACTAAATCAAGTAATGTAAGATTACCTGATGACAGTTCAATTTTCTCTGCAGAAACACAAGCTATCGACCTAGCTCTTTCCCTTATAACTGTTAACGAAAACGACAAATTTATTATATTTTCCGACTCTTTGTCGGTTTTAACATCTCTCAAACAACCAACCCATTCCAACCCCCTAATTCAACAAATTTTTAGAAGATACATATCTATTAGCTCCTCAAAAACTGTTGTTTTTTGTTGGATTCCCAGTCATATAAACATACGAGGAAATGATGAAGCTGATTTTCTAGCAAAGTCTGATTTAGACTTGCCAATAACAAACTCTAAAATACCGCATACGGATTTAAAATCCAATATTAGGAAATATGTCGATAGTAAATGTCAAATAAATTGGGACAAACAAGTTGGAAATAAATTACATGAAATTAAAACCATATTTTCAAGTACATATCGTACAAAACTAAACCGAAAAGAACAAGTTCGTTTGACTCGGTGTTGTATTGGACACACCTGGATTACACATTCTTATATTTTAAATGCAGAAGAACAACCCATATGTATTCCTTGTGATGAGATATTCACAGTGAAGAACTTTTTGCTCCACTGTGCCGACCTCATCTTTACAAGGAATGCATACTTTAATACAAATAGTATACAAGAATTATTCGATTCAGTACTGCCAAGTACAATATTAGGTTTTTTAAAAGAAACTCACCTTATAAATAGATTATAATGAAACTTATTGTGATTATCGAGTATATATATTATTTAAAATGTAACCTTTTAACATAGATCACGTTTTTAAACAATTTTTATTTTTACAAATGTTTTCGACGCCACATGACCTTATTAGGTTGAGGCGTCGGTAAATAAGATATCGTCAAGATATCCATTAAATAAATAAATAAATAAATAAATATAAACGGGTGCTGTTGTGATAGCTAAATTGAGCAGCAAGGTCACGTGATGAAGCTAAAACTGCCAACAAGAGTTTTTTTAAGTTGATTTCACGACCTATGAAAATAATTATATGCGGAAAGTGCAATTAACATTTTGTACCATTATATGTGGGATTTATGCCGAGCATACCCGGTAGGTTCCACCACTCTTCATGTATCTATTTGTATGTAATAAAATACAGATATTCATGATGTATCTAGTTCAGTAACTGCTACAACAATGCATTATTTCAGATGAATCAGAGGAAGTTGCAGAGGGTGGGGAAGGAGACGTCGAAGGTGTTGTTACTTACACCATCTCATCAGATGTTCATTTTACAAGCTCAAAGATGTCCAGGTAATCAATTGCCTATAG
The DNA here is from genome assembly GCA_014843695.1 of Archivesica marissinica. Lineage (NCBI taxonomy): Eukaryota > Metazoa > Mollusca > Bivalvia > Venerida > Vesicomyidae > Archivesica > Archivesica marissinica. The sequence goes on along the minus strand of CM026404.1, from coordinate 93,893,952 downwards.
ATGTACACTCATGTTTTTGTCTATGTGATAAGCGTCTGGCATTTGCCGGAAGAAACAATTATGGCCAGCTTCTCACCAATGCAACCCAGGTACGATCCTCGGACCAGGAAGTATATGAGATGGTATGGTGGTCGCCATATCGGACAGGTGGGTTTTCTCCAGGTACTCCGGTTGCCTCCCACACGAATGGCCACATTTACGCTTTCATCCATGCCAATGAGAGTGATTAATATAAGTTGTTAAAAATTGCTTCACAATCGTTGTAAAATAAATAGTTTACTAGAAAACCCCCCCATCTATTTTCAATATATAATAATAGGTGTGATACCGGGTAACCATCCATATCAACCATACAAATATTGTGTGGTAGAACAACAACAAAAGAGAATAAAAAGATGTACAATGCACATTCAAAAATAACAAAATGAAGGGTGCTCATAACTAACGTATGGAAATAATGTACTGGTTTTTGTCATTTTGAATAATTTTATAATATGGCCCTATTAGCAGGGTTGGGTTTAAGGTGGACTTAAACATGTTTTTGGCACGGCATGTGCCGCAAACTGCCCTTCAGTGGTAAAAACCGCCTTAAACTGCCTCAAATTGCCTTAAAGCTATCCCTGTCCAAAGGCACACTGAAGTTTCTGTTATAATAAAACACATCTACATTGATATATATATATTATGTCAAACTACAAACAAAAAATATCTTAAAACAAAATGAATTATTGCTATACACAAGTCACCAGCAGTTACTCTTTTGTAATGAATGTATCAGGATTTTACACAAAATGAAATGTTTTATTATTAGTGTGTGTTTTACGTTTATTTATCGTCGCTACCGGTTACCCATATGAGCGACGCCTCCTGAAGAGATTAGTCATTTTAGATTTTTGGAGGATAGTGCAATGATTCAGACAGAGACCCATTCCAGAGTCTCCTCTGGTTCTTTTACATGCATGGTGAACAGCACCGACACGAGACCTCGGTTTAAAGTCCCATCTGAAAGACTGTGTTCATTTTATTAGGGTCAGACGGGGGATCGAACCTGCGATCCATGGATTACCAGTCCAGCGTGTTACCACTGAACTACAGATCCGTCTTGATTATTAGTTATATTTCGGGTTTTACGCCTGCACCAGCACCATTTTGGGCAATATCGCCGGCGGGCAGTTTACTTAACAACACATTTCCTGGGCAGGCTCCAGCAGTTAACCAGTACTTGGGTGTACCAACCTCCATAAGAAACTGCCAACTTTTTCATATAAATGAGACACGGCCTGAGCGGGGCTCGAACCCGTGACCATCAGTGATGATAGGTTACAGTGGTATACAAGTCAGCGACCTTAACCACTCGACCACGATGGCGGACTTTATGATTATTAGTGTGTGTTTTACGTTTATTTATCGTCGCTACCGGTTGCCCATATGAGCGACGCCTCCTGAAGACATTAGTCATTTTAGATTTTGGAGGATAGTGCAATGATTCAGACATATACCCATTCCAGAGTCTCCTCTGGTTCTTTTACTTGCACGGTGTAAAGCACCGACACGAGACCTCGGTTTAACGTCCCATCTGAAAGACTGTTAATTTTATTAGGGTCAGACGGGGGATCAAACCTGCGATCCCTGGATTACCAGTCCAGCGTGTTACCACTGGACTACAGATCCGTCTGTTATGATTATTAGTGATGATGCTGATTCAGTTTATTTACCCTCGCCGCCGGTAAACCATATGGGCGAGCATTATTAGTGTGCAGGGGATGTGCTTTATATAGTACTTGAAAACAACACCTTTGGATCATTTGTAACACCTTCAACCAACCCTAGTAGACTTCAATAACACACCTCTAACAGGTGTATAACAATTGAGTTTATTTGCAACCAACTTGCATACCACACCTCTACTAGAAATAATAGGCAAGTAAACTGCCTTATGCCATGAGAAGGGAATTACAAAAACTATGCTTCTGTTATACTTAACCCTTTCAACACCACAGACCTCTATATAGGATTACAAAAAGTGTAGATCCAGATGAGCCGGCTCGTGACGAGCCGTCTCATCAGGATCTGCACTTTTTGCAAGTAGTATTACTAATTTTAGACAAAATTACCCATCTTGATAAATGAACTGGTCCGAATGTAATTTTCTTATTCATTTATTGGTCTAAGAATATCATGGACCAGTCCATGTCAGTTACTTGGTGTTGAATGGGTGTATAGGACATATGAAATAAACTGCCGTAAACCTGTTTTTGGCAGGGCAGTTTTTACCGGTAAAAACCACCCTGCGATAAACCTGCCAATCCTGCCTAGTAGAGAAAGTGTTAATTAACCCATTTCATACTTTAAAAGGCTTTTACAAACAACATAGATGCTGCATGCTGATCAGGATCTATGTTATTTGCTACATAGCCAAGTGTCTTAGCAAGATCATCTGAATAGCAAACAGCATAGAGCCTGATCGGACGGCACATTCCATGGTGGCTGATCTGGCTCTATGTTCTTTGCAAATACTGTTTGAACGGTATCCAGAATCAAATGGGTTAATAACAATGTATACAATTTGATTACATGTATATCATTTTTATATGCAATATAATAATTATAATATGTATATATAGCAGCTGCAATACATATTTATTGTTTGTTACTTTTTGTCCCGTTGACTTCAGAAATGTCCGGCAGAATTTTCGTATCGTCCGCTAAGGTTTGTTACTGATGTTTAGAGGATTCCATTAAGAGGTCATTGTATGTATATATATGGTACATGTGCATTGAGCTTAACACTGACAGTAATTGGTGGCCACATTCCTCTAGTGAAGATTATCTCAAGATTATCTCCACCCGATTCAGGGTTCCTGCCGTCTGTCGCCAAAGGCGCCGATTGCGACAACAAATAAATATTGGTGCGAAATTTTATGAATTGGCGCAACTTTTTTTTGGCACATGTTTTGTCAAATACATGGCTTCAATTATTTATTTGTAAACTATATGGCTCTTAGTTGGCTCCAAGCTTTTGACATTGGCTCCAGTGTTTTTCAATTGGCAGCAGAAATGGCGCAGACAAACATTCAGACAGAGGGAACCCTGCTGATTTCAATGTTAAAGTGTATTTTGTGTCGTTGTACACGTAAATACGCCATTGCAAGTTTGAATGTCAAAGAATGCATAAAAAACAAAGATTCTGACAATTCAAGTTCAAATTGTTTGTCCAGAGTGAGTGGGAGGGATCACAGGAACTTGAAATTTTATCCATATGCCACCAACGGTCTTGTACCTCTATCCTAGAACACCATAAGCCACCAACGGTCTTGTACCTCTATCCTAGGACACCATAAGCCACCAACGGTCTTGTACCTCTATCCTAGGACCCCCCCTCTATTCTTTTTTTTAATAGAGGGGATGTCTTAGGATAGTTCCTGTGGTGGGATATTCTTACATGTATGGTTAACCAAGGACAAGTGTGTCAAACCTGTCTTAAGCAGCCAGCCAAAGGAATCACAGAAAGTGGTTGTTTAATACAGGTGGCTGCTTAATATAGGTCAAATGTATAATAAAGCAACATATTGGGAATCTTGAAACTGATTGCTTAATACAGGTCGACTGTTTAATGGAGGTGACCACTAACACAGGGTTGACTGTATGCTAAGTATCGTCTACATATTCTATGTGAAAGTGTGGTCAAGTGGTTATGGTTTCTGATTTATATACCACTGCAACCTATCATCACTGATGGTCGCGGGTTCGAGCCCCGCTCAGACTGTGTTTCTTTATATGCAAAAGTTGGCAGTTTCTTCCAGAGGTTGGTGCACCCAAGTATTTGTTAGCCGCCGGAGCCTGCCCAGGAAAGGTGTTGTTAGATAAACTTTCTGTCACTCAAATGGGTAACCGGTAGCGATGTTTATTAAACTTAACCCTTTCAACACCAAGTAACCGACATAGATTGGTCCATGATATTTTTAGACCAAAATTACATTTGGACCAGTTCATTTATCAAAATGAGTTAATTTTGTCTAAAAATAGTAATATTACTGGCAAAAAGTGCAGATCCTGGATCTACACTTTTTGTTTGCCTATTTAGAGGTCTGTAATGTTGAAAGGGTTTAAAAAACCCAGCTACTAAGAGGTATTCCCATTTTATTTGCTGGTAATTTGTATTGTAAATTTCAGTTTGGTGTTTATCAAGAGAGGAGCTGTGGTTGAGGCAGACAAGTCATTCACTTCACAACTGCAGGTGATGAACCTCAGTGATGGTTCACCATACGAGTCCCTGCATTCATACATCAGTAATGCTGTCTCCCCTTTCTTCAAGTCGTACATCAGAGAAACTGGCAAAGCAGAAAGGTATATCATCAATTTGTGGAATAATTCAAGATTAATATTTGCACAGTAACGCTTGTCCCTCACCGCTGTACTTTCGTTGTCGATTCCTTTCATGGTGGCTTGCGGAAGGTCGGTGCTTCGTGTACTTATGGCAGGGATCAGTTTAGAGGGCGATGTGGGCGAAATTGTCGCCCTAGGGACCTGACTTCGCCCTCTGGGGGCCCCACTTCTCCCTAAAAAAAATAATTTTTGTTTTGTTTTTACGATTTTCAAACAAAATTTTGTCTAGTAAGATACACTGGCCCATTATAAAGCACCCCTTCTATTCAAATGTTGTATTTAATGGTTGTACTGTGCATTTTAACCCTATTTTGCAGAAGTATATTAAAGAACACCATTTAAGGAAGCGATCACGCGTTTTCTTACTTCTCCCAAAAATTCTGTCCTAGAATGAACCCTGGCTTATGGTTGTTGACTTCAAATCGCTTGTCCTTCGCTGCTGTAGGTTCGAATCTCACTGGGCGTGCTATCCAGCTCGCTTGTGGAAGGTCAGTGCTTCTACCAGAGCGCCTGTCCCGTTCCTGAAATACTGCTTGGAAGGCCAAATGGGGTCTTACTCCATCAATTGTAGCTGGAGAGACGCCATAAGACCTAAGCTATTGTGCTTAGACTTTAAGCGGCAAATCATATTTGCATAGTAGTGATAAATAAATGTTTTATCTAGATAAAAACATAAATCATCTCGGGTTACAGAAACTAACTGACTAACTAGCAAACGATTCACACTTTCTGCAAGTGAGGCCCATCCTAGAGGTTTGTGAAGAAGTTTAATATATCGGCTAACTAACTAGCAAACGATCAGGGCCCGCGCTGGCAATAGCCAGAGTAGCCATTGGCTAAAATATGGCAAAATTGGCTAATAAAAACTCAGTTTGGTTAAAATGATAAAAACGACGAAAATCTGTAAAATATTCGAAAATTGGAAATTGTGATCAATGAAATAATAGATATTTACCATATGCCATGGCATTTATTATATTTATTATTCCAATTTTAAACCTGACAGCCAATCGGAGTAATCCCATCAAAACAGGATGTTTATTTGGCATAGAGCAATGGTATTGGCAATATAAGTGGCAGGTGTTAATTGATCTCGATTACAAATCATTGTTGGCATGCCGCCAACTCATCAAAGCTTTACAGCAGTACCCTGCCAATCAAATAAATATTGTTTACACCAATAACCCAAAAGATCAAATGTCTTATGTGATGTAATAAAATGTGCACAGTTGACATGCAGCACTAGTCTAACCGTCTAAACCTTTAAAATGATTCTGCAAATGAAAGTTGACACAACTTGTCAAGTAATGTATCACTGCAAATGTAACTCTTACCTCAGTTGTAGTTTATGGGCATACATCATTTAAGTGGTAAAATATATTAAAATAAATATACTCTAAAAACTCTGTTTGGGAAAAATGGTGCACGCCGGAATTGGCTAAAGGAAGCACAGATTTGGCTAAAAATAATTGGCTACAAAAAAATAAAAGCCAGAGCAGGCCCTGAACGATTCACAAATTCTTTCAAATGTGGAAGATATCCAGCGACCTACCTGGTCGAGTTGTTAAGGACTTCATGTTATTTGCCTCTTGTCGCTAGATTCAAATCCCACTGTGGTGTTGAATTTCATGTGACATCTATCGGCTTGCTGAATGTCGGTGGTTCTCCACTTATGCTCGGAGTGGGCTGCACGAACTATGTTTGTGTTTTACGTTTATTTATCGTCGCTACCGGTTGCCATATGAGCAACGCCTCCTGAAGAGATTAGTCATTTTAGATTTTTGGAGGATAGTGCAATGATACTGACAGAGACCCATTCCAGAGTCAACTCTGGTTCTTTTATGTGCATGGTGTACAGCACCAACACGAGACCTCGGTTTATAGTCCCATCTGAAAGACTGTTAATTTTATTAGGGTCAGACGGGAGATCAATCCTGCGATCGCTGGGTTACCAGTCCAGCGTGTTACCACTGGACCACAGGTGTCTTCCGGCACCATTGATAGCTGGAGAGTTGTCATATGACCTAAGCTGTTGGTGCAACTTTAAACAAACATACAATTAACAAATATGTCTTTGAATCCCTTAGTAAGTCGGATTAAGCAACATTAATCATTCTAATAATTATTTATTATCAGGGATGGCGACAAGATGGCACCTGCAGTGGAGAAGAAAATTGTTGACCTCGAGATGGGGCTTCTTCATTTACAACAGAACATAGATATTCCCGAGATTAGCTTGCCGATACATGCGACCGTGTCCACGATCATCAAGAAGTGCACAGAGGAGGGGCGTAAATGCAAGGTCGAGGATTTTGGTGATAAAGTGGAGGATGCCCAATTCTTGAACGCCCTGCAGAGTGGAGTGAATCGCTGGATCAGGGAAATACAGAAGGTGAGAGCAGTGTATGCAATCCAGCTGGGTCGACGGTTCTACCCGGATTCCCACTCATGCATGAAATATCGGGTGGTTTTTAGCGGCTAATAAGAAACTGTAAAGTCGCCATGTTATTTATGGTATCGGAGAACACTGAACGCCATAACAATATTTAGTCTGGTAATAATAATGCTTTTTAGCGCTACATTAAAATGTAAAATAATGGTTTTCCAGTTTCTGTACCTTGTATATATGTTCCATTAATGTCAAAACCCTTGCGGGGACCTAGACATGTTTTCCTGGGCAGGCTTAGCCGACCTAGGCGTTTAACCAGTATTAAGCAATGTGTGTGAGGTGCCTTCAATGACACTACATACGTGGCCTGACCGAGTATCGAACCCGGCACTGTTCATAATATTTCGCTAGCACCACTCGTGATAATAATGCTTTCATTGTTCATTCAGCTTCCCAATATGTTGTTTTATTATACATTTGCCGTCTATTAAGCAATCACCTTTAATAAGCAGCCACTTTCTATGATTCCCTTGGCTGACTGTTTGACTGTAGACTGAGGACCATTGGCTGAGTTAACTAACTGCCTTGTATGCCTTAAACCTCTTCCTACATTGAATATCTTGCATAAGCCCGGCAGATAATAACCATGTTACTTGTGTTTTTAGGTGACGAAGTTGGACAGAGACCCGTCATCGGGGACAGCCTTGCAAGAGATCAGTTTCTGGTTGAACCTGGAGAGAGCACTGTTGAGGATACAGGAAAAACGCGAGAGCCACGACATCGTGCTCACACTCGAGATCCTCAAGCATGGCAAGAGATTCCATGCTACCGTCAGCTTTGACACAGATACAGGTAAGTACTGTTGCTATCCACGGCCACGTTATTCTAATTTACAATCATATACGCCCATACATCTATTCTTGAGATTTCAAACACTACTGGTCCGCCTCCATGGTCGAGTGGTTAAGGTCGCTGACTTGTATACCACTGTAACCTATCATCACTGATGGTCACGGGTTCGAGCCACGCTCAAACCGTGTCTCATTTATATGAAAAAGTTGGTAGTTTCTTACAGAGGTTGGTGCACCCAAGTACTGGTTAACCATTGGAGCCTGCCCAGGAAAGGTGTTGTGGTGCTGATACAGGCGTAAAACCCGAAATATAACATAAAAAATAACAAACGCTACTGGAATCGATTTTAAGCATATTTATTCCACTATGTACATACACAAAAGAACACATGTACAATCATTCTAAGACGTCTATTTATAGGAATGGATTTAAAAGGAAGCAGAGCTTGTATAGTTTCTCTCCTTACAGGAAGTAGATTATATCAAGTTAGAAGATTATCTAGCTGGCTTGCGGAGGATTGGTGCTTCTCATATAGTCTGTACACATTTCAATACAACTGTATCGAATGACTCCAGTGATGAACCATTTAAGCACTATTACGTTCCACATTCATTTGGCTAGTTATTTGATTTCAGGACTGAAGGCAGCCATGTTGACGGTGAACGACTACAACCAATTGATGAAAGATTTCCCCCTAAATGACCTGCTGTCGGCCACAGAGCTTGACCGTATCAAAGTCTCCCTGCAAGCCATCTTCTTGCACTTGAGGAAGATCCGACCGACGAAGTACCCTATACAGAGGGCACTGAGACTCGTAGAGGCCATCTCGAGGGATCTCAGTACGCAATTACTCAAGGTGAGCTCCAACATTAAATGGCAGGACAGACTTTGCTCTGATGTATGCAGGTACTTGTCACATGACAATATTATATTATAGTGGTGATGTGTGCAGGTACTTTGCACATGACATTGTTATATTATAGTGGTGATGTGTGCAGGTACTTGGTGCATGACATTGTTATATTATAGTGGTGATGTGTGCAGGTACTTTGCACATGACATTGTTATATTATAGTGGTGATGTGTGCAGGTACTTGGTGCATGACATTGTTATATTATAGTGGTGATGTGTGTAGGTACTTGGTGCATGACATTGTTATATTATAGTGGTGATGTGTGTAGGTACTTGGTGCATGACATTGTTATATTATAGTGGTGTGGTTGGTGTGTTGTTTTGATGTGTGTAGGTACTTGGTGCATGACATTGTTATATATAGTGGTGATGTGTGTAGGTACTTGGTGCATGCATTGTTTATATAGTGGTGATGTGTGTAGGTACTTGGTGCATGACATTGTTATATTATAGTGGTGATGTGTGTAGGTACTTGGTGCATGACATTGTTATTATATAGTGGTGATGTGTGTAGGTACTTGGTGCATGACATTGTTATTATATAGTGGTGATGTGTGTAGGTACTTGGTGCATGACATTGTTATTATATAGTGGTGATGTGTGTAGGTACTTGGTGCATGACATTGTTATTATATAGTGGTGATGTGTGTAGGTACTTGGTGCATGACATTGTTATTATATAGTGGTGATGTGTGTAGGTACTTGGTGCATGACATTGTTATTATATAGTGGTGATGTGTGTAGGTACTTGGTGCATGATATTGTTATTATATAGTGGTGATGTGTGTAGGTACTTGGTGCATGACATTGTTATTATATAGTGGTGATGTGTGTAGGTACTTGGTGCATGACATTGTTATTATATTGTGTGTAGGTACTTGTGCTGCATGTTATTATAGTGGTGATGTGTGTAGGTACTTGGTGCATGACATTGTTATTATATAGTGGTGATGTGTGTAGGTACTTGGTGCATGACATTGTTATTATATAGTGGTGATGTGTGTAGGTACTTGGTGCATGACATTGTTATTATATAGTGGTGATGTGTGTAGGTACTTGGTGCATGACATTGTTATAATATAGTGGTGATGTGTGTAGGTACTTGGTGCATGACATTGTTATTTTATAGTGGTGATGTGTGTAGGTACTTGGTGCATGACATTGTTATTATATAGTGGTGATGTGTGTAGGTACTTGGTGCATGACATTGTTA
>CM026404.1:93867640-93883199 GCA_014843695.1 Archivesica marissinica | reverse complement strand
TATAGTGGTGATGTGTGTAGGTACTTGGTGCATGACATTGTTATTATATAGTGGTGATGTGTGTAGGTACTTGGTGCATGACATTGTTATTTTATAGTGGTGATGTGTGTAGGTACTTGGTGCATGACATTGTTATTATATAGTGGTGATGTGTGTAGGTACTTGGTGCATGACATTGTTATTATATAGTGGTGATGTGTGTAGGTACTTGGTGCATGACATTGTTATTATATAGTGGTGATGTGTGTAGGTACTTGGTGCATGACATTGTTATATTATAGTGGTGATGTGTGTAGGTACTTGGTGCATGACATTGTTATTATATAGTGGTGATGTGTGTAGGTACTTGGTGCATGACATTGTTATATTATAGTGGTGATGTGTGTAGGTACTTGGTGCATGACATTGTTATTTATAGTGGTGATGTGTGTAGTACTTGGTGCATGACATTGTTATATTATAGTGGTGATGTGTGTAGGTACTTGGTGCATGACATTGTTATTATATAGTGGTGATGTGTGTAGGTACTTGGTGCATGACATTGTTATATATAGTGGTGATGTGTGTAGGTACTTGGTGCATGACATTGTTATTATATAGTGGTGATGTGTGTAGGTACTTGGTGCATGACATTGTTATTATATAGTGGTGATGTGTGTAGGTACTTGGTGCATGACATTGTTATTATATAGTGGTGATGTGTGTAGGTACTTGGTGCATGACATTGTTATTATATAGTGGTGATGTGTGTAGGTACTTGGTGCATGACATTGTTATTTTATAGTGGTGATGTGTGTAGGTACTTGGTGCATGACATTGTTATTATATAGTGGTGATGTGTGTAGGTACTTGGTGCATGACATTGTTATTATATAGTGGTGATGTGTGTAGGTACTTGGTGCATGACATTGTTATTATATAGTGGTGATGTGTGTAGGTACTTGGTGCATGACATTGTTATTATATAGTGGTGATGTGTGTAGGTACTTGGTGCATGACATTGTTATATTATAGTGGTGATGTGTGTAGGTACTTGGTGCATGACATTGTTATTATATAGTGGTGATGTGTGTAGGTACTTGGTGCATGACATTGTTATTATATAGTGGTGATGTGTGTAGGTACTTGGTGCATGACATTGTTATTATATAGTGGTGATGTGTGTGTTGAGGTACTTGGTGCATGACATTGTTATATATAGTGGTGATGTGTGTAGGTACTTGGTGCATGACATTGTTATTATATAGTGGTGATGTGTGTAGGTACTTGGTGCATGACATTGTTATTATATAGTGGTGATGTGTGTAGGTACTTGGTGCATGACATTGTTATTATATAGTGGTGATGTGTGTAGGTACTTGGTGCATGACATTGTTATTATATAGTGGTGATGTGTGCAGGTACTTGGTGCATGACATTGTTATTATATAGTGGTGATGTGTGTAGGTACTTGGTGCATGACATTGTTATTATATAGTGGTGATGTGTGTAGGTACTTGGTGCATGACATTGTTATATTATAGTGGTGATGTGTGCAGGTACTTGGTGCATGACATTGTTATTATATAGTGGTTACCATTTTCTCTGTTGTATGTAGGTACTTGGCACACGGCGCTTGATGCATGTTCCATACGATGAGTTTGAGAAGGTGATGTCTGCGTGCTTTGATGTGTTCAGCACCTGGGATGATGAATATGATAAGCTCCAGGGGCTGCTGCGGGATCTTGTGAAGAAGAAGAGGGAAGAACATCTACGCATGGTCTGGCGGGTAAATCCCGCTCACAAACGACTACAGGGACGTCTCGATCATATGAGAAAGTGAGTGACACGTTATTAAAGTATAAACTATTTATTTTATGAATCGAAACTAGCTTTAACAACTGATATTAAGTGCGTATGCGTGTTCATTCAGTTTGTAGGGAAATGGGAGTACTCGGAGAAACCCCACCTGTCCGGTCTGTACCATCTCACATACTTGCAGGTCCGAGGATCGATGGGTGGTCTGTACCATTCCATACTTCATGTCCGGATGTGGGGGTTTTTTGTGGGTGTGGTGGTTGTTTTGGGTGTGGTTGTGTTGTGGGGGGTGTTTTGGGTGTGGGGTGGTTGTTTTTTGTGGGTGTGGTGGTTTTTTTTGGTTGGGTTGGGTGTTGTTTTTTGGTTGGTGTGGTGGTTGTTTTTGTGGGTGGTGGGTTGTTTTTTTGGGTGGGTGTGGGTGGTTGTTTTTTGGGTGGGTGTGGGTGGTTGTTTTTTGTGGGTGTGGGTGGTTGTGTTTTTGGTTGGGTGTGGGTGGTTGTTTTGTTTGGTTGGGTGTGGGTGGTTGTTTGCATACTTCCAGGTCCGAGGATGGATGGGTGGTCTGTACCATCTCACATACTTCCAGGTCCGAGGATGGATGGGTGGTCTGTACCATCTCACATACTTGGTGGGTGGTGGGTGTTGTTTGTTTGGTGGGTGTGGGTGGTTGTTTGTTTGTGGGTGGTGGGTGGTTGTTTGTTTGGTGGGTGTTGGGTGGTCTGTACCATCTCACATACTTCCAGGTCCGAGGATCGATGGGTGGTCTGTACCATTTCACATACTTGCAGGTCCGAGGATGGATCCCAGTTTGCATTGGGAAGAAGCGGGCATGCTAATCGGACAGTCATTGACATATTATTTGGGGGTACTGGTACAATAACTGCACGTTCCTGTTGGACAGTGTGTTTGTTCTATGTATCTTGTAGGGGGCTTCCTTGGCCGAGTGGTTAAGGCCGTTAATTTCAAATCACTTGCCCGTCAGCGCTGCATGTTCAAATCCTCCACCAAAAACAGCCGCGAGTTGCCATATGACACAAGTTGTTGGTGCAACCCTGGTACCCGTCCATGCCTGAAACACTGCGCGGAGGGGCACCCGGGCTGCGCGGAGGGGCACCAGGGGGTCTTCCTCCACCCAAAGACGAGCAAGCTAACATTAATGAGTCTTGTACGTTCAAGAATGTTTGTAGTGAATAAATAACGCACAGTCGATTTAATCAGATGAAATGATTTGTTCAGTTTTGTTGCACATTCTGTTTTTTTGCTTATAGATTCCGGCGTCAGCATGAGCAGTTACGTCAGGTGATAGTGAGAGTATTGAGACCGGTGACCAGTAAACACAAGGCTAGTACACCCCTAGAGGAAACCGCTCCCAAGATAGTGCCTGTAGTCGATGAGGCGGCTGATGCTAATGCTATTGAGGTGAGTAGATGTTTGTCCCCCCCCTCCCACCTTGTGGGATGTTTGTCTCGTCCAAGACCCTGGTCCTGACCTCAAAGATCGAGGTCACACTTTGAGTTTAATGGTCAACTATTGGTATAATATAGTGTGCTCTCAGGGATCATTCTAGAGGGCGATGTGGGCGAAAAAAGTGTCGCCCTAGGGACCCTGACTTCGTCCTCTGGAGGCCCCACTTCTCCCTAATAAATTTTTTTATTATTTTTTGGTTTTTACGATTTTTCAAACAGAATTTTGTCTAGGAAGATACACTGGCCCATTATAAAGCACTCCTTCTATTCAAATGTTCTATTTAATGGTTGTACTGTGCATTTTAAGTTAAAATTGACCAGTATTTACCACTTTGTGAGTATAATATTATTGACCACTTCGTGAGTATTGACCCTATAGAGTACAATAATCACATAAATATATTCTCAATACAACCCAAAGTTAGTAACACACATTATAGCACAATGCAGAGTATATAAAACCATTAAATAATGTTTTATTTAATATTGACCACCAATCGACCAGTATTGACCACTTTGGGAGTATTGACCGGGGAGGTTTTAACCGGTTAAAACCGGCGGTTTAAACCGCCCCTCGAATCGACCGGCCAACGTTGATTTTAACCCTATTTTGCAGAAGTATATTAAAGAACACCATTTAAGGAAGCGATCACGCGCTTTCTCACTTCTCCCAAAAATTCTGACCTAGAATGAACTCTGTGCGCTCTCTGTAACTTTGTCATGGATGAGGGGATTCTGAAATAATGTTGCACAAATATTCCCATATGAACATGTCACATCCCTACTTCAAAGGTTGAGGTCACACTTAAAGGTCAAATATTAGTATTATATGTCATGCCACTCTAACTATGTCACGCATGAGGGGATAGTGACATAACATATCTCAAATATTCCTCATATGAAGACGACGTGTCGATTCCAAGACCTCCAAAGGTCACGGTCACACTCTGAGGTTAAAGGTCAACTATTGACACTGTGAACTGCAGTGAGTGTAGATACAGTAAATGTTGTGTAGATACAGTAAATGTTGTGTAGATACAGTAAATGTTGTGTTGATACAGTAAATGTTGATACAGTAAATGTTGTGTAGATACAGTAAATGTTGTGTAGATACAGTAAATGTTGTGTAGATACAGTAAATGTTGTGTTGATACAGTAAATGTTGTGTAGATACAGTAAATGTTGTGTAGATACAGTAAATGTTGTGTAGATACAGTAAATGTTGATACAGTAAATGTTGTGTAGATACAATAAATGTTGTGTAGATACAGTAAATGTTGTGTAGATACAATAAATGTTGTGTAGATACAGTAAATGTTGTGTAGATAAATAAATGTTGTGTAGATACAATAAATGTTGTGTAGATACAATAAATATTGTGTAGATAAATAAATGTTGTGTAGATACAATAAATGTTGTGTAGATACAATAAATATTGTGTATATTTACGCAGGAGGTGAATCTAGCATATGAGAATGTTAAAGTTGTTGATGGCCTCGACGTTTCCAAGGACGGTTCCGATGCATGGGAAGCTGCCATCAAGAGGTAACATATTGCATCATGATCCGTGTACACAGGCGAATTCATACGTAATTAGATTAATGAAATAGTTGATAATCTGGCTGCGCATATTTCTATGCTCATTCAATAGGTGATGCAGGCTGTTGCTTGGTTCCAACCTGAATCAATAGTTTATACACATTTCGTTAGCTCACTCAGTGTTCCCTCTGTCTGAATGTTTGTCTGTGCCACTGAAGCCATGTATTTGACAAAAGATATTCCCAAAAAAAAGTTGCGCCAAATATTTTCGCCAGTTCACAAAATTTAGCGCCAATATTTGTTTTTTGTCACCATTGGCGACCGACAGCTAGATTATGAAACAAGTTAGTAACAGCATTAGTTTAATCAATCTCGAGATCTCATTCCTGATGGAATCCATCACCATGAGGAGAATGAGAAGAGGCATTGTGGATGCTTGGCTAGGATGATCATCACTGATTCTCTGGTGGGGTTCAAACTCACATACTGTGAATTATGAGGCGGACACCGTATCCATTACACCAAGGTGGCTCCCTGTCAATGTGGTATAGTACAATGTTCGACTCACATATTGTTAATTATGAGGCGGACATCGTATCCATTAAACCAAGGTAGCTTCCTGTCAATGTGGTATAGTACACTGTGGGTTGTAAGTAAATGTCCAAAGCAAGATATAGAAAAGGACCATTATCATGAAAGTTGCCGTATGACGGAAACTGTTGTGCAACCTCAGTCATCAAAACGAAACATAAAACAAACCTGTTGTTGCTTGTGCTAGTTACTTGCCTTGTTGTTACAAATACACGTGTCTTGTTTACCAGATATGATGAGAGAATTGACAGAGTAGAAACGCGGATAACCGCTCGGCTACGTGACCAGCTCGGTACGGCCAAGAACGCCAACGAAATGTTCCGTATCTTCTCACGCTTTAACGCCCTGTTTGTGAGACCTCACATTCGTGGAGCCATCCGAGAGTATCAGACCCAGCTGATGCAGCGAGTGAAAGATGACATAGAGTCACTGCATGAAAAATTTAAGGTATAGGTACACGTTCTTATTTTAATTAAATTTGCATAATTGAGTTGCATTGTGGGAAAACCGACATGATTGACAAGAAAACTCAGAGATTGTAAACTGTTGTTGGTTGTTATAATGTCAACCTTGTAACAAACTAAAGGGTACATTCTAGTCTTCCATCAAGTTTCAAATAGCGACCACCTGTGTGGCAGTTAATTTACATAACTTGCACATGCAAATACATTTATTCAAATTAGTGTCATAGCGCAGTATTCTTGTTTAATAGATGAACCAGTGTTGAATTTTGTAAATAATGTCTTCCTTTGCTATATCGGTTATACGGTTCTAACATCCGATCATTTCAAATGTGTTAATATGCCTCGGATGGGAGTTGGTTAATATGCCTCGGATGGGAGTTGGTTAATATGCCTCGGATGGGAGGTTAGGTTAATATACCTCGGATGGGAGTTAGGTTAATATACCTCGGATGGGAGTTGGTTAATATGCCTCGGATGGGAGTTAGGTTAATATACCTCGGATGGGAGTTGGTTAATGTGCCTCGGATGGGAGTTAGGTTAATATACCTCGGATGGGAGTTGGTTAATATGCCTCCGATGACAATTAGATTAATATGCCTCCGATGACAATTAGATTAATATGCCTCCGATGAGAGTTAGGTTAATATGCCTCGGATGAGAGTTAGGTTAATATGCCTCGGATGAGAGTTAGGTTAATATGCCTCGGATGAGAGTTAGGTTAATATGCCTCCGATGAGAGTTAGGTTAATATGCCTCCGATGAGAGTTAGGTTAATATGCCTCCGATGAGAGTTAGGTTAATATGCCTCCGATGAGAGTTAGTTTAATATGCCTCGGATGAGAGTTAGGTTAATATGCCTCCGATGAGAGTTAGGTTAATATGCCTCCGATGAGAGTTAGGTTAATATGCCTCCGATGACAATTAGATTAATATGCCTCCAATGAGAGTTAGATGCTAATAGCCATGTTTTTTCATGCAGGTTCAGTATCCGCAGAGTAAGACGTGCAGTATGAGTAAGGCTAGAGACTTTCCCTCCGTGTCCGGCAGTATCATATTTGCTAGACAGGTAATTGATTTTACAACCATAGACAGGGGTCCTCGTGGCTGAGTAAGTACGGTCGTTCAAACCGAGTGCCCCTCAATGCTAGGAAGCTATCCAACTGGCTTGTGGAAGGTCAGTGGTTCTAACTGGGTTCTCGTCCGTGTCTGAAACACTGCTCGTGAGGGCATCAGTGGTTCTTTTTTACCCACCTGTCCGATCTGGCGACCACAATACCATTTCACATACTTCCCGAGACTCAACACATTTTTTTTAACTTTTATTTATTTTACAACGATTGCGAAGCAAGTTTTAACAACTTATATTAATCACTCTCGTTGGCGCGGCTGAAAGCATAAATGTGGTCATTACTGCGGGAGGAAACCGGAGTACCCGGAGAAAACCCACCTGTCCGATCTGGCGACCACCGTACCATCTCGCGTACTTCCCGGTCCAAGGATTGAACCTGGCATGCATTGGTGAGAAGTGAGCGCACTAACCACTGCGCTAATCGGACAGCCTCTCAACTCAACATTTGCTAGACAAGTAGGATCACACAGTCACATACTACTACTTTCTGATTAAGGTGTGATGTCTGGAAGGAAGCGTTTATTGAAATAGAACTACATCGTCATTTTTATTAACAAATTCATCTTGCGGTCTGGGTTGATAAAACTTGATTATGAATCAAGCACCACTAGACATCTGTTTCAGAAATCCATAGCATTTCCCCAATCTTCCGTCTTATACCCAGTGTAAAGCCAAAATTTGCCTCTTCCCTCCCTCATGGCAATGGATTCCATCAGGAATGAGGTCACGAGAGTGATTAATATAGGTTTTAAGAAATTGTTTCGCAATAGAGCTAAAATAAATTTGTATAAACTAAGCCAAAATTTGCCTCTTCTCTCCCTCGTGGCAATGGATTCTATCAGGAATGAGGTCACTTGAAATTAAATTTTGTTCTAATAATTTATGGGATTGTAAAAAATATATGATTTGTCTTGCTTTGTGCCGACCCTTCGTTGAATGATGTAACGTTTTCTGTGAGATCACTGAAGCCTGACATAGAGAAGGCCGTGTTGAAACTTTCATGCCTGGATTAGCACTATTGTTGCTGACAATTGGTATGTTGCCACAAGCCACGTGCCCATTACCTTAAAACCCATGTTTCTGCATTTCAGATCGAGCGTCAGTTGACAGCTTTCCTACGACGTGTTGAGGACGTGCTTGGTAAGGGCTGGGAGAGTCATGTAGAGGGACAGAAACTGAAGGCTGATGGAGACAGCTTTAGAAATAAGCTCAACACACAGGAACTCTTTGAGGATTGGTCTAGAAAGGTTAGTTTGTAGCTCTCAATCATAGTATTTTCTCTTTGTTGTCTTGGAAATAGGAATTAATTTCATAATCTGTAGAACTTTTTAGGATACATTTAATTATCTTCATTCCCTGGTTACTCTGGGTGATGCCTCAGTTACTCTGGGTGATGCCTCAGTTACTCTGGGTGATGCCTCGGTTACTCTGGGTGATACCTCAGTTACTCTGGGTGATGCCTCAGTTACTCTGGGTGATGCCTCGGTTACTCTGGGTGATGCCTCAGTTACTCTGGGTGATGCCTCGGTTACTCTGGGTGATGCCTCGGTTACTCTGGGTGATACCTCAGTTACTCTGGGTGATGCCTCAGTTACTCTGGGTGATGCCTCGGTTACTCTGGGTGATGCCTCGGTTACTCTGGGTGATTCCTCGGTTACTCTGGGTGATGCCTCGGTTACTCTGGGTGATGCCTCGGTTACTCTGGGTGATGCCTCGGTTACTCTGGGTGATTCCTCGGTTACTCTGGGTGATGCCTCGGTTTCTCTGGGTGATGCCTCGGTTACTCTGGGTGATGCATCCGTTACTCTGGGTGATGCCTCGGTTACTCTGGGTGATGCCTCGGTTACTCTGGGTGATGCTCGGTTACTCTGGGTGATGCCTCGGTTACTCTGGGTGATGCCTCGGTTACTCTCAGTGATGCCTCGGTTACTCTGGGTGATGCCTCGGTTACTCTGGGTGATGGCTCGGTTACTCTGGGTGATGCCTCGGTTACTCTGGGTGATGCCTCGGTTACTCTGGGTGATGCCTCGGTTACTCTGGGTGATGCCTCGGTTACTCTGGGTGATGCCTCGGTTACTCTGGGTGATGCCTCGGATACTCTCAGTGATACCTCGGTTACTCTGGGTGATGCCTCGGTTACTCTCAGTGATGCCTCGGTTACTCTGGGTGATGCCTCGGTTACTCTGGGTGATGCCTCGGTTACTCTCGGTGATGCCTCGGTTACTATGGGTGATGCCTCGGTTACTCTGGGTGATGCCTCGGTTACTCTGGGTGATGCCTCGGTTACTCTCGGTGATGCCTCGGTTACTCTGAGTGATGCCTCGGTTACTCTGGGTGATGGCTCGGTTACTCTGGGTGATGCCTCTCTCCATAAAGTATTTTATTTTTTAGAGATTAGTTCAAGATGCTCCAGCAGCAAGCCTGATTCTTGTACATGCCTGGTGTATAGCACCGATACATATGACCTCGGTTAAGAAAGGCTGTTAATATTTGTAGTCAGACTGGGATTAAACCTGCGATCCTTTGGGGATTAGCAGTCCAACAGCAGACTACTGGATTACTGCCCATTTGTTAAATTTTGCAAATAGGAAAGCATTTGTTAATTTTACCATTTTAAATACTGTGCATCACTTTATATTTACATGACCTTTATTCCACATGTTCGAAGACCCTATATTGCTCTGCGAATGTATAAATATGCTGACAACGTTTGTAATCTTGTTATGAATTGTTGGTGTTTTGTTGTGCCATCCTGACCATCTGGGCCCTTACATAAGTATAAGTGTATGTTTTATTGTGCCATCTTGACCATCTCAGCCCTTACATAAGTATAAGTGTATGTTTTGTTGTGCCATCCTGACCATCTGGGCCCTTACATAAGTATAAGTGTATGTTTTGTTGTGCCATCCTGACCATCTGGGCCCTTACATAAGTATAAGTGTATGTTTTGTTGTGCCATCCTGACCATCTGGGCCCTTACATAAGTATAAGTGTATGTTTTGTTGTGCCATCCTGACCATCTGGGCCCTTACATAAGTATAAGTGTATGTTTTGTTGTGCCATCCTGACCATCTGGGCCCTTACATAAGTATAAGTGTATGTTTTGTTGTGCCATCCTGACCATCTGGGCCCTTACATAAGTATAAGTGTATGTTTTGTTGTGCCATCCTGACCATCTGGGCCCTTACATAAGTATAAGTGTATGTTTTGTTGTGCCATCCTGACCATCTGGGCCCTTACATAAGTATAAGTGTATGTTTTGTTGTGCCATCCTGACCATCTGGGCCCTTACATAAGTATAAGTGTATGTTTTGTTGTGCCATCCTGACCATCTGGGCCCTTACATAAGTATAAGTGTATGTTTTGTACCATTTAGATTGCTTGTTGTATTGCTATTGTTGCTGTTAAGTTTAACTTTGAATTTAATCCACTCCTATTTATTGTGTGAATGCATTGTAACTGTTAATAATACCATGATAAATGAATGTTTAAGCCAATGGTAACCATGACCACAGCCCCCCTACCCCCTCATAATTGACAGTAACACTCACACACTCGACAGTCACACCTCCATACTCAACAGTTGCTCCCGACACTTTGACAGCCACTCAACCACTCGACATTCACGCCTCTGCACTCGTCCGTGTTTGACAGTCACACCCACACACTTGGTAGTCATGCCCACACACTCGACTGTTGCTCCCCCACACTTGGCAGTCATTCCCCCACACTTGGCAGTCATTCAACCACTATCGACATTCACTCCTCTACACTCAACAGTCACTCATCGGCATCCGACAGTCACACCCATATACTCGACAGTAGCACACTCGACAGTCGCTCACTCACACTCGACAATCACGTCTGTCTTGTATTTCTATGTAGGTGACTCAGAGGCAGTTACAGGTGTCTGGTAGGATATTTACCATCACAAACATCAAGTCTAGGATCCCGGGTAAAGGCAACATACTCAAACTGGGAATCAACTTCCAGAAAGACATCATCACACTCTCAAAAGAGGTAGGCACATTCAATGATTGTAAATTAGAAAAACGTTACCTGGGTTCATCCTAGGGCGAGCGAAACAGTTGCCCTGCGGTCCCTAACTTATTCACTTACCCACAAAATCTAAACTACACTGATCATTGTAGAGCACTCTTTCTATTCAACTGTTGTTTTTAATGGTCATATTGTGTATTTTAATCCTATTTTGTTGAAATTTATTAAATAATACCATTTTAAGGGCGCAATCGTTCGATTCGATACTTCTCCGAACAATTGGGACCTATGTTGAGCCCTGTGCCCGAGGTTATAACACTTTTCTCAGATCTTTTAGATATTTTAGCTCGATTGCGAAACAAGTTATTACAACTTATATTAATCACTCTCGATACCTCATTCCTGATGGAATCCATCGCCACGAGGGAGAGAGAAGAGGCAACATGGAATTTAAATGCCTTGCTTAAGGGCACAATCGTAACAGCTCCAGCGGAGCTTGAACTCCGGACCTTTTGCACCTGCAGCGAATGCGCTACCACTGCGCCATCATGACTTCCACTGAAGCTGAACCTATCAGAAGCTTGAGGCTGAGTTTTGAGTTTGGAGAAAGCTTTATAACCTCCAGGCAGGTGACGTTAAAGATACTTAGTATAGAGACATGTTGGAACATATAGTTAATAAATGCACGATTTATCCATATCTATAATCGCCACTTACAGCATTTGTTAAGGTCAATAGCTAATTAATGAATTGTTTAATTGTTTGCTTTGCATCGATAGGTGCGTAACATGAAGTGGTTGGGTTTTCGAGTTCCACTGTCTATTGTGAACAAGGCCCACCAAGCTAACCAGCTGTACCCATTTGCCATGTCTCTGTTTGAGAGTGTACATACCTACCAACAGACGCTGGAGAAGGTGGATGAACGCCCGTCTATACATCTCCTCGTTGCAGGACTGCATAAAGAAGTTCAGAAACTCATTGAAGAGGTAACCTCATTGAATAAATGTTAATTTTGTTTGTTTAAACATATTTATTCCACTATATACATTCACAAAACAATACATGTACACAACATGAAAGAAGTAAGTATATAGGAAAGGAATAAAACGGAAGCAGAGCTTATATAGTTTCTTTCCTTGCAGTTCAAAATACACACCGTAATATATTGGACGGTGTGGAGCTAATACATGTATACCAAGTGTGTATATTGCTTAGAAATGAATTATTTCCATTCCTTTTGACCGACAAGCCTACCTACATGCATGCATATATATACACACATACTATTTTGGAAAAAGATACAGTCAAACCTATCTTAAGCAACCTGCCAAGGGAATTACAGAAAGTGGCTGCTTAAGAGGTTAAATGTATAATAAAACAACATATTGGGAATCTGGAGGCTAGCTGCTTAATACAGGTTGGCTGCTTAATGGAGGTGACCATTAACACATGTTTGAGTGTAGATACAACTATTTTTGGATTAAATGTTGTCAATTTATTTGAGCTTTTTGGCTTTACAACATTACATTAATCGCTCTCGAGATCTCATTCCTGATAGAATCCATCACCATGAGGGGGAGAGAATAGGCAATGTGTATAATCACTGTGGGGGAGAGAGAATAGGCAATGTGAATAATCACTGTGGGGGAGAGCGAATAGGCAATGTGAATAATCACTGTGGGGGAGAGAGAATAGGCAATGTGAATAATCACTGTGGGGGAGAGAGAATAGGCAATGTGAATAATCACTGTGGGGGAGAGAGAATAGGCAATGTGAATAATCACTGTGGGGGAGAGCGAATAGGCAATGTGAATAATGACTGTGGGGGAGAGCGAATAGGCAATGTGAATAATCACTGTGGGGGAGAGCGAATAGGCAATGTGAATAATCACTGTGGGGGAGAGCAAATAGGCAATGTGAATAATCACTGGGGGAGAGCGAATAGGCAATGTGAATAATCGCTGTGGGGGAGAGAGAATAGGCAATGTGAATAATCACTGTGGGGGAGAGAGAATAGGCAATGCGAATAATCACTGTGAGGGAGAGAGAATAGGCAATGTGAATAATCGCTATGAGGGAGAGAGAATAGGCAATGTGAATAATCACTGTGGGGGAGAGAGAATAGGCAATGTGAATAATCACTGTGGGGAGAGAGAATAGGCAATGCGAATAATCACTGTGAGGGAGAGAGAATAGGCAATGTGAATATCACTGTGGGGGAGAGAATAGGCAATGTGAATAATTACTGTGGGGGAGAGAGAATAGGCAATGTGAATAATCACTGTGGGGGAGAGAGAATAGGCAATGTGAATAATCACTGTGGGGGAGAGAGAATAGGCAATGTGAATAATCACTGTGGGGGAGAGAGAATAGGCAATGTGAATAATCACTATGGGGGAGAGCGAATAGGCAATGTGAATAATCACTGTGGGGGAGAGCGAATAGGCAATGTGAATAATCACTGTGGGGGAGAGCGAATAGGCAATGTGAATAATCACTGTGGGGGAGAGCGAATAGGCAATGTGAATATCACTGTGGGGTAGAGCGAATAGGCAATGTGAATAATCACTGTGGGGGAGAGAGAATAGGCAATGTGAATAATCACTGTGGGGGAGAGAGAATAGGCAATGTGAATAATCACTGGGGGAGAGAGAATAGGCAATGTGAATAATCACTGTGGGGGAGAGAGAATAGGCAATGTGAATAATCACTGTGGGGGAGAGAGAATAGGCAATGTGAATAATCACTGTGGGGGAGAGAGAATAGGCAATGTGAATAATCACTGTGGTGGAGAGAGAATAGGCAATGTGAATAATCGCTATGAGGGAGAGAGAATAGGCAATGTGAATAATCGCTATGAGGGAGAGAGAATAGGCAATGTGAATAATCACTGTGGGGGAGAGAGAAGAGGCAATGTGAATAATCGCTATGAGGGAGAGAGAATAGGCAATGTGAATAATCGCTATGAGGGAGAGAGAATAGGCAATGTGAATAATCACTGTGAGGGAGAGAGAATAGGCAATGTGAATAATCGCTGTGGGGAGAAGAGGCAATGTGAATAATCACTGTGGGGGAGAGAGAATAGGCAATGCGAATAATCACTGTGAGGGAGAGAGAATAGGCAATGTGAATAATCACTATGGGGGAGAGAGAATAGGCAATGTGAATAATCGCTATGAGGGAGAGAGAATAGGCAATGTGAATAATCACTATGGGGGAGAGAGAATAGGCAATGTGAATAATCGCTGTGGGGGAGAGAGAATAGGCAATGTGAATAATCACTGAGGGAGAGAGAATAGGCAATGTGAATAATCACTGGCGGAGAGAGAATAGGCAATGTGAATAATCACTGTGGGGGAGAGCGAATAGGCAATGTGAATAATCACTGTGGGGGAGAGCGAATAGGCAATGTGAATAATCACTGGCGGAGAGAGAAGAGGCAATGTGAATAATCACTGTGAGAAACCACCACCATTGTTCTGACAGGGCTCAAACTGACAACCTCTCAGTTACAAGGCTGATGCCGTACCCACTACACCATGAAGGCCTAACATGAGTGGTCTCGACAATACTGTAATATTGTTGCACTTAAAATTAAAATATAAATGATTTGCTCTGACTGACATTTCCTGTTCGCCCAATTTGCAAAATGTTTCCTTTAGATTGTGAATGGTAGGGAAATAAAAAAGGGGAGTTAATCAAGTTATTTACCGGTATGATTTTTAAAATTTCAAGAGGAATTATTGATTAGAATCAAAGGAAGGAAGGCAGGCAATTAGAATGACCTGACTAGATGCTTGTACGCCACATTTTCAATGTTTGACGTCAGATTTCCATCTGATGGCAAACCAGATTTATCTAAACCAGACGGTACAACCAGTACAACCTTCTTTCATCTTTAAAAAAAAAGAAAGTTAAATGCAATTTGCTGGAATTTGTTAATTTAGTCTGTTGTTTATATGACTTTATAGGGTGTACAGCTGGTCTGGGAATCTTACAAACTGGATCCTTACGTACAGAGGCTTGCAGATATGCTTGTCAACTTCCAGGAAAAGGTAATGTTTGTGACATATGTTGCAGGTAGATATTCAGTAATGTATGTGACATATGTTGTAGGTAGATATTCAGTAATGTATGTGACATGTGCTGCAGGTAGATATTTAGTAATGTATGTGACATGTGTTGCAGGTAGATATTCAGTAATGTATGTGACATATGTTGCAGGTAGATATAGTAATATGTGATATGTGCTGTTGTGTTGTGTTGTTGCAGGTAGATATTCAGTAATGTATGTGACATGTGTTGCAGGTAGATATTCAGTAATGTATGTGACATGTGCTGCAGGTAGATATTCAGTAATGTATGTGACATGTGTTGCAGGTAGATATTCAGTAATGTATGTGACATGTGTTGCAGGTAGATATTTAGTAATATATGTGACATGTGCTGCAGGTAGATATTCAGTAATGTATGTGACATGTGTTGCAGGTAGATATTTAGTAATATATGTGACATGTGTTGCAGGTAGATATTCAGTAATGTATGTGACATATGATGCATGTAGATATACAGTA
>CM026404.1:93821224-93866640 GCA_014843695.1 Archivesica marissinica | reverse complement strand
GGCCGAGTGGTTAACTAGTAGGGGTCTCCGTGGCCGAGTGGTTAACTAGTATAGATCTCCGTGGCCGAGTGGTTAACTAGTAGGGGTCTCCGTGGCCGAGTGGTTAACTAGTAGGGATCTCCATGGCTGAGTGGTTAACTAGTAGGGGCCTCCGTGGCCGAGGGTCTCCGTGGTCGAGTGGTTAACTAGTAGGGGTCTCCATGGCTGAGTGGTTAACTAGTAGGGGTCTCCGTGGCCGAGTGGTTAACTAGTAGGGGTCTCCATGGCCGAGTGGTTAACTAGTAGGGGCCTCCGTGACCGAGTGGTTAACTAGTAGGGTCTCCGTGGCTGAGTGGTTAACTAGTAGGGGTCTCCGTGGCCGAGGGGTTAACTAGTAGGGACCTCCGTGGCCGAGTGATTAACTAGTAGGGAACTCCGTGGCTGAGTGGTTAACTAGTAGGGATCTCCGTGGCCGAGTGGTTAACTAGTAGGGATCTCCGTGGCCGAGGGGTTAACTAGTAGGGAACTCCGTGGCCGAGTGGTTAACTAGTGGGATCTCCGTGGCCGAGTGGTTAACTAGTAGTGATCTCCATGGCCGAGTGGTTAACTAGTAGTGGTCTCTGTGGCTGAGTGGTTAACTAGTACGGGTCTCCGTGGCTGAGGGGTTTACTAGTAGGGGCCTCTGTGGCCGAGGGGTTAACTAGTAGGGGCCTCCGTGGCCGAGTGGTTAAATAGTAGGGGCCTCCATGGCCGAGTGGTTAACTAGTAGGGGTCTCCGTGGCTGAGGGGTTAACTACTAGGGGTCTCTGTCGAGGGGTTAACTAGTAGGGGCCTCTGTGGCTGAGGGGTTAACTGGTAGGGGCCTCTGTGACCGAGGGGTTAACTAGTAGTGGCCGAGTGGTTAACTAGTAGGGGCCTCCGTGGCCGAGTGGTTAACTAGTAGGGGTCTCCATGACCGAGGGGTTAACTAGTAGGGGCCTCCGTGGCCGAGTGGTTAACTAGTAGGGGTCTCCATGGCCGAGTGACTAACTAGTAGTGGTCTCCGTGGCCGAGTGGTTAACTAGTAGGGATCTCCATTGCTGAGTGGTTAACTAGTAGGGGTCTCCGTGGTCGAGTGGTTAACTAGTATGGTCTCCATGGCTGAGTGGTTAACTAGTAGGGGTCTCTGTGGCCGAGTGGTTAACTAGTAGGGGTCTCCATGGTTGAGTGGTTAACTAGTAGGGGCCTCCGTGACCGAGTGGTTAACTAGTAGGGTCTCCGTGGCCGAGTGGTTAACTAGTAGGGGTCTCCGTGGCCGAGTGGTTAACTAGTATAGATCTCCGTGGCCGAGTGGTTAACTAGTAGGGGTCTCCGTGGCCGAGTGGTTAACTAGTAGGGGTCTCCGTGGCCTAGTGGTTAACTAGTAGGGGTCTCCGTGGCCGAGTGGTTAACTAGTAGGGGTCTCCGTGGCCGAGTGACTAACTAGTAGGGATCTCCGTGGCCGAGTGGTTAACTTGTAGGGGTCTCCGTGGCCGAGTGGTTAACTTGTAGGGGTCTCCATGGCCGAAGACTAACTAGTAGGGGCCGAGTGGTTAACTAGTAGGGGTCTCCATGGCCGAGTGACTAACTAGTAGGGGTCTCCGTGGCCGAGTGGTTAACTAGTAGGGGTCTCCATGGCTGAGTGGTTAACTAGTAGGGGCCTCTGTGGCCGAGTGGTTAACTAGTAGGGGTCTCCGTGGCCGAAGGGTTAACTAGTTGGGGTCTCCGTGGCCGAGTGGTTAACTAGTAGTGGTCTCCGTGGCCGAGTGGTTAACTAGTAGGGGTCTCCGTGGCCAAGTGGTTAACTAGTAGGGGCCTCCGTGACCGAGGGGTTAACTAGTAGGGATCTCCATGGCCGAGTGGTTAACTAGTAAGGGATCTCCGTGGCCGAGTGGTTAATTAGTAGTGATCGCCATGGCCGAGTGGTTAACTAGTAGGGGCCGAGTGGTTAACTAGTAGGGGCCTCCGTGGCCGAGTGGTTAACTAGTAGGGGTCTCAATGACCGAGGGGTTAACTAGTAGGGGCCTCCGTGGCCGAGTGGTTAACTAGTAGGGGTCTCCATGGCCGAGTGACTAACTAGTAGGGGTCTCCGTGGCTGAGTGGTTAACTAGTAGGGTCTCCGTGGTCGAGGGGTCTCCGTGGTCGAGTGGTTAACTAGTAGGGGTCTCCATGGCTGAGTGGTTAACTAGTAGGGGTCTCTGTGGCCGAGTGGTTAACTAGTAGGGGTCTCCATGGCTGAGTGGTTAACTAGTAGGGGCCTCCGTGACCGAGTGGTTAACTAGTAGGGTCTCCGTGGCCGAGTGGTTAACTAGTAGGGGTCTCCGTGGCCAAGGGGTTAACTAGTAGGGACCTCCGTGACCGAGTGGTTAACTAGTAGGGAACGCCGTGGCCGAGTGGTTAACTAGTAGGGATCTCCGTGGCCGAGTGGTTTACTAGTAGGGTTCTCCGTGACCGAGTGGTTAACTAGTAGGGATCTCCGTGGCCGAGTGGTTAACTAGTAGGGATCTCCGTGGCCGAGTGGTTAACTAGTAGTGATCTCCATGGCCGAGTGGTTAACTAGTAGTGGTCTCTGTGGCTGAGTGGTTAACTAGTACGGGTCTCCGTGGCTGAGGGGTTTACTAGTAGGGGCCTCTGTGGCCGAGGGGTTAACTAGTAGGGGCTTCCGTGGCCGAGTGGTTAACTAGTAGGGGCCTCCATGGCCGAGTGGTTAACTAGTAGGGGTCTCCGTGGCTGAGGGGTTAACTACTAGGGGTCTCTGTGGCCGAGGGGTTAACTAGTAGGGGCCTCTGTGGCTGAGGGGTTAACTGGTAGGGGCCTCTGTGACCGAGGGGTTAACTAGTAGTGGCCGAGTGGTTAACTAGTAGGGGCCTCCGTGGCCGAGTGGTTAACTAGTAGGGGTCTCCATGACCGAGGGGTTAACTAGTAGGGGCCTCCGTGGCCGAGTGGTTAACTAGTAGGGGTCTCCATGGCCGAGTGACTAACTAGTAGTGGTCTCCGTGGCCGAGTGGTTAACTAGTAGGGATCTCCATGGCTGAGTGGTTAACTAGTAGGTGTCTCCGTGGTCGAGTGGTTAACTAGTAGGGTCTCCATGGCTGAGTGGTTAACTAGTAGGGGTCTCTGTGGCCGAGTGGTTAACTAGTAGGGGTCTCCATGGTTGAGTGGTTAACTAGTAGGGGCCTCCGTGACCGAGTGGTTAACTAGTAGGGTCTCCGTGGCCGAGTGGTTAACTAGTAGGGGTCTCCGTGGCCGAGTGGTTAACTAGTATAGATCTCCGTGGCCGAGTGGTTAACTAGTAGGGGTCTCCGTGGCCGAGTGGTTAACTAGTAGGGGTCTCCGTGGCCTAGTGGTTAACTAGTAGGGGTCTCCGTGGCCGAGTGGTTAACTAGTAGGGGTCTCCGTGGCCGAGTGACTAACTAGTAGGGATCTCCGTGGCCGAGTGGTTAACTTGTAGGGGTCTCCGTGGCCGAGTGGTTAACTAGTAGAGGTCTCCATGGCCGAGTGGTTAACTTGTAGGGGTCTCCATGGCCGAGTGACTAACTAGTAGGGGCCGAGTGGTTAACTAGTAGGGGTCTCCATGGCCGAGTGACTAACTAGTAGGGGTCTCGGTGGCCGAGTGGTTAACTAGTAGGGGTCTCCATGGCTGAGTGGTTAACTAGTAGGGGCCTCTGTGGCCGAGTGGTTAACTAGTAGGGGTCTCCGTGGCCGAGTGACTAACTAGTATGGGTCTCCGTGGCCGAGTGGTTAACTAGTAGGGGCCTCCGTGGCCGAGTGGTTAACTAGTAGGGGTCTCAATGACCGAGGGGTTAACTAGTAGGGTCCTCCGTGGCCGAGTGGTTAACTAGTAGGGGTGTCCATGGCCGAGTGACTAACTAGTAGGGGTCTCCGTGGCTGAGTGGTTAACTAGTAGGGTCTCCGTGGTCGAGGGGTCTCCGTGGTCGAGGGGTCTCCGTGGTCGAGTGGTTAACTAGTAGGGGTCTCCATGGCTGAGTGGTTAACTAGTAGGGGTCTCTGTGGCCGAGTGGTTAACTAGTAGGGGTCTCCATGGCTGAGTGGTTAACTAGTAGGGGCCTCCGTGACCGAGTGGTTAACTAGTAGGGTCTCCGTGGCCGAGTGGTTAACTAGTAGGGGTCTCCGTGGCCGAGTAGTTAACTTGTAGAGGTCTCCATGGCCGAGTGGTTAACTAGTAGGGGTCTCCGTGGCCGAGTGGTTAACTAGTAGGGCCTCCATGGCTGAGTGGTTAACTAGTAGGGGCCTCCGTGGCCGAGTGGTTAACTTGTAGGGGTCTCCATGGCCGAGTGACTAACTAGTAGGGGTTTCCGTGGCTGAGTGGTTAACTAGCAGGGGCCTCCATGGCCGAGTGGTTAACTAGTAGGGGTCTCCGTGGCCGAGTGGTTAACTAGTAGGGATCTCCGTGGCCGAGTGGTTAACTAGTAGGGGTCTCCGTGGCTGAGTGGTTAACTAGTAGCGGTCTCCGTGGCCGAGGGGTTAACTAGTAGGGACCTCCGTGACCGAGTGGTTAACTAGTAGGGAACTCCGTGGCCGAGTGGTTAACTAGTAGGGGCCTCCGTGGCCGAGTGGTTAACTAGTAGGGGTCTCCGTGGCCGAGTGGTTAACTAGTAGGGGTCTCCGTGGCCGAGTGGTTAACTAGTAGGGGTCTCCGTGGCCGAGTGGTTAACTAGTATAGATCTCCGTGGCCGAGTGGTTAACTAGTAGGGGTCTCCGTGGCCGAGTGGTTAACTAGTAGGGATCTCCATGGCTGAGTGGTTAACTAGTAGGGGCCTCCGTGGCCGAGTGGTTAACTTGTAGGGGTCTCCATGGCCGAGTGAGTAACTAGTAGGGGTTTCCGTGGCTGAGTGGTTAACTAGCAGGGGCCTCCATGGCCGAGTGGTTAACTAGTAGGGGTCTC
Source organism: Archivesica marissinica (assembly GCA_014843695.1). Lineage (NCBI taxonomy): Eukaryota > Metazoa > Mollusca > Bivalvia > Venerida > Vesicomyidae > Archivesica > Archivesica marissinica. The sequence continues at coordinate 93,861,737 of CM026404.1, read as the reverse complement.
CGTGGCCGAGTGGTTAACTAGTAGGGATCTCCGTGGCCGAGTGGTTAACTAGTAGGGGTCTCCGTGGCTGAGTGGTTAACTAGTAGCGGTCTCCGTGGCCGAGGGGTTAACTAGTAGGGACCTCCGTGACCGAGTGGTTAACTAGTAGGGAACTCCGTGGCCGAGTGGTTAACTAGTAGGGGTCTCCGTGGCCGAGTGGTTAACTAGTAGGGGCCTCTGTGGCCGAGTGGTTAAGTAGTAGGGGTCTCCGTGGCCGAGTGACTAACTAGTATGGGTCTCCGTGGCCGAGTGGTTAACTAGTAGGGGTCTCCGTGGCCGAGGGTTAACTAGTTGGGGTCTCCGTGGCCGAGTGGTTAACTAGTAGGGGTCTCCGTGGCCGAGTGGTTAACTAGTAGGGGTCTCCGTGGCCAAGTGGTTAACTAGTAGGGGCCTCCGTGACCGAGGGGTTAACTAGTAGGGATCTCCATGGCCGAGTGGTTAACTAGTAGGGGATCTCCGTGGCCGAGTGGTTAATTAGTAGTGATCGCCATGGCCGAGTGGTTAACTAGTAGGGGCCTCCGTGGCCGAGTGGTTAACTAGTAGGGGCCTCCGTGGCCGAGTGGTTAACTAGTAGGGGTCTCAATGACCGAGGGGTTAACTAGTAGGGGCCTCCGTGGCCGAGTGGTTAACTAGTAGGGGTCTCCATGGCCGAGTGACTAACTAGTAGGGGTCTCCGTGGCTGAGTGGTTAACTAGTAGGGTCTCCGTGGTCGAGGGGTCTCCGTGGTCGAGTGGTTAACTAGTAGGGGTCTCCATGGCTGAGTGGTTAACTAGTAGAGGTCTCTGTGGCCGAGTGGTTAACTAGTAGGGGTCTCCATGGCTGAGTGGTTAACTAGTAGTGGCCTCCGTGACCGAGTGGTTAACTAGTAGGGTCTCCGTGGCCGAGTGGTTAACTAGTAGGGGTCTCCGTGGCCAAGGGGTTAACTAGTAGGGACCTCCGTGACCGAGTGGTTAACTAGTAGGGAACGCCGTGGCCGAGTGGTTAACTAGTAGGGAACTCCGTGGCCGAGTGGTTTACTAGTAGGGTTCTCCGTGACCGAGTGGTTAACTAGTAATTATCTCCGTGGCCGAGTGGTTAACTAGTAGGGATCTCCGTGGCCGAGTGGTTAACTAGTAGTGATCTCCATGGCCGAGTGGTTAACTAGTAGTGGTCTCTGTGGCTGAGTGGTTAACCAGTACGGGTCTCCGTGGCTGAGGGGTTTACTAGTAGTGGCCTCTGTGGCCGAGGGGTTAACTAGTAGGGGCTTCCGTGGCCGAGTGGTTAACTAGTAGGGGCCTCCATGGCCGAGTGGTTAACTAGTAGGGGCTCCGTGGCTGAGGGGTTAACTACTAGGTGTCTCTGTGGCCGAGGGGTTAACTGGTAGGGGCCTCTGTGACCGAGGGGTTAACTAGTAGTGGCCGAGTGGTTAACTAGTAGGGGCCTCCGTGGCCGAGTGGTTAACTAGTAGGGGTCTCCATGACCAAGGGGTTAACTAGTAGGGTCCTCCGTGGCCGAGTGGTTAACTAGTAGGGGTCTCCATGGCCCAGTGACTAACTAGTAGGGGTCTCCGTGGCCGAGTGGTTAACTAATAGGGATCTCCATGGCTGAGTGGTTAATTAGTAGTGATCTCCATGGCCGAGTGGTTAACTCGCAGGGGCCTCCATGGCTGAGTGGTTAACTAGTAGGGCCTCCGTGGCCGAGTGGTTAACTAGTAGGGGCCTCCGTGGCCGAGTGGTTAACTGGTAGGGGCCTCCGTGGCCGAGTGGTTAACTAGTAGGGGCCTCCGTGGCCGAGTGGTTAACTAGTAGGGGTCTCCGTGGCCGAGTGGTTAACTAGTAGGGGCCTCCATGGCCAAGTGGTTAACTAGTAGGGGCCTCCGTGGCCGATTGGTTAACTAGTAGGGGCCTCCGTGGCCGAGTGGTTAACTAGTAGGGGCCTCCGTGGCCGAGTGGTTAACTAGTAGGGATCTCCATGACTGAGGGGTTAACTAGTAGGGGCCTCCGTGGCCGAGTGACTAACTAGTAGGGGTCTCCGTGGCCGAGTGGTTAACTAGTAGGGATCTCCATGGCTGAGTGGTTAACTAGTAGGGTCTCCGTGGCAGGGTACCCACGCATCAGGGAAAACAGGGAAAATGACCAAAACCTGTTCCCTGTAGGGAATTATCAGGGAATTTTAAAAACATGAGAATATCAGGGAATTATCAGGGAATTTTATTTTGTCATCCTCGCACGCGCGCATACATGGTCGTCCGCGACCATTTTGTCGTCGTCCGCGACCATTTTGTCGTCGTCCGCGCATAGTTTGTCATCTATGCGCACACGTGTATTTGGTCATGATTGAGTATTTCGTCATCTAGATGCGAACGAGTATATTTGATCATCTTGAGTATTTCGTCATCTAGGCCTATGTAAACGCGTATATTTGTCAGGGAAAATTGGAGATTGATCAGGGAAATATCAGGGAATTATCAGGGAATTTGTTTCCTCATATCCTGTGGGTACCCTGCCGTGGTCGAGGGGTCTCCGTGGTCGAGTGGTTAACTAGTAGGGGTCTCCATGGCTGAGTGGTTAACTAGTAGGGGTCTCTGTGGCCGAGTGGTTAACTAGTAGGGGTCTCCATGGCTGAGTGGTTAACTAGTAGGGGCCTCCGTGACCGAGTGGTTAACTAGTAGTGTCTCCGTGGCTGAGTGGTTAACTAGTAGGGGTCTCCGTGGCCGAGGGGTTAACTAGTAGGGACCTCCGTGACCGAGTGGTTAACTAGTAGGGTCTCCATGGCCGAGTGGTTAACTAGTAGGGGCCTCCATGGCCGAGTGGTTAACTAGTAGGGGTCTCCGTGGCTGAGGGGTTAACTACTAGGTGTCTCTGTGGCCGAGGGGTTAACTAGTAGGGGCCTCTGTGGCTGAGGGGTTAACTGGTAGGGGCCTCTGTGACCGAGGGGTTAACTAGTAGTGGCCGAGTGGTTAACTAGTAGGGGCCTCCGTGGCCGAGTGGTTAACTAGTAGGTGTCTCCATGACCAAGGGGTTAACTAGTAGGGGCCTCCGTGGCCGAGTGGTTAACTAGTAGGGGTCTCCATGGCCCAGTGACTAACTAGTAGGGGTCTCCGTGGCCGAGTGGTTAACTAGTAGGGATCTCCATGGCTGAGTGGTTAACTAGTAGTGATCTCCATGGCCGAGTGGTTAACTCGCAGGGGCCTCCATGGCTGAGTGGTTAACTAGTAGGGCCTCCGTGGCCGAGTGGTTAACTAGTAGGGGCCTCCGTGGCCGAGTGGTTAACTAGTAGGGGCCTCCGTGTCCCAGTGGTTAACTAGTAGGGGCCTCCGTGGCCGAGTGGTTAACTAGTAGGGGTCTCCGTGGCCGAGTGGTTAACTAGTAGGGCCTCCGTGGCCAAGTGGTTAACTAGTAGGTGCCTCCGTGGCCGAGTGGTTAACTAGTAGGGGCCTCCGTGGCCGAGTGGTTAACTAGTAGGGGCCTCCGTGGCCGAGTGGTTAACTAGTAGGGGTCTCCATGACCGAGGGGTTAACTAGTAGGGGCCTCCGTGGCCGAGTGACTAACTAGTAGTGGTCTCCGTGGCCGAGTGGTTAACTAGTAGGGGCTTCCATGGCCGAGTGGTTAACTAGTAGGGGTCTCCGTGGCTGAGGGGTTAACTAGTAGGGGTCTCTGTGGCCGAGGGGTTAACTAGTAGGGTCCTCTGTGGCTGAGGGGTTAACTGGTAGGGGCCTCTGTGGCCGAGGGGTTAACTAGTAGGGGCCTCTGTGGCCGAGGGGTTAACTAGTAGGGGCCTCTGTGTCCGAGTGGTTAACTAGTAGGGGCCTCTGTGGTTGAGGGTTGAAGAACATGAATTAGTTACCATATTTTCCGCAGGTTGGTTTGGATGTGGAGTCGGAAGCAACAATGACGTACAAGAACCTACTTACTAAGTTACCAGGTGGTACAACCGTGATCGAGGAGTCATACTACGCCATACAGAATGTAGTTAAGGAAATGGAAGACTACATAATGGTACAATATTTGAAAATCTTAATTTAATCAGTTATCATTTTGTATATATAATTTCCGAAGCAGAATGGTGAAATTCGAATGTCCCAATAAAAGATTTAGTGTTGTTACTCCTGGACAAAGTTGGCCACATAGTGCACTGAATATCATTCAATAATATGTTAAATACTTCTTGCAATGTCGCCATTCTGATTGGCCGATACAGTTTAGTGTACAGCGTAAAGGATTCTGATTGGCCGATACAGTATAGTGTAGAGCGTAAAGGATTCTGATTGGCCGATACAGTATAGGAACGTGTACAGCATATAGGATTCTGATTGGCTGATTCGGTATAGGAACATGTACAGCTTAAAGGATTCTGATTAGCCGATTCAGTATAGGAATGTGTACAGCGTATAGGATTCTGATTGGCTGATTCAGTATAGGAATGTGTACAATGTAAAGGATTCTGATTGGCTGATACAGTATAGGAACGTGTACAGCGTAAAGGATTCTGATTGACTGATACAGTATAGGAACGTGTACAACGTAAAGGAATCTGATTGGCTGATTCAGTATAGGAACGTGTACAACGTAAAGGAATCTGATTAGCTGATTCAGTATAGGAACGTGTACAACGTAAAGGAATCTGATTGGCTGATTCAGTATAGGAACGTGTACAGCATAAAGGAACCTGATTCAGTATAGGAACGTGTACAGCGTAAAGGATTCTGATTCAGTATAGGAACGTGTACAGCGTAAAGGATTCTGATTGACTTGATTCAGTATAAGAATGTGTATAACGTAAAGGATTTTGATTGGCTGATTCAGTATAGGAATGTGTACAACGTAAAGGAATCTGATTCAGTATAGGAATGTGTACAGCGTAAAGGAATCTGATTCAGTATAGGAACATGTACAGCGTAAAGGAATCTGATTCAGTATAGGAACATGTACAGCGTAAAGGAATCTGATTCAGTATAGGAACGTGTACAGCGTAAAGGAATCTGATTCAGTATAGGAACGTGTACAGCGTAAAGGAATCTGATTCAGTATAGGAACATGTACAGCGTAAAAGGAATCTGATTGGCTGATTCAGTATAGGAATGTGTACAACGTAAAGGAATCTGATTGGCTGATTCAGTATAGGAATGTGTACAACGTAAAGGAATCTGATTGGCTGATTCAGTATAGGAATGTGTACAGCGTAAAGGAATCTGATTGACTGATTCAGTATAGGAATGTGTACAACGTAAAGGAATCTGATTGGCTGATTCAGTATAGGAATGTGTACAACGTAAAGGAATCTGATTGGCTGATTCAGTATAGGAATGTGTACAACGTAAAGGAATCTGATTGGCTGATTCAGTATAGGAATGTGTACAGCGTAAAGGAATCTGATTGACTGATTCAGTATAGGAATGTGTACAACGTAAAGGAATCTGATTGGCTGATTCAGTATAGGAATGTGTACAACGTAAAGGAATCTGATTGGCTGATTCAGTATAGGAATGTGTACAACGTAAAGGAATCTGATTGGCTGATTCAGTATAGGAACGTGTACAACGTAAAGGAATCTGATTGGCTGATTCAGTATAGGAATGTGTACAACGTAAAGGAATCTGATTGGCTGATTCAGTATAGGAATGTGTACAGCGTAAAGGAATCTGATTGGCTGATTCAGTATAGGAATGTGTACAGCGTAAAGGAATCTGATTGGCTGATTCAGTATAGGAATGTGTACAACGTAAAGGAATCTGATTGGCTGATTCAGTATAGGAATGTGTACAACGTAAAGGAATCTGATTGGCTGTTATTAGATGTGTTTGACTAGTAGATGTGTTTTACCTGTATACTAAATAAACTGTGTGTATTGCAGGTGTGGTTGAGATACCAGGCCCTGTGGGATCTAACACCGGATGGTCTGTATCAGAGGATGGGAGATCTACCTTCATGGATGAGGACACTGGAACAGATAAAGTATGTTGCATTCACATTGCACACAGTTCAGTTTCTATATTTTTTTTCATGTGCCTATTTTAAGTTAAATCTTTACTTATATTGTCGCCTACCTGTGGAATCTCATGTTTTACAATCCTGCTGGTATTTGTCACAAGAACAAATGCTTGATTTCACATGACCTTGATTTCACCTTGATTTCATATGACCTTGATTTCACATGACCTTGATTTCACATGACATGACCTTGATTTCACATGACCTTGATTTCACCTTGATTTCACATGACCTTGATTTCACATGACCTTGATTTGACCTTTAAAGTCAACCTCATAGGAACTATAATATTATGTCTATCTTGCTTCGTATTCGAATTACAAGCTTGCATAGATTATTGTTACTGCAGATTGACCCGTCTCATTTACATATATAATTGTATGCAAATAATGGGTTACGGGGACTGTTGAAGCTGCTACAACTATAGTATAGAAGGCAACGGGAGTGCACACTTTGCTCACCAGCTCCAATTTCTCCCAAAATCTAATCGCGTGATCTTTTTTTTATTATTGAAGTTTATTTAACATCGCTACCGGTTGCCCATTTGAGCGACGGGCAGTTTACCTAACAACACATTTCCTGGGCAGGCTCCAGCGGTTAACCAGTACTTGGTGCACCAACCTCTGTAAGAAACTGCCAACTGTTTTCATATAAAGAGACACTGTCTGAGCGACGGGCTCATCAGTGATGATAGGTTACAGTCGTATAATCACTTCATCCTAAGCCAAACCTCAATATCCACACAATCCATCCACAACAGACAGATAGACAGACAGACAGACAGACAGACAGACAGACAGATACACAAGACAGACAGACGCATCCAAAAACAACAACCCTGTTTCTAACAGCCCTGGTTAATTACTAGTAATACAATCGAGGTGCAGTTGTGCCATCAATTTCTGGGTTCAATTAAATCAGATTATACCAGATTAATTTTGTATCTCGTGCTAAATGACTAGAATCTTATTAACCCTTTCAACACCACAGGCCTCTAAATAGGCTTACAAAAAGTGTAGATCAAGATGAGCCGGCTCGTGACGAGCCGTCTCATCAGGATCTACACTTTTTGTCAGTAATAGTACTATTTTTAGAGAAAAATTACCCTAAATGTAATTTTATTATTAATTTATTGGTCTAATAATATGATGCACCAGACCATGTCAGTTACTTGGTGTTGAATGGGTTAAACATGCATTTGTCTCTATACCAGGTCTGCCAGAAAAACATTTGACACATCAGAGACGCAGAAAGAGATTGGTCCAATCATTGTCCAGTTTGGCAAAGTCCAGTCCAAGGTCACCTTGAAGTACGACTCCTGGCATAAGGAGGTGCTGAGTCGATTCGGCAGCATGTTGAGTAGTGAGATGACAGACTTCCATGTGCACATACAGAAGTCCCGCTCGGACCTGGAGCAGCAGTCCATAGACACAGCCAACACATCTGAAGCCGTTGGACTCATCACTCAAGTACAGACATTAAAACGCAAGATGAAAACCTGGGAGAAACAAGTTGATGTAAGCTAGCCCACCTACCACTGTCGGTCTTTCCGAAATCTGTAGGACTGCCGGACATGTCAAACAAAAATCCTTCAATCAGACACATTAACCTGTAATTTAAACGCATTTTACTATTCTAGTAAAGTTTTGTGATGTTTTTCCTCTTCTCCTTCCCAAATGGTGATGTATGCCTCTTCTCCTTCCCACATGGTAATGTACGCCTCTTCTCCTTCCCACATGGTGATGTATGCCTCTTCTCCTTCCCACATGGTAATGTACGCCTCTTCTCCTTCCCAAATGGTGATGTATGCCTCTTCTCCTTCCCACATGGTGATGTATGCCTCTTCTCCTTCCCACATAGTGATGTATGCCTCTTCTCCTTCCCACATGGTGATGTATGCCTCTTCTCCTTCCCACATGGTGATGTATGCCTCTTCTCCTTCCCACATAGTGATGTACGCCTCTTCTCCTTCCCACATAGTGATGTATGCCTCTTCTCCTTCCCACATGGTGATGTATGCCTCTTCTCCTTCCCACATGGTGATGTATGCCTCTTCTCCTTCCCACATGGGGATGTATGCCTCTTCTCCTTCCCACATGGTGATGTATGCCTCTTCTCCTTCCCACATGGTAATGTACGCCTCTTCTCCTTCCCACATGGTGATGTATGCCTCTTCTCCTTCCCACATGGTGATGTATGCCTCTTCTCCTTCCCACATAGTGATGTATGCCTCTTCTCCTTCCCACATAGTGATGTATGCCTCTTCTCCTTCCCACATGGTGATGTATGCCTCATCTCCTTCCCACATAGTGATGTATGCCTCTTCTCCTTCCCACATGGTGATGGATTCCTCTTCTCCTTCCCACATGGGGATGTACGCCTCTTCTCCTTCCCACATGGGGATGTGTGCCTCTTCTCCTTCCCATATGGTGATGGATTCCTGATGGAATCCAATTTCGATTAAACTAATGGTGCAAGAACCTGTTACGTGATCGAGTTTACAGAATATTTACATGAGCTAATAACATGTTTATAAAGGGCATTTTGACCTGTTATGAGAGAGTATCTCTCAACAAAGACCACTTTTTGCCTTTGCCTTGGGTTGTATTTTCCTGCATGTTTGGCTGTGAATGTCTGAGTTCATAGCATCATATTAACATATTTGCTAGTAGCAGAACAAGTAGTTTGGTTTTAATGGTATAAACTATAAAGCACCGTACATGAGACATTCCACAAACAGGGAACATAATAAAATATTTTGAGTTTTGTATATATTTGTTTTTGTACTTTTTTGCAAACATCCTGCGTTTGAAATATGTTAAAGTTTTGATGTTGTTGTTTTGTGTATAAAATTTAATAGCACATGCAGTAACCGACTATGATGTGTTTTCTGTATGTTTATAGATGTATAAAGAGGGTCAGCGTATCTTGGAACGTCAGCGTTTCCAGTTCCCGGTCAACTGGCTGTACAGTGACAACATTGAGGGCGAATGGGGCGCTTTCACAGACATCATGAAACGTAAAGACGGCTCCATACAGACCCAGGTGGCCAGTCTACAGATGAAGATCGTGTCTGAGGACAAGGTCGTGGAGGGCCGCACGTCTGATCTCCTCGTAGACTGGGAGAAAGATAAACCAGTCGCTGTAAGTTTGTGTACAACTTCCAGTGATTTAGATTTGTGTGAGATACAGGTAAACCTATCTTAAGCAGCCAGACAAGGGAAATATGAAAATTGGCTGCTTAGCAGAGGTGGCTGCTTATGTTGAATCAACTGCCACACTGGGGATGTGGTTACTGACTGCTTAATATGGGTTGGTTGCTTAATAGAGGTGGTCACTGATGCAGGTTTGACTGTATAATAGAGGTGGCCACTGATACAGGTTTGACTGTATAATAGAGGTGGCCACTGATACAGTTTGACTGTATAATAGAGGAGGCCACTGATACAGGTTTGACTGTATAATAGAGGAGGCCACTGATAGAGGTTTGACTGTATAATAGAGGAGGCCACTGATGCAGGTTTGACTGTATAATAGAGGTGGCCACTGAAACAGGTTTGACTGTATATGGACAGATAACATGAAGGACAAATACTAGAGATTTATGAATGTTTACGAATTGCAGAGATCTTTGTTTAGTACTGAGATATATACGACCATGTTGCAGCTGGGACAAGTGTCTGTACTTAACGTTTCAAATGATGTCATTTTTTATGTTAAAAACGTTCCAATTGTTTTCTTGTCTTTTCACATAATTTTGAGAACAAGTGTTAACTGCTTGTATTTTGTGCAGTTTACTGGAAATAATTGCGGTAGCTCTTTAAGCAGTTTGTACCAGCAGAACAGAATTTAACTGACTCGGGATTTCAGGGCTAACCAATAGGTGCGCCGTTAGTTTATGCAAATTTATTTGAGCTTGATTGCGAAACAAGTTCTTATAACTTATATTAATCACTCTCGAGACCTCATTCCTGATGGAATCTATCGTCACGAGGGAGCGAGAAGAGGCATGTGGAATTTAAATGCCTTGCCTAAGGGCACAATCGTAACGGCTCCAGCGGGGGTTCGAACTCCGGGCCTTTCACAAATGAAGTGAACGCACAAACACTGAGTTATCACGACTTCCACGGTCTGCCGTTATTGAATGATTTAGGTTGTTTGACTACAAATCACTTTCACCTCACCACTGTAAGTTGACTGGTGTTACTTGGTGTTGAATGGGTTAATATCATGCACCAGTCCATGTTGGTGTTGAATGGGTTAATATCATGCACCAGTCCATGTCAGTTACTCGGTGTTGAATGGGTTAATATCATGCACCAGTCCATGTCAGTTACTTGGTGTTGAATGGGTTAATATCATGCACCAGTCCATGTCAGTTACTCGGTGTTGAATGGGTTAATATCATGCACCAGTCCATGTCAGTTACTCGGTGTTGAATGGGTTAAATATCATGCACCAGTCCATGTCAGTTACTTGGTGTTGAATGGGTTACATATCATGCACCAGTCCATGTCAGTTACTTTGTGTTGAATGGGTTAATATCATGTACCAGTCCATGTTGGTGTTGAATGGGTTAATATCATGTACCAGTCCATGTCAGTTACTTGGTGTTGAATGGGTTAATATCATGTACCAGTCCATGTTGGTGTTGATTGGGTTAATCGTATATTTCGGTGTGTTTTATTGTCATTTTAATTACAAATGTGTGTGATACAGGGTGAGCTGCCTCCTGACGAGGCATTGAAGGCTATCACCATATTCGAGGGGAAGTTCACTCGACTGAAGGAGGAAAGAGAAAATGTTTCAAAAGCCAAGGAGGCTCTCGAGCTTTGCGAACCAGGTACGCACCCAAACACAAAATGTCAACCAAGAGCAATTGAGGCTTTAGTTTGTCATGGCCTTAGTAGTGCCATAAAGTAGTGTTGTACCTTGACATAAAGTAGTACTGTACCTTGACATAAAGTAGTGGTGTACCTCGACATAAAGTAGTACTGTACCTTGACATAAAGTAGTACTGTACCTCGACATAAAGTAGCTGTGTGTACCTCGACATAAAGTAGTGGTGTACCTCGACATAAAGTAGTTGTGTACCTCGACATAAAGTAGTGCTGTACCTCGACAAAAAGTAGTGGTGTACCTCGACATAGAGTAGTTGTGTACCTCGACAAAGTAGTGCTGTACCTCGACATAGAGTAGTTGTGTACCTCGACATAAAGTAGTTGTGTACGTCGCCATAAAGTAGTGTTGTACCTCGACATAAAGTAGTTGTGTACCTCAACATAAAGTAGTTGTGTACCTCGACATAAAGTAATTGTGTACTTCGACATAAAGTAGCCGTGTACCTCAACATAAAGTAGTTGTGTACCTCGACATAAAGTAGTTGTGTACTTCGACATAAAGTAGTTGTGTACTTCGACATAAAGTAGTGCTGTATCTCGACATAAAGTAGCTGTATACCTCGACATAAAGTAGTTGTGTACCTCGACATAAAGTAGCTGTGTACCTCGAAATAAAGTAGTTGTGTACTTCGACATAAAGTAGTTGTGTACCTCGACATAAAGTAGTTGTGTACTTCGACATAAAGTAGCTGTGTACTTCGACATAAAGTAGTGCTGTACCTTGACATGAAGTAGCTGTGTACTTCGACATAAAGTAGTGCTGTACCTTGACATGAAGTAGCTGTGTACTTCGACATAAAGTAGTTGTGTACCTCGCCATAAAGTAGTTGTGTACTTCGACATAAAGTAGTGCTGTACCTCGACATAAAGTAGCTGTGTATCTCGACATAAAGTAGTTGTGTACCTCGACATAAAGTGGCTGTGTACTTCGACATAAAGTAGTTGTGTACTTCGACATGAAGTAGTGCTATACCTCGACATAAAGTAGCTGTGTACCTCGAAATAAAGTAGTTGTGTACTTCGACATAAAGTAGTTGTGTACCTCGACATAAAGTAGTTGTGTACTTCGACATAAAGTAGCTGTGTACTTCGACATAAAGTAGTGCTGTACCTCGACATAAAGTAGTGCTGTACCTTGACATAAAGTAGCTGTGTACCTCGACATAAAGTAGTTGTGTACCTCGCCATAAAGTAGTTGTGTACTTCGACATAAAGTAGTGCTGTACCTCGACATAAAGTAGCTGTGTACTGCGAAATAAAGTAGTTGTGTACTTCGACATAAAGTAGTGCTGTACCTCGACATAAAGTAGTGCTGTACCTCGACATAAAGTAGTTGTGTACTGCGAAATAAAGTAGTTGTGTACTTCGACATAAAGTAGTGCTGTACCTCGACATAAAGTAGTTGTGTACTGCGAAATAAAGTAGTTGTGTACTTCGACATAAAATAGTTGTGTACTTCGACATAAAGTAGCTGTGTACTTCGACATAAAGTAGCTGTGTACCTCGAAATTAAGTAGTTGTGTACTTTGACATAAAGTAGTTGTGTACTTCGACATAAAGTAGTGCTGTACCTCGACATAAAGTAGTGCTGTACCTCGACATAAAGTAGTTGTGTACCTCGACATAAAGTAGTTGTGTACTTCGACATAAAGTAGTTGTGTACTTCGACATAAAGTAGTGCTCTACCTCGACATAAAGTAGTGCTGTACCTCGACATAAAGTAGCTGTGTATGTAGTGCTGTACCTCGACATAAAGTAGCTGTGTATCTCGACATAAAGTAGTTGTGTACTTTGACATAAAGTAGTTGTGTACTTCGACATAAGTAGTTGTGTACTTCGACATAAAGTAGCTGTGTACCTCGAAATAAAGTAGTTGTGTACTTTGACATAACGTAGTTGTGTACCTCGACATAAAGTAGCTGTGTACCTCGAAATAAAGTAGCTGTGTACTTTGACATAAAGTAGTTGTGTACTTTGACATAAAGTAGTGCTGTACCTCGACATAAAGTAGTGCTGTACCTCGACATAAAGTAGTGCTGTACCTCGACATAAAGTAGTTGCGTACCTCAACATAAAGTAGTTGTGTACTTTGACATAAAGTAGTTGTGTACTTCGACATAAAGTAGTGCTGTACCTCAACATAAAGTAGTGCTGTACCTCGACATAAAGTGGTTGTGTACCTCGACATAAAATAGTGCTGTACCTAGACATAAAGTAGTGCTGTACCTCGACATAAAGTAGTGCTATACCTCGACATACACAAAAACACCCACAAAAACACCACATAAAGTAGTGCTGTACCTCGACATAAAGTAGTGCTGTACCTCGACATAAAGTAGTGCTGTACCTCGACATAAAGTAGTTGCGTACCTCAACATAAAGTAGTTGTGTACTTTGACATAAAGTAGTTGTGTACTTCGACATAAAGTAGTGCTGTACCTCAACATAAAGTAGTGCTGTACCTCGACATAAAGTGGTTGTGTACCTCGACATAAAATAGTGCTGTACCTAGACATAAAGTAGTGCTGTACCTCGACATAAAGTAGTGCTATACCTCGACATAAAGTAGCTGTGTACTTCGACATAAAGTAGTGCTGTACCTCGACATAAAGTAGTTGTGTACCTCGACATAAAATAGTGCTGTACCTAGACATAAAGTAGTGCTGTACCTCGACATAAAGTAGTGCTATACCTCGACATAAAGTAGCTGTGTACTTCAACATAAAGTAGTGCTGTACCTCGACATAAAGTAGTTGTGTATTTCGACATAAAGTAGTGCACCACAAAAAACCACATAAAGTAGTGCTGTACCTCGACATAAAGTAGTTGTGTACGTCGACATAAAGTAGCTGTGTACCTCGACATAAAGTAGCTGTGTACCTCGACATAAAGTAGTGCTGTACCTCGACATAAAGTAGTTGTGTATTTCGACATAAAGTAGTGCTGTACTTCGACATAAAGTAGCTGTGTACCTCGCCATAAAGTAGTGCTGTACCTCAACATAAAGTAGTGCTGTACCTCGACATAAAGTAGTTGTGTAGCTTGACATAAAGTAGTGCTATACCTCGACATAAAGTAGTTGTGTACTTGGACATAAAGTAGTACTATACTTCGATATAAAGTAGTTGTGTACCTCGACATAAAGTAGTTGTGTACTTCGACATAAAGTAGTGCTGTACCTCGACATAAAGTAGCTGTGTACTGCGAAATAAAGTAGTTGTGTACTTCGACATAAAGTAGTGCTGTACCTCGACATAAAGTAGTTGTGTACTGCGAAATAAAGTAGTTGTGTACTTCGACATAAAATAGTTGTGTACTTCGACATAAAGTAGCTGTGTACTTCGACATAAAGTAGCTGTGTACCTCGAAATTAAGTAGTTGTGTACTTTGACATAAAGTAGTTGTGTACTTCGACATAAAGTAGTGCTGTACCTCGACATAAAGTAGTGCTGTACCTCGACATAAAGTAGTTGTGTACCTCGACATAAAGTAGTTGTGTACTTCGACATAAAGTAGTTGTGTACTTCGACATAAAGTAGTGCTCTACCTCGACATAAAGTAGTGCTGTACCTCGACATAAAGTAGTGCTGTACCTCGACATAAAGTAGCTGTGTATCTCGACATAAAGTAGTGTGTACTTTGACATAAAGTAGTTGTGTACTTCGACATAAAGTAGTGCTGTACTTCGACATAAAGTAGTGTGTACCTCGACATAAAGTAGTTGTGTACCTTGACATAACGTAGTGTGTACCTCGACATAAAGTAGCTGTGTACCTCGAAATAAAGTAGTTGTGTACTTTGACATAAAGTAGTTGTGTACTTTGACATAAAGTAGTGCTGTACCTCGACATAAAGTAGTGCTGTACCTCGACATAAAGTAGTGCTGTACCTCGACATAAAGTAGTTGCGTACCTCAACATAAAGTAGTTGTGTACTTTGACATAAAGTAGTTGTGTACTTCGACATAAAGTAGTGCTGTACCTCAACATAAAGTAGTGCTGTACCTCGACATAAAGTAGTTGTGTACCTCGACATAAAATAGTGCTGTACCTAGACATAAAGTAGTGCTGTACTTCGACATAAAGTAGTGCTATACCTCGACATAAAGTAGCTGTGTACTTCGACATAAAGTAGTGCTGTACCTCGACATAAAGTAGTTGTGTACCTCGACATAAAATAGTGCTGTACCTAGACATAAAGTAGTGCTGTACCTCGACATAAAGTAGTGCTATACCTCGACATAAAGTAGCTGTGTACTTCAACATAAAGTAGTGCTGTACCTCGACATAAAGTAGTTGTGTATTTCAACATAAAGTAGTGCTGTACCTTGACATAAAGTAGTTGTGTACCTTGACATAAAGTAGTGCTGTACCTCGACATAAAGTAGTTGTGTACGTCGACATAAAGTAGCTGTGTACCTCGACATAAAGTAGCTGTGTACCTCGACATAAAGTAGTGCTGTACCTCGACATAAAGTAGTTGTGTATTTCGACATAAAGTAGTGCTGTACTTCGACATAAATTAGCTGTGTACCTCGCCATAAAGTAGTGCTGTACCTCAACATAAAGTAGTGCTGTACCTCGACATAAAGTAGTTGTGTACCTTGACATAAAGTAGTGCTGTACCTCGACATAAAGTAGTGCTGTACCTCGACATAAAGTAGTTGTGTATTTCGACATAAAGTAGTGCTGTACTTTGACATAAAGTAGTTGTGTACTTCGACATAAAGTAGTGCTATACCTCGACATAAAGTAGTTGTGTACTTGGACATAAAGTAGTACTATACTTCGATATAAAGTAGTTGTGTACCTCGACATAAAGTAGTTGTGTACTTCGACATAAAGTAGTGCTGTACCTCGACATGAAGTAGTGCTGTACCTCGACATAAAGTAGTGCTATACCTCGACATAAAGTAGTTGTGTACCTCGACATAAAATAGTGCTATACCTCGATATAAAGTAGCTGTGTACCTCGACATAAAGTAGTTGTGTACTTCGACATAAAGTAGTTGTAAACTTCCACATAAAATAATTGTGCTTCAAAATAAAGTAGTTCAACATACAGCACTTGCTTCTGTACTTCAACAAAATACAGTAGGTCTGGAATTAACTCTTAGCTTAAATATATATGTTGTAACAGTCCAACAAAGGTTCCGAGCATTGGTACCCATTTGCTGTGCTCTTGTCTGATTGCTATGTTAATGCATTATAAAGTGTCTGTCAAAGAATGGGACCAAATCGTTGGATGTATTTACAGGTCAGTTGAGCCCGAGTGAGGAAAGAGTGCAAGTGTCCCTGGAAGAGTTACAGGATCTGAAGGGAGTCTGGAGCGAACTGAATAAGGTCTGGGACCAGATCTTCGAACTCAAGGACAAGCCATGGCTCTCTGTACAACCCAGAAAGGTACTGTTCATTAAAACCATTTATGAGTGCAAATTGAATATTGTTGCACAGAAAATACAGATAGCATAAAATGAATTATATCTATGTTTAAAGCGACATAGAGTTGTATAAGAGTGTTTCTATAGAATAAAATTTAAAAATAACATATATTTCCAAAAAGATGGGTACAAAATGATTCAACTATTAAATAAATGTCGCAAACAACGTTTGTTTGCATAAATGAATGTAGATAAGTTGATTGTCCATGTTGTGTATTACAATGCGTGTATCCTGAATAACAACGTGTTACGGTACAGATATATCTCGCCTTTGTATCGGCGAGCAATGTGGAAAAGATGGGTATATTTAGAGGTGGTCTTATCATTTTATTTGACTGACTTTGCTTCCATTTCAGTCTTGCCATGTTCTTATCTCCAAATGGAAATAAATTAAACTTAAAGCAGCATTACATCGTAATAAAGGATGTTTTGGGTAAAATATAAATACTAAGGTTATATTGTTTTCAGATCCGACAAGGTATCGATGGTTTATTGAACCAGATGAAGGAGTTACCGGCCCGGTTGAGAGCCTATGCCTCATATGAACACGTTAAAAGACTGCTGCAGGGTTTTGCCAAGGTATACCATCTTATAGCTGTTTATTCTCAGCCAAACAATTATGTTTGAATCTTTTACTAGAATGAAACATAGTATATGTGACATTATGTTATAGGTAATTAGTTTAAAGATGCATATGGTATATCCTACAGTATGTATCCTACAGTATATATCCTACAGTATGTATCCTACAGTATGTATCCTACAGTATCTATCCTACAGTATGTATCCTACAGTATATATCCTACAGTATGTATCCTACAGTATGTATCCTACAGTATCTATCCTACAGTATCTATCCTACAGTATCTATCCTACAGTATGTATCCTACATTATCTATCCTACAGTATCTATCCTACAGTATATATCCTACAGTATGTATCCTACAGTATCTATCCTACAGTATGTATCCTACAGTATGTATCCTACAGTATATATCCTACAGTATATATCCTACAGTATATATCCTACAGTATGTATCCTACATTATGTATCCTACAGTATATATCCTACAGTATGTATCCTACATTATGTATCCTACATTATCTATCCTACAGTATCTATCCTACAGTATGTATCCTACAGTATGTATCCTACAGTATATATCCTACATTATGTATCCTACAGTATGTATCCTACAGTATGTATCCTACAGTATATATCCTACAGTATGTATCCTACAGTATATATCCTACAGTATATATCCTACATGATATATCCTACATTATATATCTTACAGTATGTATCCTACATTATATATCCTACATTATATATCCTACAGTATCTATCCTGCAGTATATATCCTACATTGTATATCCTACATTATATATCCTACAGTATCTATCCTACAGTATATATCCTACATTATATATCCTACATTATATATCCTACAGTATCTATCCTACATTATATATCCTACATTATATATCCTACAGTATGTATCCTACAGTATGTATCCTACAGTATCTATCCTACAGTATCTATCCTACAGTATATATCCTACAGTATGTATCCTACAGTATGTTACAGTATATATCCTACAGTATATATCCTACAGTATATATCCTACAGTATGTATCCTACAGTATATATCCTACAGTATATATCCTACAGTATGTATCCTACAGTATCTATCCTACAGTATGTATCCTACCGTATCTATCCTACATTATATATCCTACATTATGTATCCTACAGTATGTATCCTACATTATATATCCTACATTATATATCCTACAGTATGTATCCTACAGTATCTATCCTACAGTATGTATCCTACCGTATCTATCCTACAGTATCTATCCTACAGTATCCATCCTACAGTATATATCCTACAGTATGTATCCTACCGTATCTATCCTACAGTATCTATCCTACAGTATCCATCCTACAGTATCTATCCTACAGTATCCATCCTACAGTATCTATCCTACAGTATGTATCCTACCGTATCTATCCTACATTATATATCCTACATTATGTATCCTACAGTATGTATCCTACAGTATGTATCCTACAGTATATATCCTACAGTATGTATCCTACAGTATCTATCCTACAGTATGTATCCTACCGTATCTATCCTACAGTATCTATCCTACAGTATCTATCCTACAGTATCTATCCTACAGTATCCATCCTACAGTATGTATCCTACTGTATCTATCCTACAGTATGTATCCTACCGTATCTATCCTACAGTATCCATCCTACAGTATCTATCCTACAGTATCTATCCTACAGTATCCATCCTACAGTATCTATCCTACAGTATGTATCCTACCGTATCTATCCTACATTATATATCCTACATTATGTATCCTACAGTATGTATCCTACAGTATGTATCCTACAGTATATATCCTACAGTATGTATCCTACAGTATGTATCCTACAGTATCTATCCTACAGTATGTATCCTACCGTATCTATCCTACAGTATCTATCCTACAGTATGTATCCTACAGTATCTATCCTACAGTATGTATCCTACCGTATCTATCCTACAGTATCTATCCTACAGTATCCATCCTACAGTATCTATCCTACAGTATCTATCCTACAGTATCTATCCTACAGTATCCATCTTACAGTATCTATCCTACAGTATGTATCCTACAGTATCAGTATGTATCCTACAGTATCTATTCTACAGTATCTATCCTACATCAGTAGTGTCATCGTTATAATACACGGTGCATAGCATTCCACTTATGTGAAATACACTCGACTGTCATACACAGGAATACTGCAACGTTGTAACAGAGATAATATCGATCAAATTGTAAGTTTGCAGCTTTGTACAGTCTATTTAAATATATCACTGATAAAATGCAAATAACTGCTATATAATTTTGCCGAATATTCCTTAAAAAACTTGGTTTTAATTAGGAAAGTGGAATATTTATTTTAATGATATGTTTATCCCTTCTCATTGGTCCTGAGGTTGGTATTTTACTCAGTTAATTTTAATTGAGTTACAGGAAATTTAAACTTATTTATTTTACAACGATTGCGAAGTAAGTTTTAACAACTTATATTAATCACTCTCGTTGGCGCTGATGAAAGCGTAAATGTGGTCATTCATGTGGGAGGAATGTGGTCATTCGTGCGTGAGGAATGTGGTCATTCGTGCGTGAGGAATGTGGTCATTCGTGTGGTAGGAATGTGGTCATTCGTGCGGGAGGAATGTGGTCATTCGTGTGGGAGGAATGTGGTCATTCGTGTGGGAGGAATGTGGTCATTCATGTGGGAGGAATGTGGTCATTCGTGTGGGAGGAATGTGGTCATTCGTGTGGGAGGAATGTGGTCATTCATGTGGGAGGAATGTGGTCATTCGTGTGGGAGGAATGTGGTCATTCGTGCATGAGTTACAGAAGTCAAATTTATAGCATGTCTTGCAACACAATTAAATTCATCTTTCATAATACAAGCTCCGTCTATTCAGATAGCGAATCGATGATTGTCTGGTAAATAAACTCGAGCATTCAAAACCGACTTTATATCTCGGATACGGAAAATAACATTGAAAGATTGATGTTTGTTAACTTTGTAAAAGACATTGAAGAGGAGATGGTAAAAAATCAATGTCAACATAGTACATGTGAGCATTAACGTGCAGAGTAGATGACATATAATCAATACCAAGGATAACACACACAGAGAGCAACAAAGCTCTCTTATTTCCATTGTGGTCCTTAGAATTAATCATATGACATCGGAAAGGCAAATTAGTCAATCAAATTATTGCACATAGTGAATTACAGTAACATAGCACATGATTGCATGAATATTTATATAATATCACAAGGAATTGCCCGACATTGAACAGGTATTTACTAAAAAACTCAATACATTGGAAATCAAACATTAAATGAAATAAAAATAATGACCAGATAAAAGGACTAGATTGATACTGATTGCATAAAATGTTCCTTCACAGATTTTTTTGCAGAGGCTTCATAACTGAAGATAAATTTTCCTTTATCAGGTGAACGTCCTAGTCGTAGAGCTCAAATCGGAGGCTCTGAAAGAACGTCATTGGAAACAGCTGACTCGACGCCTCGGGGTGAAATGGATCCTGTCGGACCTGACGCTAGGCCATGTGTGGGACGTGGATCTACAGAAGAACGAACATATCGTCAAAGATATCATCCTAGTGGCACAGGGAGAGATGGCCCTCGAGGAATTCCTGAAACAAGTATGACACAACCTTGTAGCATAAACATATGTTTTGATATTTAAGCATTGTAAAGGATTAATATTTGTTTCACCAGAGTTTTTATTAAACCGGCATCTATTTGTTTGTACAGACATAGCCCATCAGTTTTTAATTTAATCTTGTTCTATTTAAAAACAATCACCTGTTGAAATTATAATTAGCTATAAATGGACATTCGGAAACATCACACATATATTCAACTTTGCTTCTCTAACTACTTGCAGGGATCTTTGCTTCCCTAACTACTTGCAGGGATAAAACAAGAGGGTGATTTGGGAGAAATAGTCTTCCTGGGCTTCATTTCTCCCTATTTTGAGATTAGGGAGAAATGTTTTCATGTAGAATATATTGCCAGAATCAACAAGCTGTTCCCTGATTTACATTACACTTCTCCCTGATTGACATTAAACTTCTCCCTGATTTACATTAAACTTCTCCCTGATTTACATTAAGCTTCTCCCTGATTTGAATTTGAAGCTTCAGTCCTGTAAATGTTACCGAACATTTGAGAGGGAGAGGTACATGCTGTGGGTTTTCCGAGAGGGAGAGGTACATGTTGTGGGTTATCCCATTCCATGAGAGGGAGAGGTACATGTTGTGGGTTATCCCATTCCATGAGAGGGAGAGGTACATGTTGTGGGTTATCCCATTCCATGAGAGGGAGAGGTACATGTTGTGGGTTATCCCCATTCCATGAGAGGGAGAGGTACATGTTGTGGGTTATCCCCATTCCATGAGAGGGAGAGGTACATGCTGTGGGTTATCCGAGAGGGAGAGGTACATGTTGTGGGTTATCCCATTCCATGAGAGGGAGAGGTACATGTTGTGGGTTATCCCATTCCATGAGAGGGAAAGGTACATGCTGTAGGTTATCCCCATTCCATGAGAGGGAGAGGTACATGCTGTGTGTTATCCCATTCCATGAGAGGGAGAGGTACATGCTGTAGGTTATCCCCATTCCATGAGAGGGAGAGGTACATGCTGTGGGTTATCCCCATTCCATGAGAGGGAGAGGTACATGCTGTAGGTTATCCCCATTCCATGATGAAAACCCAACAGCCGTTTAATATATAATGGTGGGATCTAGTATCGGAGATGTTCTGTGACTAGCATAGAGTATATATATATGTTACAGTGAATGTATGCCTGCCTGATATATAATAGTGGGATATGTTACTGTAGTGAGATGCTCTGTGACTAGCATAGAGTATATATATATGTTACAGTGAATGTATGCCTGCCTGATATATAATAGTGGGATATGTTACTGTAGTGAGATGCTCTCTGACTAGCATAGAGTATATATATATGTTACAGTGAATGTATGCCTGCCTGATATATAATAGTGGGATATGTTACTGTAGTGAGATGCTCTGTGACTAGCATAGAGTATATATATATGTTACAGTGAATGTATGCCTGCCTGATATATAATAGTGGGATATGTTACTGTAGTGAGATGCTCTGTGACTAGCATAGAGTAATATATATGTTACAGTGAATGTATGCCTGCCTGATATATAATGGTGGGATCTAGTGTCGGGAGATGTTCTGTGACTAGCATAGAGTATATATATATGTTACAGTGAATGTATGCCTGCCTGATATATAATAGTGGGATCTAGTGTCGGGAGATGTTCTGTGACTAGCATAGAGTATATATATATATGTTACAGTGAATGTATGCCTGCCTGATATATAATAGTGGGATATGTTACTGTAGTGAGATGCTCTGTGACTAGCATAGAGTATATATATATGTTACAGTGAATGTATGCCTGCCTGATATATAATGGTGGGATCTAGTGTCGGGAGATGTTCTGTGACTAGCATAGAGTATATATATATATGTTACAGTGAATGTATGCCTGCCTGATATATAATAGTGGGATATGTTACTGTAGTGAGATGCTCTGTGACTAGCATAGAGTATATATATATGTTACAGTGAATGTATGCCTGTCTGATATATAATGTTGGGATCTAGTGTGGGGAGATGTTCTGTGACTAGCATAGAGTATATATATATGTTACAGTGAATGTATGCCTGTCTGATATATAATGGTGGGATCTAGTGTGGGGAGATGTTCTGTGACTAGCATAAAGTATAAATATATATATTACAGGTGAGTGAGACGTGGAGAGCGTATGAGCTGGACATGGTGAGCTACCAGGGTAGATGTAGACTGATCCGGGGCTGGGATGACCTCTTCACCAAGGTTAAGGAGCATATAAACAGTGTTATGGCCATGAAGCTCTCTCCTTATTACAAGGTACGTACAACATTATTTAGTCTTTGTAAGCTGTATGCACATCATTTCTAGCCTTGTCACAAATGTTTGCCTTCTCAGTTGGTGTGATACACTGCTGTGTATTATGGATCTCATTGGCCAGCAGTACAGACACTCTACTTTGACTTCAAAACCTACTTTTGGGCGAACAATCTCTACTCCGAGATGTAGATATTTTGCCTTGAGTAAAACAAGTCTTTAAGTCGGGTCAAGCGGGTAATCAACACTTTGTCGATCACACTTACAGTACCTCTTGACAGACTTTCATAAACTTGTAACAATAAATTGTCACGAAATTGCACTCAAAAACTAGTATTTTGAAATCTTTAATGAGATGTCTACTGTATGGTAGTGAAAATGAGACGTCTACTGTATGGTAGTGAAAATGAGACATCTACTGTATGGTAGTGAAGGACTAGTATTATAAATTGAAGCCATCGATTGTGCATGATCAGATTTATGAATCCTTTGCCTGCTGAATAAATAAAATCACAGTTACAAACAACATAGATCCAGATCAGCCGCGGCATAGCGCCTCGTCTGATCAGGATCTATGTTGTTTGCTATTCAGCCAAGTGTCTTAGCTCCACTATCCGAATAGCAAACAGCATAGAGCCTGATATGCTGTAACGTGATTTTATCTGTCGCTAGCGTTCAAGCGGTTAATGCTACGAGTCGTTGTCATGGCGCATGCTTAACGTTGTTCTGGTTTGAGTAGAATTAATTAATACAGTTACTGATTTTAATATCGGGGACAAAGATAAGTGAACAACTTGATATGCATAGCATGGCAATTATAGCGTCGATGTCAGTGTTATATATTCTGCATGTGTTTGTGATTTGCAGCAATTTGAGGAAGATGCCCTGGCGTGGGAGGACAAGTTGAACAGGATCAATGCATTGTTTGATGTGTGGATCGATGTACAGAGACGTTGGGTGTATCTGGAGGGTATCTTCACGGGCAGCGCAGATATACAACACCTGCTACCTGTAGAGACACAGAGATTCCAGGGGTAGGTGAACAAGTAATATAAACAACCGCACACTTAATTCAGTTTGAACAGACGGATCTGTAGTCCAATGGTTAACATGCTGGACTGGTAATCCAGGGATCGCAGGTTCGATCCCCCGTCTGACCCTAATAAAATTAAGTCTTTCAGATGGGACTTTAAACCGAGGTCTCGGGACGGTGCTTTACACCGTGCACGTAAAAGAACCAGAGGAGACTCTGGAATGGGTCTCTGTCTGTATCATTACACTATCCTCCAAAAATCTAAAATGACTAATCTCTTCAGGCGGCGTCGCTCATATAGGCAACCGGTAGCGACGATAAATAAACGTAAAACACACACTCAGAGTTTGAGATCTCATGCGTGGTTTGCTTCCACTTCCTGTAGAAACTCTTCAGTTATGAGTATATGAAGAGAAAATTTGTATTTTAGTTTATTATACAATAAATTGTTTGTTTTATTTCTTTGGCTTTTAGTGAATGAAATAAAGTATTGTTGTAATAAATAATAATACTAGATTAATCTGTGGGCTGTAGGTATGTCATGACTCGTGCATACATGGTGAAAATCCATGTGTCCAAACTTGTGACCACCCAATTATTTGCACATACTTCCCAGCCCGCAGATGGAAACTGAGTTGTATTTGTGAGAAAAGAGTATGCTAACTTACTACGCTAGTCAGACAGCCTTTACTTATTGAATGTATGTTGTATTGCAGGGTGAGCACAGAATTCCTGGCATTGATGAAGAAGGTGACCAAATCGCCGCTGGTGATGGACGTTCTGAACATCCCCAACTCCCAGAGGCAGCTTGAGAGACTGGCAGACCTCCTTTGCAAAATACAGAAAGCACTTGGAGAATATCTTGAACGAGAGAGAGCGTCTTTCCCAAGGTATGAAGCATTCCAGTAAATAGATGCTGAGATTTTAATGAAGATTGGCTGATAGATAAGGATTTATGGACCGTGTAGTCAACCCTCGATCTACACGTGTAGTGTGTTTTTGGTTCTATCTTTGACAGCACCTCATTCGCCCTAATGTACTGGTAGATTATGATGCTTCATACATCGTGGTGTCCCATCTGCGAAGTAAGTAAGCAAGCTATGCATTTACATGAATGCCATGTCTGGTATGATGTCATATCTGCACTGTAAATATTGCACCCAGGTCTGGACTGTCACACCCGGGTCTGGACTGTCACACCCTGTCACACCCAGGTCTGGACTGTCACACCCAGGTCTGGACTGTCACACCCAGGTCTGGACTGTCACACCCAGGTCTGGACTGTCACACCCAGGTCTGGACCGTAGCACCCAGGTCTGGACCGTCACACCCAGGTCTGGACTGTAGCACCCAGGTCTGGACTGTCACACCCAGGTCTGGACTGTCACACCCAGGTCTGGACTGTCACATCCAGGTCTGGACTGTCACACCCAGGTCTGGACTGTCACAACCCAAGTCTGGACTGTCACACACCCATGTCTGGACTGTCACACCCAGGTCTGGACTGTCACACCCAAGTCTGACTGTCACACCCAGGTCTGGACTGTCCCACCCAGGTCTGGACTGTCACACCCAGGTCTGGACTGTACACACCCGGTCTGGACTGTAACACCCGGTCTGGACTGTCAACCCAGGTCTGGACTGTCACACCCAGGTATGGACTGTCACAACCCCGGTCTGGACTGTCACACCCAGGTCTGGACTGTCACACCCAGGTCTGGACTGTCACACCCAGGTCTGGACTGTCACACCTAGGTCTGGATGGTAGCACCCAGGTCTGGACTGTCACACCCAGGTATGGACTGTCACACCCAGGTCTGGACTGTCACACCCAGGTCTGGACTGTCACACCCAGGTCTGGACTGTCACACCCAGGTCTGGACTGTAGCACCCAGGTCTGGACTGTCACACCCAGGTCTGGACTGTCACACCCAGGTCTGGACTGTAGCACCCCCAGTCTGGACTGTCACACCCAGTTGTATTAAGCATATGTATTAAATTGGCCATGGTCTCGGAACAGTTTGCATTAAATTTGTCGGTTTCATGATTTATTAGCCCTCTACTCCACATAAAAGTCTTATAATTGCTTTATTGCCTACCACATATAACCACTGTTCCACACCATTGTCTATTCCCATAGATAATGATTATATAGTACCATGTTCCTATTGCTAATCCACGTTATGGAGATAACGCGAGTTATTGGCCTCTTCTGTTGTGGAGTAAACGGTTAAACATTCGACGTTTCTGTTGTCAGGTTTTACTTTGTGGGAGATGAAGACCTGCTAGAGATTATTGGTAACAGTAAGAATGTGACGAGGCTACAGAAACACTTCAAGAAGATGTTTGCTGGAGTGGCCTCGATCAACCTGAACGACGACAACTCGCAGGTTCTCGGACTACTCTCCAAGGAAGGAGAGGATGTAAGTCGTCAAGCAGCAATGTATCTCGTATAAGTATGAAACATTCCAACTTGGATATTGAGGAAGCTTAGATGTAATTTTGTAACTTTAACATGTAAATAGTGCTCAGACATTACATGGTGTATAGCACCTGAATACCATTAGCCATTATGTTCGTCTTTTCTATGTCTCGGATATATCGCATTAAATTATGTATTGGTGCTTATTTCAAATATTACTGAAATGTTTGTTGTATATTTCTGTATAAGAATGTCAATTCTTTACAATAATCGGTTTGAGATATCTTGTGTTATTTGAGATATCTTGTGTTATTTGAGATATCTTGTGTTATTTGAGATATGTGTTATTTGAGATATATTGTGTTATTTGAGATATCTGTGTTATTTGAGATATCTTGTGTTATTTGAGATATCTTGTGTTATTTGAGATATCTTGTGTTATTTGAGATATCTGTGTTATTTGAGGTATCCATACATGATTTCCATTTTTGTTGCTAGGTGGTATTTGCTACGCCGGTCTCTATAGCCCAGCATCCAAAGATCAATGAATGGCTGATGTGTGTTGAGAAAGAGATGAGAGTTACGCTGGCTAAGCTGCTGGCCCAGGCTGTCAAAGATGTGGCAGCATTCAAGACGGGAAGTATCAACCCCGCCCTGTACCTACAATGGGTGGATAAATTCCAGGTAAAAACAAGAATTAGTTCATGACACAGTTCTGAACGAAATTAGACAGATTACATGTACAGTAAAACCCCTATAATAAGACCACCTATGGGACTTCCGAAAAGTGGTCTTATTAGCGGGGTGGTCTCTTTATCGAGTGGTTAAGAAGATTAAATTATGATAATTTAACTACATGTACAATGTACTTTCACACATGATAATTTCTTGGTGTTTCTGTTTTAATTACAGAAGAGTTGGTTGTTTCTATGGCTTAGGATTGTACTTCTGAAATACATTCATATACAACTGTATATCACAATTAATTAATTAATTAATTAATTAATAATAAAATAAAGTACAATGTAAATGAGTCAATCCATTTATTTTCAAAATTTATTTTCTTGTTTTCATTAATTATATCGTGATGTATACCAGCACAGTAGTTTCCTTGAAAAGTACATATCATCATCAATAATTCATTATTTTAAAAAACTTTCACGGGTTGACTGCTTATTTAACACTTCACTTTCACGGATTGTTTCTCGATCTCATCTTGGACTTTTGCTAAGTCCTGTGACAGAGTGCCCAAGTCCTTACACATGCAGTACAACTTTAGCTGCGATATCCACTCCAGACAATATACAAGAGATTAAAAGCAATCAAAACCAATCATTTACAATCAACACTTCCGTGTTTATCTCACTTAACCTTGACCGATACCATAAAGTGGTCGCTTAATTGTCGTAAAACTGGGACATAATTAAAAATGTTTTATCATGTCGTGTGCGATCAATGAAAGTGAGAAAATCGCCCGCAGTCGTATTAGGGGTTCAATTAGCATAGGATAAATGGCATTTGTCTGAATTAACTGGTCGTATTACGGAATAATGGGATGGTCTGGTTATCGGGGTCAACGACCATTGACATATATAGTGAAATATTCCGTTCTGAAAAAAATCGTTCCCACTAGTGGGGTGGTCTCGAAATCGGGGTGGTCGCATAGAGGGTTTTTACTGTACATAGCTATAAAATAATTGAATTTGTTAATTCGATGTTAATTGGATTATTTCCAATAGTAGTACATCCTTCAGTGTTAATTGGATTAAAGCTCTTCAGTGTTGGCATATTATATTGGGAAATAAAATATGTTTAAACTAATAAAGGTTGAAGCCCTACTGGGGTCTGATTCTCTAGTGATACATGTGGAAGGTCAGTGGTTCTTCTAACCAGGTGCCCCATGTGCTGGGAACTGTACTTGGGTTCTTATCCTACCATTTAATGCTAGATAGAAACATTTTTAGTAGAATTGGTGAGGTAGGTGAATGTCTATCTGCAACAATTAGCCACCATTCCACAAGTTCTAGTGTCGGTATTATAGCCAATGATTGCTGTTTGTAAGTACATGTTATTAATTGCTATAAAGTACAGTTGCTATGCATATAATCGATATACATTTTGTTAACAGGCTCAGTTGGTAGTGTTGGCGTCCCAGATCTCGTGGTCAGAAAGTGTAGAGGCAGCCCTCACCAATGTCGCCAATAAGGGTGGCCAGGACCTGCAGCCCATAAGTGATGTCCTGGGGTCGGTGGAGTCCACACTCAACATCTTGGCTGACTCAGTGTTACATGAACAGCCCCCAGTACGAAGAAGGAAGCTGGAACATTTGGTATGATTGTATATATTACAAATTTATTTTCTCTCGATTGCAAAACAGGTTCTTAGAACTTATATTAATCACTCTAGTGACCTCATTCCTGATGGAATATATCGCCACGAGGGAGAGAGAAAAGGCAATGTGTAATTTAAAGGGCACACTCATAACAGCTGGACTCAAACTCCGGAGGTTTTGCACCTGAAGCGAACTTGCTACGACTGCGCTACCACGATTTCCACTGATTGTATACATACATTGTATTGTACAGATGTTGTTTGTGTACGTCTCTATGCATAAATTAAAAGCAGGAGAGCTCTGACATTTCGAAAACACTTAGTTTATGCAAATTTATTTTAGCTCGATTGTGAAACAAGTTCTTTCAACTTATATTAATCACTTTTGAGATCTCATTCCTGATGGAATCCATCGCTACGAGGGAGAGAGAAGAGGTAATGTGGAATTTAAATGCCTTGCCTAAGGGCACGAACGTAACAATTCCAGCGGGGTTACTTGGTTACTAGAAATACGAGAATCACCTTGGTTACTAGTAGTACGAGAATCGCCTTGGTTAAAAGTATTACGAGAATCACCTGGGTTACAAGTAATATGAGAATCGCCTTGGTTACTAGTAATACGAGAATCGCCTTGGTTACTAGTAATACGAGAATCGCCTTGGTTACTAGTAATACGAGAATCGCCTTGGTTAAAAGTAATATGAGAATCGCCTTGGTTACTAGTAATACGAGAATCGTCTTGGTTACTAGTAATACGAGAATCGCCTTGGTTACTAGTAATACGAGAATCGCCTTGGTTACTAGTAATACGAGAATCGCCTTGGTTACTAGTAATACGAGAATCGCCTTGGTTACTAGTAATACGAGAATCGCCTTGGTTACTAGTAATATGAGAATCGCCTTGGTTACTAGTAATACGAGAATCGCCTTGGTTAATACGTGTTTAGTCCACCTATTATAGTACCCACAAAAGAAATGATTTCATTACTTTATTGATAAAAGTTGTTGAAGAGCTTTGTGTTTCACTTACTACATATTCATGTTTATTCATCAATGACACACAAAAAAAACACTTTTCAAGAACTTACTACGTAAACCCATACAGCTATCTCACTGTTTTAAATTGTATATAAATGAAACTTGAAAACCAAGGTTTTTATACTTTATATAGTTTTAGATTCCATGTTGATGAATTTCAGATTACAGAGTTGGTACATCAGAGAGATGTTACGAGGTTATTAATCGAGGACAAAGTAAACAGTCAGAAGTCGTTCGATTGGTTGTGTCAGATGAGGTTTTATTTCGATCCCAAGAATCCGGACGTGCTCCAGCAGCTGTCGATCCAGATGGCCAACGCCAAGTTCAACTACGGGTTCGAGTACCTCGGCGTACAGGACAAGCTTGTACAGACCCCGCTGACCGACAGATGTTACCTGACTATGACTCAGGCACTCGAGGCTAGGCTCGGAGGCTCTCCATTTGGTATTTGGATTTCTAAATATGTACCTACTGTAATACATGTTAATACAT
The DNA here is from genome assembly GCA_014843695.1 of Archivesica marissinica. Classification (NCBI taxonomy): domain Eukaryota; kingdom Metazoa; phylum Mollusca; class Bivalvia; order Venerida; family Vesicomyidae; genus Archivesica; species Archivesica marissinica. Next base: position 93,831,522 of record CM026404.1, on the reverse strand, counting down.
CCAGTATATACAAGCCAGTATATACAAACATCTAAATTTGATTAAAGAACATATTTATTTTTGCATGGGTTCAACCAATTTGTTGAGCATTGAAAGGGCATGCATGTTTGTGTGCTGTATGTCTGCTGTATGTCTGCTGTATGTCTCTGTCTGGTGTCCTGTTCATAATTGAGAATCTACATCTAATTATTGAAAGCAAATATGTTCTATTATACATGTTTATTATACATTTTGGAGTAGTCGAGATTTGTAACTTCTGCCTAGTTTATACAAGTTTAGCACAATTGCGTAATGACATTAGATTAATCACTAATAAGACCTCATTCCCAATGACATCCATCGCAATGTGGATTTAAGTTTATCATATTTACAGCTTGATAAATTTTGTTGCAATTGACCGTTCGTCATTACAATTTTAATACATACAGTATGTTATCTACATATATTTGTAATTGTAGATATCTTGTATACAATATACTTAACCCGGCGCGATATAGCCTGAACTGTGCTGATGCGCCTTTAAACCAAATACTCACTCACTCACTCACTCACTCACAATGTGGATTTATGTGTCTTGCCTAAGGACACCACCACCGGGGCTCGACTGCCTGTCCATGCAGAAGACACCACCACCGGGGCTCGACTGCCTGTCCATGCAGAAGATACCGCCAAGCATGGCATCTTATAAATTCCACCGCCATTGAAAGCTGGAAAGTCGCCATTTGAATTGATCTGTTTGTGCGATTTTGAACCCGAATATGAGCAGATGTGTCTGGGTATATGGAGTGAAGATTTCCGTCTCTGTTACACTATCAGCAGTGTGTCAATCTGTACTTCTGTTTCCCTGTAGGACCTGCTGGTACAGGCAAGACAGAGTCCGTGAAGGCTCTTGGGAACCAGCTCGGCAGGTTTGTGCTCGTCTTTAACTGTGATGAGACGTTCGATTTCCAGGTAAGTAAATCAAAATATCACTAGATTTCTCTGTAAATCTTTCGAGGTTGATATCATGCTGTAGACACAGTGACAGTTTTTCCAACAATCTTAATAAAGTGTATTGTTTTCATTACATTTAAAGCAGCATTACATCATATGAAATAAAATATATTTGAAAAATTCAATTTTTACGTATGGGTAGCAATGCTGCTACACATTCTAACATTATACTTTGTGTGCTTATGTTCATTTGGTAAACAGTGTTTTTTTGCAATAAGATCGGTCACGCATTTGTTTACAACCGGAACGCATCGTCCGCACTTGTTTACATTCAGAATGCATCGTCCCCACTTGTCCCACGTTGTCTTTTTTAATTACATTACTTGATATGTTGATTCATACCTCTGTTAGCTAAGTCTTTTAGGGACATGTCTACATCCCCGCGAGGGGTTCGACATTAGAGGAAGATCGATAGATAGTATTTCATGTTCAAAATATATACGTTGTTTTCTACATCCTCTGTTGTTTCACACATGCGCGCTGTGCGTGTTTACATTTCGTGTGTTGATAAACAAATTCGCGTATACGACGGTTTAAATTTATTGGAATTTTATCGTTTCTGAACGACTATTTCGATTTTTGTAAACACACACACATTAGTATTTATATTTTACCCAAAACATCCTTTATTACGATATAATGCTGCTTTAAAAATGTGTTCAATTATTTTCTGTATACTAATTGGAATATTCTACATATGTACAGTATAATTTTGAGTTCTGCATGATGTTTGTTCAAAGATGATGATGGGTTGCACGTACTGTTCTTGTTAATGTGTTTTCTGCCTGGTATGGACTATTCAAAGCTAATGTTATGTTTCAGGCAATGGGTCGTATATTTGTTGGCCTGTGTCAAGTGGGAGCTTGGGGATGTTTTGATGAATTTAATCGTCTGGAGGAGCGCATGTTGTCTGCAGTCTCCCAGCAGATCCAGACTATACAGGAAGCTCTCAAGGATATGATGGGAAGAAAGGACAAAGGTACGTTGCACATGCAGTTTTTGTCTCTTATGAAATGTCTCTTGGAATGCCATGCTTAATGTCTTACAGGTCTCAGTATGTTGGTGGAAGACATGGTCCAAGTGTGAATTTATATTAATATGAATTGTTATGTGTATATATTAGTAAGAACCTCAAATTCAAAATCTAGGGCCGCCTGTGTCGTGTGGTTACGGTCGTTTGATTTCAAATCACTTGTCACTCGCCACTGCTGGTTCGAATCTCACAGGGGGTGTTGAATTATTTCATGTTCGGAAGCTATCCAGCTGGCTCGCAGAAGGTCAGTGGTTCTACTCGTGTGCCAATCCGCAGGTGAAATCATGTTCTCCCGGAGCACCTCCACAAAAAGTATCTGGAAAGTCGCCATATGACCTAAACTGTTGGTGCGACGTTAAACCTTAAAAACTAACAAATAAATTAAAAATCTCAACTTACACAGACATGCACACAGACATGTACATAGACATGCATACAGACATGCACACAGACATGCATACAGACATGCATACATACATGTACACAGACATACACACAGACATGCATACATACATGCATACATACATACATACATACATGCACACATACATGCACACATACATGCACACAGACATGCACACAGACATGTACACAGACACGCATACAGACATGCACACAGACATGCATACATACATGCACACAGACATGCATACATACATGCACACAGACATGCACACAGACATGCATACATACATGCACACATACATGCATACATACATACATGCACACAGACATGCATACATACATGCATACAGACATGCACACAGACATGCATACATACATGCACACAGACATGCACACATACATGCATACATACATGCACACAGACATGCATACAGACATGCATACAGACATGCATACAGACATGCACACAGACATGCACACATACATGCATACATACATGCACACAGACATGCACACATACATGCATACATATATGCACACAGACATGCACACATACATGCATACATACATGCACACAGACATGCATACATACATGCACACATACATGCACACAGACATGCATACATACATGCACACAGACATGCACACATACATGCATACAGACATGCACACATACATGCACACAGACATGCACACAGACATGCATACAGACATGCATACATACATGCATACAGACATGCACACAGACATGCATACATACATGCACACAGACATGCACACAGACATGTACACAGACATGCATACAGACATGTACACAGACATGCACACATACATACATGCATACAGACAGACACACACACAGACATGCACACAGACATGTACACAGACATGCATACAGACACGCACACAGACATGCATACATACATACATGCATACAGACAGACACACACACAGACATGCACACAGACATGTACACAGACATGCATACAGACACGCACACAGACATGCATACACACATACATGCATACAGACACGCACACAGACATGCATACATACATACATGCATACAGACACGCACACAGACATGCACACATACATACATACATGCATACAGACAGACACACACACAGACATGCACACAGACATGTACACAGACATGCATACAGACACGCACACAGACATGCATACATACATGCACACAGACATGCACACAGACATGTACACAGACACGCATACAGACATGCATACATACATGCACACAGACATGCACACATACATGTACACAGACACGCATACAGACATGTACACAGACATGCACACATACATACATGCATACAGACAGACACACACACAGACATGCACACAGACATGTACACAGACATGCATACAGACACGCACACAGACATGCATACATACATACATACATGCACACAGACATGCATACATGCATACATACATGCACACAGACACGCACACAGACATACATACATGCATACATACATGCACACAGACATGCATACATACATACATGCATACATACATACATACATACATACATACATACATACATACATACATACATACATGCATACATACATGCAACAACATACATACATACATACATACATACATACATACATACATACATACATACATACATACATACATACATACATACATACATGCATGCATGCATGCATACATGCATGCATGCATGCATGCATGCATACATACATACATACATACATACATACATACATACATACATACATGCATGCATGCATGCATGCATGCATGCATGCACACACACGCACGCGCGCGCGCGCACGCACGCACACACACACACACACACACATTGCCACTGCTAAAGTTTGCTTGGGGTAGATATTAAGCCCTTTGGGATGAAGACAAATTACTTATATATTTTGGAGATCTTCGTTGGCTTGACCCAGTGTTCTCGATATATTCTATATGAAAATACGTTACTCTCGCTGAATATAAAGAGAGACAGCCTGGGAAGACCATTTCCAAGACGATTCCCTGCGCTTGCCACTTAAACTCGGCACAGTTGTATATGTCAAACATAATCTTGTCACAAGATCAGTTGTCATTCATTGTTAAGAAATATATTATATGTGAAGTGTTCCATTGAATGTTGCTTGTAATTAACTGATATGGGAATGAGAATTTAACATTATTTGTGTTGGTTTATTAACCAGATGGCAAGAGACGGAAGGGTATGACTGTTGTGTTGTTTTGTACTAATACCCCAGCCACTTTCATCTCACTGCAAACTGAATCCTTCAACAAGTTCTGTCTTTATAATGAGGGAATCAATGCCTCCACTTTGAAATGGTTGCCTGTAGCTTCTGACCACAGTCACTAGACAAAGTCACTTTTTATGCCCTATATGTATATTTTTTATTTTAGTCTAAATAGACTAGTATACGGGCCATAATGCAGAAACAATTGATTTTATCTATATACTTGTGGTTGTGACGAAGTGGTATGAGATACTAGCTTCAGTGGGGACATATGTTTATAAATTTGCATTACATGTGAAGGGTCCATGGCCAAGTGGTTAATGTCGTAGAATTCAAATCACTGGAAACGCTTCAGGTTTGAATCCATCTGCATGATGTCAATTTCTTCTATTGGATGTATCTATCCAGCCGGCTTATGGTAGGTTGGTGGTTCTCCCTGTTGCCTTCCTCCACCAACAAAAGCTGGAAAGTAGCAATACCACCTACAACTATCCCCCCCCCCCAGCAAGAAAAACAATAAAATATTGAAACAATAAACTATTAAACGTTAGAGTTGATTTGCAGTGAGATGTCGCTTGTGATTGCGTGAGTTTTACTCTTTTTGGATACACTCCTATTCAACTGGTTTTTGCATTTGGTCATTTTGATTGCAGTTTGAGCCAGCAGAATTTGTACGCTTAATACATTATAAGGCCGCCTCTGTGGTCTGGTGGTTACGGTCGCTGACTTGTATACCATTGTAACCTATCATCACTGATTGTCACGGGTTCGAGCCCCGCTCAAGTCGTGTCTCATTTATATAAAAAAGTTGGCAGTTTCTTACGGAGGTTGGTGCACCGAAGTACTGGTTAACCGCTGGAGCCTGCCCAGGAAAGGTATTGTTATGTAAACTGCCCGCCGGCGATATAGCCCAAAATGGTGCTGATGCAGGCGCAAAACCCGAACTAACAAACAAACAAACTGAATACATTATAAATACATAGTATAACAGTAAGTGGTTTCAAATATCTGGCATAAAATAGCGGGTATATAACCGTATAACTGGCAGGTATTGATATGTTCATAGATTCATTATTACTGCTGTATAACTGGCAGGTATTGATATGTTCATAGATTCATTATTACTGCTGTATAACTGGCAGGTATTGATATGTTCATAGATTCATTATTACTGCTGTATAACTGGCAGGTATTGATATGTTCATAGATTCATTATTACTGCTGTATAACTGGCAGGTATTGTTACGTTCATAGATTCATTATTACTGCTGTATAACTGGCAGGTATTGATATGTTCATAGATTCATTATTACTGCTGTATAACTGGCAGGTATTGATATGTTCATAGATTCATTATTACTGCTGTATAACTGGCAGGTATTGTTACGTTCATAGATTCATTATTACTGCTGTATAACTGGCAGGTATTGATATGTTCATAGATTCATTATTACTGCTGTATAACTGGCAGGTATTGATATGTTCATAGATTCATTATTACTGCTGTATAACTGGCAGGTATTGTTACGTTCATAGATTCATTATTACTGCTGTATAACTGGCAGGTATTGATATGTTCATAGATTCATTATTACTGCTGTATAACTGGCAGGTATTGATATGTTCATAGATTCATTATTACTGCTGTATAACTGGCAGGTATTGATATGTTCATAGATTCATTATTACTGCTGTATAACTGGCAGGTATTGATATGTTCATAGATTCATTATTACTGCTGTATAACTGGCAGGTATTGATATGTTCATAGATTCATTATTACTGCTGTATAACTGGCAGGTATTGATATGTTCATAGATTCATTATTACTGCTGTATAACTGGCAGGTATTGATATGTTCATAGATTCATTATTACTGCCGTCAATTGAACACATAATCTTTTGCATATTATTGTACAGTGACTGATGATTGTTGTTTCTTGTGTTTGCATACTGTATATTATGTTTTCTGTATTGGCAAGTTTATAACGATTAGCTGTCATTACCCAATGCATTATTTGATTGTAGGATAGAATATTAGAGGAAGCTGTTGTCAAAGTCAAGTTGTATTAATTATTAATATTTAAACAGCTTTCTGTATGTACAGGTCAATGTTGTGTCATGCACTTTACTGTAGTGATGAAGTAAAACTGGAGTGGGCCAGTACATTTAAGTTGGTCGACTTCACATGAAAATTTGACAGACGGTCCTGTAGTCCGATTGTAATACGCTGGACTGGTAATCCAGGGATCGCAGGGTCGATCCCCTGTCTGACCCTAATAAAATTAACAGTCTTTCAGATGGGACATTAAACCGAGGTCTCGTGTTGGTGCTTTACACTGTGTACGTAAAAAGAACCAGAGGAGACTCTGGAATGGGTCTCTGTCTGTATCATTGCACTATCCTCCAGAATCTAAAATGACTAATTTTTTCAGGAGGCGTCGCTCATATGGGCAACCGGTAGCGACGCTAAATAAACGTAAAACACACAAATGAAAATGTTTACAAATCTGTCGCTATTGGGTGACACTTTCAGGCCGTCTCATGACTAATGTTTCCTACTAACAACCAGTTAAAGGGGATTGTAGTCTGTTTGTTCATTATGTTCTAGTTAATGTGTTAAATTAAACCCTGACTAAGTTTAACTTCTGTGTTCTGTGTCTATACCTTCAATTCACTCTTTATCAATCACTAATAGGATTGTGAGAGGGACCTCCATGGTTAAGGTCGTCAACTTCAAATCATGTGCCCCTCACAGCTGTAGGTTCGAATCGCACTCGGGGTGTCACATTCTTTTAAATGAAGAAGCTATCCAGCACATGTATTAAATATGTGGGGAGAATTGCACATGTATTAAATATGTGGGGAGAATTGCACATGTATTAAATATGTGGGGAGAATTGCACATGTATTAAATATGTGGGGAGAATTGCACATGTATTAAATATGTGGAGAAGAATTGTACATGTATTAAATGTTTGGGGAGAGCACATGTATTAAATATGTGGGGGAGAGCACATGTATTAAATATATGGGGAGAGCACATGTATTACATATATGGGGAGAGCACATGTATTACATATATGGGGGAGAGCACATGTATTAAATATATGGGGAGAGCACATGTATTAAATATGTGGGGAGAGCACATGTATTAAATATGTGGGGAGAGCACATGTATTAAATATGTGGGGAGAGCACATGTATTAAATATGTGGGGAGAGCACATGTATTAAATATGTGGGGAGAAGAATTGTACATGTATTAAATATGTGGGGAGTAGAATTGCACATGTATTAAATGTTTGGGGAGAAGAATTGCATATATATGTATTAAATATGTGGGGAGAGCACATGTATTAAATATATGGGGAGAGCACATGTATTAAATATGTGGGGAGAGCACATGTATTAAATATGTGGGGAGAGCACATGTATTAAATATGTGGGGAGAAGAATTGTACATGTATTAAATATGTGGGGAGTAGAATTGCACATGTATTAAATATGTGGGGAGTAGAATTGCACATGTATTACATATGTGGGGAGTAGAATTGCATATGTATTAAATATGTGGGCAGTAGAATTGCACATGTATTAAATATGTGGGGAGAAGAATTGCATTCTCCAACGTTTAAGACTGAAATCGCTATATTGCCATAGCTGTTTGTGCGGCTTTAAATGCACAAGGACACAATATATATAGGTTGTGTTTATTTAGGTACATCAATGATCGTAGAGCTGATTGGTAAGCAGGTGAAAGTCAATCCAGATATGGCTATTTTCATCACAATGAATCCTGGTTACGCTGGTAGATCTAACTTGCCAGACAACTTGAAGAAACTGTTCCGCAGCCTGGCTATGACACAGCCGGACAGACAGCTGATCGCTGAGGTTATGCTCTACTCCCAGGGATTCCGAATGGCCGAGAAACTTGCGAGCAAGATAGTACCATTCTTCAAGTAAGTTTAGATTTTGTTTTCTAATGTAGCATATATATATACCGTCTCCGTGGCCTAATGGTTAAGGCGTCATCTGGGGTTTGTTCTGATATGGCCGGTTGGTGAGCCGCCAGCTAGTTACATAATGGTTACCGATTGTCTACCAGCCTGGTGCCAGGCATACAAGCATAGGATTCGGGAAGTACTGATGTTCATAAAAAGAGGTTTCTCATAATGGCTGGCTCTGTAAATAGGGGTGACACTATAATAAACAAACACATTACACTTTTTCTATATTCACAGAAATCACATCCAATGCGTACCAATTGTAAATAGTAACCTTGTATTGTTTGGCAACATTAAACTGAGACATTTGCATATTCCGTGAACTTACTTCGTTAATAATCGGATTTCCGAAGTAAAATATGAGCTTTAGATTATGGTACACTTACTTACTGACTTGATTCAAATATTTACGGTAAAAACCTAACGTATGTCCTGGTCGTAGTTCACGGAAACTTACGACGGCTTTGACGGAGATTAATGAGTCTCAGTTTAATGTTGCCAAGTAATATTAACATGATATAACTCCTATTATGATGCTTATATGGGGATTTACCAGAAAAGCAATAAAAACCAAATACCTTGTAATATTATTACTTGAAATTTCCAAGTAAATTGTTTTGACAGACAATTTGCGTATCAATAGTTAATGGATGCTTCCTAGAGAGATGTATTGCTGACAAAGATGCTTGAAGACCTTGTGATATTATGACTTTGAAATTTCAAGTAAATTGTATTGACAGACAATTTGCGTATCAATAGTTAATGGATGCTTCCTAGAGAGAAGTATTGCTGACAAAGATGCTTGAAGCTCATTTGCAATCTAGATTAGGTGCCCTTTGGACTTGAAGACTTAACATCATGGGGCCACAAGAGATGTATGTAGCATGTGGAATGCCAGTGGTTCTCTGAAACAATGCTCTTAGTGGCATCTGGCATCACAGCTGGAAAATCTCGATGGATGGGTGGGAAAAGAGTTTGAACCCCAATTTGTTCTTGTTCGTAAAACCTTTTCTTTCTCAAATCATTTGCCCCTTGTCGCTGTAAGTTCAAATCCCACTCAGGGCGTCAAATTCTTTCATGTTGGGAAGCCATCCAGCTGTGGAAGATTGGTGGTTCTACCCGGGCGACTCTGCATGCCGGTACTACTGCCCTTCAGATAATACCCGGGCACCTTTGCATGCCGGTACTACTGCCCTTCAGATAATACCCGGGCACCTTTGCATGCCGGTACTACTGCCCTTCAGATAATACCCGGGCACCTTTGTATGCCGGTACTACTGCCCTTCAGATAATACCCGGGCACCTTTGTATGCCGGTACTACTGCCCTTCAGATAATACCCGGGCACCTTTGCATGCCGGTACTACTGCCCTTCAGATAATACCCGGGCACCTTTGCATGCCGGTACTACTGCCCTTCAGATAATACCCGGGCACCTTTGCATGCCGGTACTACTGCCCTTCAGATAATACCCGGGCACCTTTGTATGCCGGTACTACTGCCCTTCAGATAATACCCGGGCACCTTTGCATGCCGGTACTACTGCCCTTCAGATAATACCCGGGCACCTTTGCATGCCGGTATTACTGCCCTTCAGA
>CM026404.1:93694999-93820224 GCA_014843695.1 Archivesica marissinica | reverse complement strand
GGGCACCTTTGCATGCCGGTACTACTGCCCTTCAGATAATACCCGGGCACCTTTGCATGCCGGTACTACTGCCCTTCAGATAATACCCGGGCACCTTTGCATGCCGGTACTACTGCCCTTCAGATAATACCCGGGCACCTCTGCATGCCGGTACTACTGCCCTTCAGATAATACCCGGGCACCTCTGCATGCCGGTACTACTGCCCTTCAGATAATACCCGGGCACCTCTGCATGCCGGTACTACTGCCCTTCAGATAATACCCGGGCACCTCTGCATGCCGGTACTACTGCCCTTCAGATAATACCCGGGCACCTGCATGCCGGTACTACTGCCCTTCAGATAATACCCGGGCACCTTTGCATGCCGGTACTACTGCCCTTCAGATAATACCCGGGCACCTTGCATGCGGTACTACTGCCCTTCAGATAATACCCGCACCTTTGCATGCCGGTACTACTGCCCTTCAGATAATACCCGGGCACCTTTGCATGCCGGTACTACTGCCCTTCAGATAATACCCGGGCACCTTTGCATGCCGGTACTACTGCCCTTCAGATAATACCCGGGCACCTTTGCATGCCGGTACTACTGCCCTTCAGATAATACCCGGGCACCTTTGCATGCCGGTACTACTGCCCTTCAGATAATACCCGGGCACCTTTGCATGCCGGTACTACTGCCCTTCAGATAATACCCGGGCACCTTTGCATGCCGGTACTACTGCCCTTCAGATAATACCCGGGCACCTTTGCATGCCGGTACTACTGCCCTTCAGATAATACCCGGGCACCTTTGCATGCCGGTACTACTGCCCTTCAGATAATACCCGGGCACCTTTGCATGCCGGTACTACTGCCCTTCAGATAATACCCGGGCACCTTTGCATGCCGGTACTACTGCCCTTCAGATAATACCCGGGCACCTTTGCATGCCGGTACTACTGCCCTTCAGATAATACCCGGGCACCTTTGCATGCCGGTACTACTGCCCTTCAGATAATACCCGGGCACCTTTGCATGCCGGTACTACTGCCCTTCAGATAATACCCGGGCACCTTTGCATGCCGGTACTACTGCCCTTCAGATAATACCCGGGCACCTTTGCATGCCGGTACTACTGCCCTTCAGATAATACCCGGGCACCTTTGCATGCCGGTACTACTGCCCTTCAGATAATACCCGGGCACCTCTGCATGCCGGTACTACTGCCCTTCAGATAATACCCGGGCACCTCTGCATGCCGGTACTACTGCCCTTCAGATAATACCCGGGCACCTCTGCATGCCGGTACTACTGCCCTTCAGATAATACCCGGGCACCTTTGCATGCCGGTACTACTGCCCTTCAGATAATACCCGGGCACCTTTGCATGCCGGTACTACTGCCCTTCAGATAATACCCGGGCACCTTTGCATGCCGGTACTACTGCCCTTCAGATAATACCCGGGCACCTTTGCATGCCGGTACTACTGCCCTTCAGATAATACCCGGGCACCTTTGCATGCCGGTACTACTGCCCTTCAGATAATACCCGGGCACCTTTGCATGCCGGTACTACTGCCCTTCAGATAATACCCGGGCACCTTTGCATGCCGGTATTACTGCCCTTCAGATAATACCCGGGCACCTTTGCATGCCGGTATTACTGCCCTTCAGATAATACCCGGGCACCTTTGCATGCCGGTATTACTGCCCTTCAGATAATACCCGGGCACCTTTGCATGCCGGTATTACTGCCCTTCAGATAATACCCGGGCACCTTTGCATGCCGGTATTACTGCCCTTCAGATAATACCCGGGCACCTTTGCATGCCGGTATTACTGCCCTTCAGATAATACCCGGGCACCTTTGCATGCCGGTACTACTGCCCTTCAGATAATACCGGGCACCTTTGCATGCCGGTATTACTGCCCTTCAGATAATACCCGGGCACCTTTGCATGCCGGTATTACTGCCCTTCAGATAATACCCGGGCACCTTTGCATGCCGGTATTACTGCCCTTCAGATAATACCCGGGCACCTTTGCATGCCGGTATTACTGCCCTTCAGATAATACCCGGGCACCTTTGCATGCCGGTATTACTGCCCTTCAGATAATACCCGGGCACCTTTGCATGCCGGTACTACTGCCCTTCAGATAATACCCGGGCACCTTTGCATGCCGGTACTACTGCCCTTCAGATAATACCCGGGCACCTTTGCATGCCGGTACTACTGCCCTTCAGATAATACCCGGGCACCTTTGCATGCCGGTACTACTGCCCTTCAGATAATACCCGGGCGACTCTGCATGCCGGTACTACTGCCCTTCAGATAATACCCGGGCGACTCTGCATGCCGGTACTACTGCCCTTCAGATAATACCCGGGCACCTTTGTATGCCGGTATTACTGCCCTTCAGATAATACCCAGGCACCTTTGCATGCCAGTATTACTGCCCTTCAGATAATACCCGGGCACCTTTGCATGCCGGTATTACTGCCCTTTGATACAGATTGGCCAATTGTTTGGTACATCTCAGCTACACACCCGATATCTGCTACATTTCAGACTTTGTGACGAGCAATTATCACCGCAGTCTCACTACGACTTTGGATTGCGAGCTCTCAAGTCGGTGCTCATATCATCAGGTAACGTGAAGAGAGACCGCATACAGAAAGTGAAGGAAGATCTGCTAGAGAAGGGACAGACAGTAAAAGAAGCTTCCATTGCAGAGAACCTTCCAGAACAAGAGGTGAGAACTGTCATGGGGGATTATAATGCTGACGGTTACATTGTAGCTTACTATAAACCACCAGTCAATTCTACTTATAATTGGAAAACATCCAAACATGGAGTGCAGTATTGCAGCATACTATGATATCAATGCCATATAAAATTGAACATCTTGTATTTCCAAACTAGTACGAGTAGGTGGACATGTCATGTTGGACTTCTATCTAACACTTGCACAATGTTAACCTGCTGCGTTGCTAATGACTCCGGAAATGTTTAGTTCATATAAATTTATTTTAGCTCGATTGCGAAACAAGTTCTTATATCTTATATTAATCAGTCTCGAGACCTCATTCCTGATGGAATCCATCGCCACGAGGGAGAGAGAAGAGGCGTGTGGAATTTAAATGCCTTGCCTAAGGGCACAATCGTAATGGCTCCAGCCGGGCTCCACTATTGTATGTGCATGTATAAATCTTGAAGGGCACTTTTGCAATTTCAAGATTTCACTAAAATCTAATTTCATTGTGATCCACACAGACAACTTTTCACGTCCGCCTCCGTGGTCGAGTGGTTACGGTCGCTGACTTGTAAACCACTGTAACCTATCATCACTGATGGTCACGGGTTCGAGCCCCGCTCAGACCGTGTCTCATTTATATGAAAAAGTTGGCAGTTTCTTACGGAGGTTGGTGCACCAAAGTACTGGTTAACCGCTGGAGCCTGCCCAGGAAAGGTGTTGTTAGGTAAACTGCCCGCCGGCGATATAGCCCAAAATGGTGCTGATGCAGGCGTAAAACCCGAAATATAACATAAAATATAACATAACAAATTTTCGCTGAAGAAATTAGACACTGGAAAATCGCTAAAAAATGTCATGTGAATGCACACTGATTATGATTTACATATCGTTTTAATGTACTTCCTGTTTTAATGTACTTCCTGTTTTAATGTACTTCCTGTTTTGACTTTCAGATCCTCATTCAGAGTGTCATGGAGACCATGGTTCCTAAATTGGTTGCTGAGGACATTCCACTGTTGCACAGTCTGTTATCGGACGTGTTCCCGGGTGTCAAGCACAACCCGGCACTCATGGAAGCTCTACGTCGGGAGGTGAAGAGAGTCTGTGCCGAAATGTTCCTAGTCTATGGAGAAGGTGATGAGCTGGGAACCAATTGGGTTGAAAAGGTTTGTTGCTAATAAAAACCCAATACCTGTCCCGACGTTATGTTCCGATGTCCTGTTCTTGTGTTGTATACATACATGCGAGTTGACGTCTGTATTAAGATTATCACTTCTTATATATTATTCAGTCCGCCTCCGTGGTCGAGTGGTTAAGGTCGCTGACTTGTATACCACTGTAACCTATCATCACTGATGGTCATGTGTTCGAGCCCCGCTCAGGCCGTGTCTCATTTATATGAAAAAGTTGGCAGTTTTTTTACGGAGGTTGGTGCACCAAAGTACTGGTTAATCGCTGGAGCCTGCCCAGGAAAGGTGTTGTTAGGTAAACTGCCCGCCAGCGATATAGCCCAAAATGGTGCTGATGCAGGCGTAAAACCCGAAATATAACATATAACATATATATTATCCGTATGGAGCCGTAGTTTTTAATATGTTTGTGTAACTTTCCAACAGAAAACATTCTCTAATCTCTGTAGGCTTTACATAGAAATTTCTTTCTAATTTATTTGATTTGCTACGTCTATTCATTTTTGCGAGGATTGTTGTAATTTGAGAGCTATGTGACTTCTTCACAGAAGATTATATGGGCGGTGCAAGGTTGCTCAGAATTCTCTGCTTCGTGCTGGTGTACACTTGTAGATTGCACACTGTAATATCGTATCGAGTTATTAAAAATATAATATTACTTATAAATATTATTATTTGTACAGACTTTCCTTGGTTTACTGCAAGTAATGACTTGGGTTGTGATGAGAAAAGTTTGTACAGATGTTGTTGATCTGCAACGTTTATTTGTAGGTGTTGCAACTGTATCAGATAACGATATTACATCATGGTCTCATGATGGTCGGTCCTAGCGGCAGCGGCAAGTCAACAGCCTGGAGAGTCCTGCTGAAGGCTCTAGAGAGACTGGAAGGTGTGGAGGGAGTCTCGCATGTTATTGACCCTAAGGTAAGTCTTCTTGTGCTTCTTGTTAAATATTGCAGTATTAACCCATTCAACACCAAGTAACTCACATGGACTAGTCCATGATATTCATAAACCAATAAATGAATCAGAAAATCACATTTGGACAAGTTCATTTATCAAAATGGGTAATTATGTCTAAAAATAGTCATATCACTGGCAAAAAGTGCAGATCCTGATGAGACGGCTCGTCACGAGCCGGCTCATCTGGATCTACACTTTTTGTAAGCCTATTTAGAGGTCTGTGGTGTTGAAAGGGTTAAATGGGTACCAGATACTTTGTTCATATGGGGCCTATTTGTCTTACAGTACACCTGGGACCTGTATGTTCGAATGCCATCAGGGGTGTAAAATTCTTTAACCATTTTCCATATAGAGATTCAGCCTTATACTCTACCTATTATAATCAATGTCGGTATTTCTACCTCGATCTCCACAGGGGTTACTGGCAGAGGTATCCGCTTGGTGGCATCCGTTGTTCAGTTGTGGAACGTCGGGATTTGGATTCAAAGGATCCCAGGTTTAATACTCGTTAGGGGCATGTATGTAGTGTCCTTGAGCAACGCACCTCACACACTTTGCTTAGTACTGGTTAACCGCTTAGGTGAACTAAGCCTGATAGTGGAAGTCGTGATAGTGCAGTGGATGCATGTTCGCTTCAGGTGTGAAAGGTCCGGAGTTTGAGCCCCGCTGGATTCACAGACCAATCACACAGCCCATGATTCACAGACCAATCACACAGTCTCCTCTGGTTCTTTTACGTGCACGGCGTACAGCACCGACACGAGACCTCAGTTTAAAGTCACATCTGAAAGACTGTTAATTTTATTAGGGTCAGACGGGGGATCGAACCTGCGATCCCTGGATTACCAGTCCAGCGTGTTACATATCCGTCTGTGGTATTTAAGTATAAGAATGACTTGTTCTGTTTTTCAGTCCATTTCTAAAGATGCCTTGTATGGTAACATGGATCCAAACACGAGGGAATGGACGGACGGTCTCTTCACACATACCCTCAGAAAGTATGTTATTTACATATATATCCTCCAGAAAGTATGTTATTTACGTATATATCCTCCAGAAAGTATGTTATTTACGTATATATCCTCCAGAAAGTATGTTATTTACGTATATATCCTCCAGAAAGTATGTTATTTACGTATATATCCTCCAGAAAGTATGTTATTTATGTATATATCATCCAGAAAGTATGTTATTTACGTATATATCCTCCAGAAAGTATGTTATTTACGTATATATCCTCCAGAAAGTATGTTATTTACATATATATCCTCCAGAAAGTATGTTATTTACGTATCTATCCTCCAGAACGTATGTTATTTACGTATCTATCCTCCAGAAAGTATGTTATTTACGTATATATCCTCCAGAAAGTATGTTATTTACGTATATATCCTCCAGAAAGTATGTTATTTACGTATATATCCTCCAGAAAGTATGTTATTTACGTATATATCCTCCAGAAAGTATTTATTTACGTATATATCCTCCAGAAAGTATGTTATTTACGTATATATCCTCCAGAAAGTATGCTATTTACGTATATATCCTCCAGAAAGTATGCTATTTACGTATATATCCTCCAGAAAGTATGTTATTTACGTATATATCCTCCAGAAAGTATGTTATTTACATATATATCCTCCAGAAAGTATGTTATTTACATATATATCCTCCAGAAAGTATGTTATTTACATATATATCCTCCAATGAGAGACATCTTTAATTTTCTATTACCTCCCTTGGCCGATACAGTCTGATTTATTCCAAAATGTGAATAGGTCCTTTTAGTTAGATTCCTTTGTTTTTACTGCTGTGCCCTAACCAGATGTTGCGGCATGATAAATGTGATTTGATCAAAAACGTGTTAATTAAGTGATAACATTATGTTACAAATAAGTACCCATTGCATATACTGTAGGAGATATGTCGAGATATGGTAATTTAATAATCATAAGAAGCGAAAGTTGGATAAAATTGCTAGCATGTTGTGCAAAGGAAACAACGATAAAAACAGAGGAAAACACTTAATAGGACCTACCTACTTTTAGTGAGTATTCAGAGGCAGTAACTGACCGATGTCTCTCATTGTAAACAGGTTATTCATTGTAGTACGGAATCGTAGATTCTAGGATAAGTGAATGACAGTTATGGACAGTTGTACATTCTAGCATAACATTCCTTTGGTCTATTTTGGTATGGGGAAGAAAACGTATAGTGACAAACGATTCATGAACGCGTGTGCTGTTGATACACATCAATATTTGAATTATGCAGATGTGAATTGATTGTCCACATTGAAATTTGCATATAGCTAAAATAATTGAACGTGCCAAATGTTGCAGTCGGTGTAATATCACATTTTGCATCTACTCCTGATGAAAAAAATTGCTAATTCGGGTCAAATAATTAACTTTTCAATTATTTTTATACCAGTGGCAATATTTGTTTAATGTAATAACAATCAAATCACACTTCCCACGATTCACAGACCAATCACACAGCCCATGATTCATAGACCAATCACACAGACCATGATTCATAGACCAATCACACTTCCCATGATTCATAGACCAATCACACAGCCCATGATTCACAGACCAATCACACAGCCCATGATTCATAGACCAATCACACAGCCCATGATTCATAGACCAATCACACAGCCCATGATTCATAGACCAATCACACAGCCCATGATTCATAGACCAATCACACCGCCCATGATTCATAGACCAATCACACAGCCCATGATTCATAGACCAATCACACTTCCCATGATTCATAGACCAATCACACTTCCCATGATTCATAGACCAATCACACAGCCCATGATTCATAGACCAATCACACAGCCCATGATTCATAGACCAATCACACAGCCCATGATTCATAGACCAATCACACAGCCCATGATTCATAGACCAATCACACTTCCCATGATTCATAGACCAATCACACTTCCCATGATTCATAGACCAATCACACAGCCCATGATTCATAGACCAATCACACAGCCCATGATTCATAGACCAATCACACAGCCCATGATTCACAGACCAATCGCACAGCTCATGATTCACAGACCAATCACACAGCCCATGATTCACAGACCAATCACACTTCCCATGATACACAGACCAATCACACAGCCCATGATTCATAGACCAATCACACAGCCCATGATTCACAGACCAATCACACAGCCCATGATTCACAGAGCAATCACACAGCCCATGATTCACAGACCAATCACACTTCCAATGATTCATAGACCAATCACACAGCCCATGATTCATAGACCAATCACACAGCCCATGATTCACAGACCAATCACACTTCCCATGATACACAGACCAATCACACTTCCCATGATTCACAGACCAATCACACAGTCCATGATTCACAGACCAATCACACTTCCCATGATTCACAGACCAATCACGCAGCCCATGATTCACAGACCAATCACACAGCCCATGATTCACAGACCAATCACACTTCCCATGATACACATACCAATCACACTTCCCATGATACACAGACCAATCACACAGCCCATGATTCACAGACCAATCACACAGCCCACGATTCACAGACCAATCACACAGTCCATGATTCACAGACCAATCACACAGTCCATGATTCACAGACCAATCACACAGCCCATGATTCACAGACCAATCACACTTCCCATGATTCACAGACCAATCACACTTCCCATGATTCACAGACCAATCACACAGCCCATGATTCATAGACCAATCACACAGTCCATGATTCATAGACCAATCATACAGTCCATGATTCACAGACCAATCACACTTCCCATGATTCATAGACCAATCACACAGCCAACAATTCACAGACCAATCACACTTGCCATGATTCATAGACCAATCACACAGCCCATGATTCACAGACCAATCACACTTTCCATGATTACAGACTAATCACACTTCCCATGATACACATACCAATCACACTTCCCATGATTCATAGACCAATCAATCACAGTCCTTGATTCATAGACTAACTTGTGCAGCACATGCCTCAAGGTTATAAAACTGTTATTTTCAGGATAATAGACAATGTACGAGGAGAGTTGCATAAGCGACAGTGGATCATCTTCGACGGAGATGTCGACCCGGAGTGGGTGGAGAACCTCAACTCGGTGTTAGATGATAACAAACTGCTTACACTACCGAATGGTGAACGTCTTGGTATACCGCCTAATGTAAGTAATAATGCCGGGAAAGACACTCTGTAAGCATCCATGGCCCTCCTTTACATCGTTTATTGATAATCAATTGCCCCGGGAAAGACACTGTAAGCATCCATGGCCCTCGTTGTTTACATCGTTTATTGATAATCAATTGCCCCGGGAAAGACACTGTAAGCATCCATGGCCCTTGTTGTTTACATCGTTTATTGATTAATCAATTGCCCCGGGAAAGACACTGTAAGCATCCATGGCCCTTGTTGTTTACATCGTTTATTGATAAATCAATTGCCCCGTGCCAATTGAGGAAACTATCCAGCTGGAATGCGTAAAGCTGTCAATTTTCCTCGGTACCCGTTTGTACCTGAAGCACATCTGAAATGTCATAAGGGGTATGTCCTCCTTCACTACTGTATGTTGATGAGGCGATATATGACCATACCTGATGATGTGGTAAACACAGAAACTAACATTACAGAATGAGGTATGCTGCGTGTATCTAATGGCAAAGGTTGTGGATGGACAATCACATAGTCCTCACGGCTGTGCATTCAAGTGCGAATTCTATCCATGTCCTACCTGTGTCTGAAACAGTATCTAGCGTAATACCTCGATCTTACTCCAACCAGAAGTTAACCCGTCCGTACCTGAACTACTGCTTGGACGGACGGCCAGGTCTTCCTCCACCAATAATAGCTGGAGGGTCGCTATATGACATATGGAGGGTCGCTATATGACATATGGAGGGTCGCTATATGACATATGGAGGGTCGCTATATGACATATGGAGGGTCGCTATATGACATATGGAGGGTCGCTATATGACATATGGAGGGTCGCTATATGACATGGAGGGTCGCTATATGACATATGGAGGGTCGCTATATGACATATGGAGGGTCGCTATATGACATATGGAGGGTCGCTATATGACATATGGAGGGTCGCTATATGACATATGGAGGGTCGCTATATGACATATGGAGGGTCGCTATATGACATAAGCTGATGGTGCGATTTCAAACCCCAATAACAAACAAATGTTTGATAAACATCGAATCGATATGAATTGCTCACGATGGGGCATGGTGGAAATAAAGTCCTTTGAGCAGACTGCCAGTACATCCACATTCCACAAAGTATCTCTAAATTTGTGCAAAAATTGTAGGGCACAACTTATTCATTTTATGTTTCAGGTGCGCATCATGTTTGAGGTTCAAGACTTGAAGTATGCCACGCTGGCTACTGTGAGTAGGTGCGGGATGGTGTGGTTCTCGGAGGATGTGCTCTCTGTAGAGATGATATTTGACAACTACATACAGAGACTGCGCAATATCCCTCTGGAGGACACAGATGACGTGGACACTTACAAGATTGGCAAACAAGAACAGCAAGAAGAAATCGTCTCCCCTACTTTACAGGTATGTTGTAGTTACTTCCCTTTTCCAGTTTGGCAAATATCGATGCATCTTTGATAATAGGGAATCACTTGCTACTCGCCGCTGTAGGTTCGAATTCCACTGAGGGTGTCTACTCACTTTATGTGAGGAAGCTATGTAGCTGGCTTGCAGTAGGTGGGTTGTTATAGCCAGGTGCCCATCAGTTCCTGAAACACCCGGGGTCTTCCTCCACCAATATAATGGATGTAGTCGCCATATTACATATTACCCTGGTAATCTAGGGATCGCAGGTTCGATCCCCCGTCTGACCCTAATAAAATTAACAGTCTTTCAGTTGGGATGTTAAACCGAGGTCTCATGTCGGTGCTTTACACCGTGCACGTAAAAGAACCAGAGGAGATTCTGGAATGGGTCTCTGTCTGTATCATGCACTATCCTCCAAAATCTAAAGTGACTAATCTCTTCAGGAGGCGTCGCTCATATGGGCAACCGGTAGCGACGATAAACGTAAAAACACACACACCATATTACCTAAACTGTTGATACGACTTTAAACCTCAAACAAACACATTGATTATAGGAACAATAATGTTATATGTTTATGTCGGATGTTTGAAGTAAAGGTTTAATTATCTTGGATTATGTCGTATGTTTGAAGTAAAGGTTTAATTATCTTGGATTATGTCGGATGTTTGAAGTAAAGGTTTAATTATCTTGGATTATGTCGGATGTTTGAAGTAAAGGTTTAATTATCTTGGATTATGTCGGATGTTTGAAGTAAAGGTTTAATTATCTTGGATTATGTCGGATGTTTGAAGTAAAGGTTTAATTATCTTGGATTATGTCGGATGTTTGAAGTAAAGGTTTAATTATCTTGGATTACATTGATGTTCATTGTGTAAAAAGCTTGCCACTCGTGAAATGACTATATATTTTTCTTTAGGTTCAAAGGGACTGTGCTGTGGTGTTGAGTGCCCATTTCACTTCTGATGGCCTTGTCAACAGATGTCTGGAATTCGCCGTCGATTTGGAGCATATCATGGACTTCACACGCCTTCGAGCGCTTAATTCACTCTTCTCCATGCTGAACCAGGCAGTGAGGAACATCCTTAACTACAATGCCAATCATCCAGACTTCCCCATGGCAGTAAGTAGAATCATGCAGACTTCCCTATAGCAGTAAGTAGAATCATGCAGACTTCCCTATGACTGTAGATAGAATCATCCAGACTTCCCCATGGCAGTAAGTAGACTCATCCAGACTTCCCTATAGCAGTAAGTAGAATCATCCAGCCTTCCCTATGACTGTAGATAGAATCATCCAGCCTTCCCTATAGCAGTAAGTAGAATCATCCAGACTTCCCTATAGCAGTAAGTAGAATCATCCAGCCTTCCCTATGACTGTAGATAGAATCATCCAGACTTCCCTATAGCAGTAAGTAGAATCATGCAGACTTCCCTATGACTGTAGATATAATCATCCAGACTTCCCTATGACTGTAGATAGAATCATGCAGACTTCCCTATGACTGTAGATAGAATCATGCAGACTTCCCTATGACTGTAGATAGAATCATCCAGCCTTCCCTATGACTGTAGATAGAATCATGCAGACTTCCCTATGACTGTAGATAGAATCATCCAGACTTCCCTATGACTGTAGATAGAATCATCCAGCCTTCCCTATGACTGTAGATAGAATCATCCAGACTTCCCTATGACTGTATATATAATCATCCAGACTTCCCTATGACTGTAGATAGAATCATGCAGACTTCCCTATGACTGTAGATAGAATCATCCAGACTTCCCTATGACTGTAGATAGAATCATGCAGACTTCCCTATGACTGTAGATAGAATCATGCAGACTTCCCTATGACTGGATAGAATCATCCAGACTTCCCTATGACTGTAGATAGAATCATGCAGACTTCCCTATGACTGTGGATATAATCATGCAGACTTCCCTATGACTGTGGATAGAATCATCCAGACATCCCCAAATCATTTTCCACGACTGTCAGTCAGATGACCCTCAACTGGGGATAAATAGTCGCCATATATTACCTTGCAAGTTAGGTCCAAAAACACATTAGACATGCTGATGCAGCTTTTTGATTTAATTGAGCATAATTTTGTTTCAGCAAACGCAATTAGATTCGTACATGAGCAAGTATCTCATACACAGCCTGTTGTGGTCACTGTCTGGAGATGGCAAGCTGAAAGTGAGGGAAGATATGGGACAGTTTATCCGAGGCATCACAACCATCCCTCTCCCACTAGCAACTAAACTGAGAATCATTGACTTTGAGGTAGCAAATGCATTTTTGTTAATATTATGCTGGTTTCTACAAATTTATTTTAGCTCGATTGTGAAACAAGTTTATACAGCATTTGATTAATCGCTCATGAGACCTCATTCCTGATGTAATCCATCTCCTTGAGGGCGAGACAAGAGACGTCATTCCTAATGTTATCCATCTCCTTGAGGGCGAGAGAAGAGGCCTCATTCCTGATGTAATCCATCGCCATGAGGGCGAGAGAAGAGGCCTCATTCCTAATGTAATCCATCGCCATGAGGGCGAGAGAAGAGGCCTCATTCCTAATGTAATCCATCTCCTTGAGGGCGAGAGAAGAGACCTCATTCCTGATGTAATCCATTGCTATGAGGGAGAGATGTCATTCCTAATGTAATCCATCGCCTTGAGGGAGAGACAAGAGACGTCATTCCTGATGTAATCCATCGCTATGAGGGAGAGACGTCATTCCTAATGTAATCCATCGCCTTGAGGGAGAGACCAGAGACGTCATTCCTGATGTAATCCATCGCCTTGAGGGAGAGACGTCATTCCTGATGTAATCCATCGCCTTGAGGGAGAGACAAGAGACGTCATTCCTGATGTAATCCATCGCTATGAGGGAGAGATGTCATTCCTGATGTAATCCATCGCCTTGAGGGAGAGACACGAGACCTCATGCCTGATGTAATCCATCGCCTTGAGGGAGAGACGTCATTCCTGATGTAATCCATCGCCATGAGGGAGAGAGAAGAGACCTCATTCCTGATGTAATCCATCGCCATGAGGGAGAGAGAAGAGACCTCATTCCTGATGTAATCCATCACCATGAGGGAGAGAGAAGAGACCTCATTCCTAAATGTAATCCATCGCCTTGAGGGAGAGACCTCATTCCTGATGTAATCCATCGCCATGAGGGAGAGAGAAGAGACCTCATTCCTGATGTAATCCATCGCCATGAGGGAAAGAGAAGAGACCTCATTCCTGATGTAATCTATCGCCATGAGGGAGAGAGAAGAGACCTCATTCCTGATGTAATCCATCGCCATGAGGGAGAGAGAAGAGACCTCATTCCTGATGTAATCCATCGCCATGAGGGAGAGAGGAGACCTCATTCCTGATGTAAATCGCCTTGAGGGAGAGACAAGAGACCTCATTCCTGATGTAATCCATCGCCATGAGGGAGAGAGAAGAGACCTCATTCCTGATGTAATCCATCGCCATGAGGGAAAGAGAAGAGACCTCATTCCTGATGTAATCCATCGCCATGAGGGAGAGAGAAGAGACCTCATTCCTGATGTAATCCATCGCCATGAGGGAGAGAGAAGAGACCTCATTCCTGATGTAATCCATCGCCATGAGGGAGAGGGAAGAAACCTCATTCCTAATGGAATCCATCGCCATGAGGGAGAGAGGAGAGACCTCATTCCTGATGTAATCCATCGCCTTGAGGGAGAGACAAGAGACCTCATTCCTGATGGAATCCATCACCTTGAGGGAGAGACAAGAGACCTCATTCCTAATGTAAACCATCGCCTTGAGGGAGAGACAAGAGACCTCATTCCTAATGTAATCCATCGCCTTGAGGGAGAGACAAGAGACCTTCATTCCTGATGTAATCCATCGCCATGAGGGAGAGACAAGAGACGTCATTCCTGATGTAATCCATCGCCATGAGGGAGAGACAAGAGACGTCATTCCTGATGTAATCCATCGCCATGAGGGAGAGACAAGAGACAATGTGGATTTAAGTGTCTCGTCATAGGACATCACCACCATGGTTCTATCGGGACTCAAGCTCTCAACCTTAATTTGTTGCAAGGCGGACATGCTGGAGGTTGTAAAACTTTTCTCCAATCTCAAAACTCGGTCTCAATCGTCTGATTGGTTTAGTTGACAGTAACACGCAGAATCAACCAATCTGATCACTTGAGCTCGAGTTTGAGATCTGAGAAAGGTTTTATAACCGCGGGGCCTGGTATCCAGTACACAATGGAGTCTCTACAAATGTTATGTAATAATATATATACACTAGATTGTATTGGTTCACAAACTTTGCTTTGCAAACATTTGTTGTGTCAATGTACACTATAATTAAATAAAGGAATTGTTGAATTTTGACAAGATTTGGAAACAATAGTTGTCTTTTGATTTTTATTGTTATATGTGTTGTATGTTACATGTTTATGTAAAGCGCTTTTGAACGTGTAATCTTTATATGATAAGGGCGCTCAATAAGAATGGTATAATAATAGTTTTGGAGAATGTAAAGTAATAATTGAGCATTATTAATTTAATAAGAAATACAAAGGCTGTTGTGTATTGATTTGTTTCAGGTATCAATCACAGGGGAATGGACACCATGGCAGTCTAGGGTTCCAGTGGTGGAAGTCGAGACCCACAAGGTGGCGTCCCCTGATGTTGTCATACCAACCATTGACACTGTACGGCATGAGAACCTACTCTTCACCTGGCTGGCTGAGCACAAACCCCTCGTCCTGTGTGGACCTCCAGGATCTGGAAAGACCATGACGCTGTTTAGTGCCCTAAGATCGCTGCCTGATATGGAGGTAGGTTGTGTGCAAATCTCAGTTGTAGCGCACGCATGTTTAATTTTAGATTTCAATAAAATTTGATAAACTTATAACTGTCCGATAACTGTGATTGCCAGATCGGACAGGTGGGTTTCCTCCGGGTACTCCAGTTTCCTCCCACACAAATGTTTTAGTAGTGGGTTATGGAGGGGGGGGGGGGGGTACTTCACTCTACATTCATGTCCATAAACAACGACTATATAAGGGTTTGTTTATATTTTGTCTTTATTTGGTATGTGATACAGGAGTAGGTACGATATGATGATGATGATGATGATGATGATGCTAAGCCGTACATAAGGCTATAAGCCTCACTCAAACTATGGGTCTAAGCTCTCACAGCCTCAATGTTCCTCTCAACCGTTCAGTGCCAGTAGTGTTAAGTCTTGTTACTGAATAAAACTGTAGATCATTGTTAAAACTTTCTATACACAGCAAGTAAATAAATGTATGACTGATCTCCAAAGAACCTGACAACTGAGTGAAGATCAAATCTGGCGGTAAACCCAATTACCCCAGTCATACTTCAATTCCCAAATATGTATTCATACTCTTATGAAATAATGAAATAAGGGAGATAACAAACTATATGAAATGACTTTTAAAAAACAAGATTAGTTTCCCTTATTTACATATAGTCACACGAATGACCACATTTATGCTTTCATCGCACCAATGAGAGTGATTAATATAAGTTGTTAAAACTTGCTTTTCGCAAATAAATAAAGCTTAAATAAAAAGTTTTATAAATCGGAAGTGTTACTCTACATAAAAATCAACTTGGATATAAAATGTTGCATATTGATCTAGTATTACGTCATCATGCCAATGATTGTATGATCCGTTGGAAATGTTCTTTATTTCCTTGTTTTACAGGTTGTTGGTTTGAACTTCTCCAGTGCTACCACGCCGGAGTTGCTGTTGAAGACTTTTGATCACTACTGCGAGTACAGGCGTACACCAAACGGTGTCATACTCTCTCCGATACAGATAAATAAATGGTTAATCCTATTCTGCGATGAAATCAACCTGCCAAGCATGGATAAATATGGTAAGTTGCCATAGAAACGTGATATCAACCTGCCAAACATGGATAAATATGGTAAGTTGCCATAGAAATGTGAACTCAACCTGCCAAACATGGATAAATATGGTAAGTTGCCATAGAAACGTGAACTCAACCTGCCAAACATGGATAAATATGGTAAGTTGCCATAGAAACGTGATATCATTTACATTCTTTCTTCCGAGGAAGGTATCCAGCATTTGTACAGAAGGTCTGTGGTTGGCCCTGGTGTCCTGTCTTGTCCGCCTATGCTGGAAACATTACCATGAGGGTAGTCCATCACAAGTAAAAGCTAGAAAGTCGTCATGTATGACCAAAGCTGTCGGCAAAACTTGAAAATCACAATAACATTTACATGCTATTTTTATACTTTGTAATTTATGCGTGTAGCAATACATAGTGACTGTGTAGTATGTACTACATACTATGTGTAAAATATAATATTCTGTATTATATACATACGTATTGAGGGGTCAGTGGTCCGGTTCATTCTGGATACCGTTCAAACACTATTTGCAAAGAACATAGAGCCAGATCAACCGCCACGGAACGTGCCTTCTGATCAGGCTCTGTGCTGTTTGCTATTCAGATGTTCTTGCTAAGACCCTTGGCTATGTAGCCAACAACATAGATCCTGATCAGCACGCAGCGTGACGCTGCGGCTGATCTGGATCTATGTTGTTTGCAAAAGCCTTTATATGTATCCAGAATGAAATGGGTTAAGACATTGAACTGCGAATCCAGGGGCCGCGAGTAATATAATATTTGTCCAGCTATTTTCTAATGTTGATTTTTGGCCCAAACCATTTGTATTATCATATATATATTATTCTTGTATTTTGTATTACGATATAAATTTGATATTGAATATAATATTATTTATGCTATCGGAGAAAATAGAATTCATTAGAATTGTGTCCTTATAATTCTAATAAAATTCCAGGAGTTTTTAGTTACAAATAAGGAAATTTCATTAATGAATTGTCGGCTGCTACAATTATTTGAAATAGTTGTGGTCTTTATTTTACCCAGCATGTTTTTTAAACTTTAATAAAATTCCACGACATATTTCCAGGAGTTTTTAGTTACAAATAAGGAAATCTCATTAATGAATTGACGTCTGCTACAATTATTTGAAATAGTTGTGGTCTTTATTTTACCCAGCATGTTTTTTAAACTTTAATAAAATTCCACGACATATTTCCAGGAGTTTTTAGTTACAAATAAGGAAATCTCATTAATGAATTGACGTCTGCTACAATTATTTGAAATAGTTGTGGTCTTTATTTTACCCAGCATGCAAAGAGTTTAAGCTAAATGTGTTTGTTTGCTTTACTTTAGGAACACAGAGAGTGATATCTTTTCTACGTCAAATGTTAGAGTACGGAGGCTTCTTCAGGACAGCGGACCAGACGTGGGTGAAGTTTGAGAGAATCCAGTTTGTGGGAGCGTGTAATCCCCCGACTGATCCCGGCAGGAAACCTCTGTCTCACAGGTTAGTCTACCGGTCCTTGGGTACTTGGAGTCTATCGTACAACATTTCTGGTAATGATATCAGTGTCTCTGTGCAGGAAGTGTTTCGAGCAGAGATAGGACCAAATAGTAAAATGGCATTCGTATAATCGAAAAGTTGTATTCGAATAGTATTCGATGAATATTTCACATTAGATAAGAACTTTGACGCTAACAGCGGTGTTTACTTATGAAATTAATGAAAGCGTAGCTGTTATAAAATTCACAATTTATTGTATTCATGAGTATAGCTGTTATTGAATACTTCTGGTGAAAAAACATGATACTGTATAGTTTGGGTATGAGTGTTGTTGGGCTGCATGTTGTCAATGTTAACTCTAGATAATAGTAAATCTCTTACATCAACCCTTATTCGCCTAATTCCACACGCTAAGTCGTCTGTAACTGGTAACTTTGGGCGTAGAAGTAATAAATGACTAAAATTGAAAATTTATTCTTGTCTAAAGGATTTATGTTGAAGAATTGTTAAAAATTAACCAACTGATATTTGCTCCAGAATTACTCTGCCTGAAAGTGCAATTTCCAAAGTGAGTGATGTCATTCAAGTGAGAACATGAATATATATCACATTTGTAGCTAGTCGAGCTATGTCTTATTGAAATACAACAATTCTGATCATATAGTGGTTTATTAATGAGAATACACACAAAGTATCTATCTAGACAAGTTAATCCTTAATTCCACACATTGCATTACTTTAAGTCCGAAACTTAAATCCGTCATAATATGTAACATCAATAACATGATTGTTCAGTTTTCAGTAATAGAACCAAAATGAATCTCTCTCCCAAAGTGCTGTGCACCAAGTTTAATAGTCTATCCCCACAACATGGCCGCCCACTTTGCTAACAAGGTGGAGCCAAATGCGACTAATGAAACTACATTTTACAGAATTGGTGACCAATGAAAACCAGTTTTATATCCGCTTAGGCACACTCAATCTGGTATTTGGACAATGTTGATTACCAGCTCAGCTGCCAATTCCCACGGACGTGTTTGTTTGTACAACTGGTTCGATAGCTAAACTGAGCTTACAAGTTATAGCTTCTGTCAAAACCATGTTTATCGAACTCGGGTGCATCAGATAGAACGTGACAATAACTATCTTATCTATCCTGCAGTCCAGTCTCCTTTAGTGCATTCCCACAGGTATACAATCAACCATGCAGTAATAGCGAATACACCAGGCAACCTAATACCACATGTTTGTGCACTTTTTCACAATGTATAAATGATAGGATTAAGCTTCATCAAAACACAATCTAATTAATTGTAATCACCTTGACTAACTATCTTGTAAACAGTCATTATGTTACACATTCATTAACACTAATTGGACTTGGATTACTCCCTGAAAATGACCAAAAACAAGTCATGAAGTTGCATTATGTGTTTTGTCTTTATAAAAATAATTCCTGAAAGTTTTGAAAGAATAAAAAAATATATTTATTTTAACGAAAGCACTGGGGCACTGGTTCATGTACCAACAATATACTATCTGTGGAAGCACTGGGGCACTGGTTCATGTACCAACAATATACTATCTGTGGAAGCACTGGGGCACTGGTTCATGTACCAACAATATACTATCTGTGGAAGCACTGGGGCACTGGTTCATGTACCAACAATATACTATCTGTGGAAGCACTGGGGCACTGGTTCATGTACCAACAATATACTATCTGTGGAAGCACTGGGGCACTGGTTCATGTACCAACAATATACTATCTGTGGAAGCACTGGGGCACTGGTTCATGTACCAACAATATACTATCTGTGGAAGCACTGGGGCACTGGTTCATGTACCAACAATATACTATCTGTGGAAGCACTGGGCCAATGGTTCATGTACCAACAATATACTATCTGTGGAAGCACTGGGGCACTGGTTCATGTACCAACAATATACTATCTGTGGAAGCACTGGGGCACTGGTTCATGTACCAACAATATACTATCTGTGGAAGCACTGGGGCACTGGTTCATGTACCAACAATATACTATCTGTGTACTTCCTTCATTCCTAGTACAACATCCAGGTCTACCTCCTTGTCATAAACTCCTGTGAAGCATGTGAATTTGCTGTATGAACTAATCTATCTTATAGGTTCTTGCGCCATGTACCAGTTGTGTATGTGGACTACCCGGGCAAGATCTCCCTCACCCAGATCTATGGAACCTTCAATAGAGCCATGCTGCGTCTGGTACCTAGCTTAAAACCATACGCGGAACCACTTACCAATGCCATGGTGGAGTTCTACCTAATGTCACAGGTAACTTTGAATATGTGTACTAGTTGGAATGAATGGATTACGTTTTTTGCTGTGGGTTTGAATTTCACTGGGGGTGTTGATGGTTCTACCTGGGTGCCTGAATTACTGTCATGAGGGGGCACCAGGGTCTTCCTCCACCAGTAGAATTACTGTCATGAGGGGGCACCAGGGTCTTCCTCCACTAGTAGAATTACTGTCATGAGGGGGCACCAGGGTCTTCCTCCACCAGTAGAATTACTGTCATGAGGGGGCACCAGGGTCTTCATCCACCAGTAGAATTACTGTCATGAGGGGGCACCAGGGTCTTCATCCACCAGTAGAATTACTGTCATGAGGGGGCACCAGGGTCTTCATCCACCAGTAGAATTACTGTCATGAGGGGGCACCAGGGTCTTCATCCACCAGTAGAATTACTGTCATGAGGGGGCACCAGGGTCTTCATCCACCAGTAGAATTACTGTCATGAGGGGGCACCAGGGTCTTCATCCACCAGTAGAAGCTCAAGAGTCGCCATATGACCTAAGCTGTGTGTGCGCGACGTTAAACCCAAAATACAAACACAATTTGTGATCGGTAGTATGGAAGTATTTATAGAGTATTATTGTTATACATGTAGATATATAACCCACAATACAAACACAATTTGTGATCGGTAGTATGGAAGTATTTATAGAGTATTATAATAATAATAACTATTATTGTTATACATGTAGATATATAACCCACAATACAAACACAATTTGTGATCGGTAGTATGGATGTATTTATATATAGAGTATTATTTGTATACATGTAGATATAAAGAATTCAAAGCATTACCCTTGATTGTCTGTCCAGAACACATATCTGCTCACAAGATTTGCAAGTACTGTAAACGTGAATGGATTTCTATTTCCGATAGAGTGGATTTTATGCATATACACAAACACATTTCCTCTTTGATTTACAGGAGAAATTTACCCAGGACATGCAACCTCACTACGTGTACAGCCCTCGTGAGATGACACGTTGGGTGAGAGGTATCTGTGAAGCGCTGAGGCCCCTAGAGACCCTCTCGGTGGAGGGCCTTGTTAGGATATGGGCTCATGAGGCTCTGAGACTCTTCCAGGACAGGTAGGCTCTTCTGTGGCTGATCATTTTCACGTTTGATTCCGGGCTTGTCATTTTGAATTAAACATTAATGTGCGTCTGAAAGATTTAGTTTTTAGGTGTTACCAAAAATTGTTTTTACAATCGGAAGAAAATATTATTGAAAATGGAAATACAAGACCAGACACGAATGACAATTTCTAATAATTCGAAGTTGTTGCATAGTCGGTTTTGCTGCCCAGTGATGTAGTCGGTTTTGCTGCCCAGTGACGTAGTCGGTTTTGCTGCCCAGTGACGTAGTCGGTTTTGCTGCCCAGTGACGTAGTCGGTTTTGTTGCCCCCAGTGACGTAGTCGGTTTTGCTGCCCAGTGACGTAGTCGGTTTTGCTGCCCAGTGATTTAGTCGGTTTTGCTGCCCAGTGACGTAGTCGGTTTTGCTGCCCAGTGACGTAGTCGGTTTTGCTGCCCAGTGACGTAGTCGGTTTTGCTGCCCAGTGACGTAGTCGGTTTTGCTGCCCAGTGACGTAGTCGGTTTTGCTGCCCAGTGACGTAGTCGGTTTTGCTGCCCAGTGATGTAGTCGGATTTGCTGCCCAGTGACGTAGTCGGTTTTGCACCCCAGTGATGTAGTCGGTTTTGCTGCCCAGTGACCTAGTCAGTTTTGCTGCCCAGTGACGTAGTCGGTTTTGCTGCACAGTGTCGTCCTGATCCTGTGGACCAGAATGAACATTGTGACAGTTGTTCACACCCAGCTGTGATGTCCGATATTATGTGGTTATGTGTATTTAACTTAGGCATGACACCATTGGAAACACCAAAAATTAATTTAACCCATACCCTGATATATACGTATTTCTACGTGTGCTATCACTACCTGATATATACGTATATTTTCGTGTTATCGGGCACCTGATAAATACGTATGTTTACGACTATACCAGTCACCTGATAAGTACATGTTTTTACGTGTCCGTTTTAAAACCATCATTTTCGCTACTAATACGGCAGAAAAGCAGTCAAAATATGTTTCAGTAAGCAACAAGCATTTATCTATAAATGTCGGAAGTTAAAATGAAAATAAATCTAAAAATAGCAATTACTCAGGGCAATCCCCATTCATTAGCTTGGATAAAAACATCTAGGTATCTGGTAAATGTCCACGGTGAAGGCCAATTCATGCATATTGACGAATTAGAATTGGATTGGAATTAGAACATTTATCACGTGACATTTTGATGCATTAAATGGGTTCCCCTAGAGGATATGCAGGTGTCAGCTGTGGAAACAACTTTTTGTTTGAAGTTTGTTTTCTATGACCACGGCTATAGATCAAAGTGCATGTAAGTCACAATGTTATGCAAGCATGGTGTTTTTTGCTATATAGTATACATACTGCATCGGTCGGAGGGTAATAAAAGTTTGGGTTCAAAGGTTTTAATGCTAATTACCGACTAATGTCAGCATGACAACAGTTTGACAGGAAGCATCCAGTTCGAAATACACAGGGCGGCATCTTAGGAACTTGTTGATATCAAAGGATGTGTGTTGTGTTGTAGCCTCATGGAATGGCTAATGTTGCCAGCTAAACAGAGGGTAATAAACCCAATGAATTGGTTAGAAAATAGGACGAAACAGTTTTAACTTGCAACTTGTACCACATTGATAAAGTGCAATTCATTATAGTAATCAGTATTAACTATTAAATAAACAAATATAGTCGAATATAATAATTATTCTCCAAAACCTGCATGTCCAATATTTACACCTCCGTATCTAAGTAAATACTAAAAAGTTTCTTTTAAAAATTATATCGTTAAAAACATCATTTATTTTTTATTCTTACCATAAATATATTAAAGTAAGTTTTTATCAGGGAAAACAGGGTTAAACATGATAGGGGTCATTTTATCAGTTTTTCCTGAAATACCTTATGGGGACAGTGTACAGTTATTGGTTTCTTATCTATTGGTAGCTGATAAGCTATTACATAGTTACTGTATTGGGCTGGAGAACCTGATATGACTGTTTTATTATGAGGGAAAGGATTAATATCAAAATGATTTATAATTAATAACCTTGATACATGTATTTACTTATTGCCCGATAGCTATAAGTGTTGGCATTAACCAATTATCTACGATATTACCTGTCTTATCACATGCATAATCTGCTCTCTCCTCTTCTACAATCATAATGTAATTTATCATAACCATATCCACACATGATGACAGGCAATTCATTATAGTCAGCATTCTATAATGTCAATCTATTCTGCAATTGCAGCATGCACTTTACATTTACAAGAAAGAAAAAAGTTGTAACTGAATTATTTCAAACTTGTGTAGTCTGTACCAAATACACCCTAAGAAACAGATTTCAAACTTAGATATATAATTAATTATTGGCACAATTAAGAACCAAAGGAATCCACGATTATACATCTATGATATATATGTATATGGTGTTGTAGAAATATATCGCTTTAACAGGAATGGTGTTGGCTGCTGTGCTATTTCTATTGCAATAGAATACTTCATTCACTTAGTTTATACAAATTTATTTTAGCTCGATTGCGAAACAAGTTATTACAACTTATATTAATCACTCTCGCCATGAGGGAGATAGAAGAGGCAACGTGGAATTTAAATTCCTTGCCTGAGGGCTCAATCGTAACAGTTCCAGTGGAGCTCGAACTCCGGACCTTTCACACATGAAGCGAACGAGCATCCACTGTGCTATTGTCCGCCTCCGTGGTCGAGTGGTTAAGGTCTCTGACGTGTATACCACTGTAACCTATCATCTCTGATGGTCACGGGTTCGAGCCCCGCTCAGACCATGTCTCATTTATATGACAAAGTTGGCAGATTTTTACGGAGGTTGGTGCACCAAGTACTGGTTAACCGCTAGAGCCTGCCCAGGAAAGGTGTTGTTAGGTAAACTGCCCGTCGCTCAAATGGGAAACCGGTAGCGACGTTAAATAAACTTAAATAAAAAAAATAAAAAACTGCGCTATCACGACTTCCACTTCATTCACTTGTTTTATCATTACGCAGCGTGATGTGTTGTATTGAGAGATAGGAGTGTGACCTCTAGTTTACTTATTTACAGGTTGATAGAGGATGAAGAGCGACAATGGACTGACGAGCATGTGGATATGGTAGCCATGAAGCATTTCCCAGGCATTAACAAGGAGGTGGCTATACGCCGTCCAATATTGTTCTCTAACTGGCTGTCCAAGGACTACAGTCCGGTAGATAGGGAGGAACTGAGGGAATACACCAGGGCCAGACTCAAGGTTACCTCTATCTTATCTCAGTAGTTCAGTGTTAAAGTGTGTTTAGACTGAAGTAAACTTTATTTATTGTGAAACAAGCTTTAACAACTTATATTAAATTACTCTGGTTTGCATCGGATGAAAGCGTATACTAGTATATGGTCGTTCGTGAGGGAGGAAACCAGAGTACCCTGAGAAATCCCACCTATCTGATTTGGCGACCACCGTCCATCTCACATCAGGGTTCATTCTAGGTCAGAATATTTGGGAGAAGTGAGAAAGCGCGCGATCGTGTCCTTAAATGGTGTTTTTTAATCAATTTCAACAAAATATGGTTAAAATGCACATTATGACCATTAAAATCAACATTGTGAAATGTAAAGTGTTTTATAATGGGCCAGTGTAGCTTACTGGCCAAAATTGTATGGAAATTGTAAATAAAAAAACAAACTATTTTTAGGGAGAAGTGGGACCCCCAGAGGGCGAAGTCAGGGTCCCTAGGGCGACTATTTCGCCCACATCACCCTCTAATCTGATCCCTGTCACATACCTGGTGCAAGGATCAAACCCAGTCTGTTGTGAGAAGTGAGCGTGCTAACCACTGCGCTAAATGGACAATTAAATAAAGTTAATCTATTGTATACTTCAGGTGTTCTATGAGGAAGAATTAGACGTTCCTCTCGTACTATTTGACGAGGTGCTCGACAATGTGTTGCGTATTGATCGTATATTCCGCCAGCCCCAGGGTCATGTCTTAATGATTGGCGTCAGTGGAGCAGGAAAGACAACTCTGTCGAGATTTGTAGCCTGGATGAATGGACTAACGGTGTATCAGATCAAAGTTCACAACAAATACTCGGCGACAGACTTCGATGAGGACTTGAGAACTGTTCTGAGAAGATCTGGCTGTAAGGTAATGACCTGATTAAGTTACCTCAGTCATACGTGTACATGTATTTCTTAAATCGACACTATATCAGTGAAAACACATGTTTCTACAGAATGTATTTCCTATTATATGGTATAATTTTTTCCAAATATTTGACTCAAATACTGAGTATTTCAATTAATAAACAAACGTCGTATACGCGGTTTGTTGACATAACAAAATAATGTAAACACCAATGTGTAATGCAACTAGTGTATCTTGAATAACACGATTTATGGTACAGATTTTGTTACATTTGTGACTATTCTTAGTTAGTGCTGCACACCGGCCATGTAAAGCAACCAGTGATACTTCTTGAATTGGAGACCGCCTCCGTGGTCGAGTGGTTAATGCCGCTGATTTGTATACCACTGTAACCTATCATCACTGATGGTCACGGGTTCGAGCCCCGCTCAGGCCGTGTCTCATTTATATGAAAAAGTTGGCAGTTTCTTACGGAGGTTGGTGCTCCCAAGTACTGGTTAACCGCTGGAGCTTGCCCAGGAATGGTGTTGTTAGGTAAACTGCCCGCCGGCGATATAGCCCAAAATGGTGCTGATGCAGGCGCAAAACCCGAAATATAACATAACTTGTTGAATTGGAGCCTCTTCTGTATCTTGCACATTCCTCAATAAACTCGCCTATATTCCTCCAGGGGGCGATGATAAATTAACTTATTCAAAATCATTTGACTTACCCTATTTATGCAACTTTTTTCATTTCTAGAATGAGAAGATAGCTTTTATAATGGACGAGTCAAATGTGTTGGACTCTAGTTTCCTGGAGAGAATGAACACGCTGTTGGCCAATGCTGAGGTACCCGGATTGTTTGAGGGAGACGAGTACACAACCCTGATGACGCAGTGCAAGGAGGGAGCTACCCGGGAGGGTTCCATGCTCGACTCCTCCGAGGAACTATACAAGTGGTTCACGCAAAAGGTTCGTGTATTTGTATTTATTGTATAATAATAATAATTGACTTTGTGAGGGCAGTTTCCTAATGTGGTTGTGCACTTGTGGCCTATTTTTGCACAATAATATTATTGGACAGACAGACAGACAGACAGACAGACAGACAGACAGACAGACAGACAGACAGACAGACAGACAGACAGACAGACAGACAGACAGACAGACAGACAGACATGTATATAATATAGTAAGCCTTATTATAAAGTCGGTTATTTGCTTTGTGGAATATTTGTTCGAGCGAATAGTAAATGATTTAGAGTATATATATATATTGTAGGTTATGAGGAATCTACATGTGGTGTTCACTATGAATCCATCTACCGAAGGCCTCAAGGACCGAGCTTCCACATCTCCTGCACTCTTTAACAGGTCAGACGACACAAAATAATCACCTAAAAGATTGAAGATTTAGGGGCCTGCGTGATCGAGTAGTCGAGGCCCCATTTAATTCAAATCACTTGCCCATCTCTGCTTTAGGTTCGAATCCCACTGGGGTGTCGAATTCTTTCTTGTGAAAATGGTTTTTGGAAGGTCAGTGGTTCTACCAGGGTGCCCGTCCATAATACTTCTCGGAGGGGCACCACGGTTCTTTCTCCACCAATAATAGCTGGAGAGTTGCCATTATAACCAAAGCTGTTTGTGCCACTTTAAAGTCCCCAAAAACCAAACAAAAAAAGATTGAAGTTTCTATTTAAAAACCTCAACATTGATTAATTGCAAAACTTGTTCTCTCGAGACCTCGTTCCGATTCAAATTTTGTGACCAACGTTTTAAAGATCTGCCAATCAAATGATAGGTTTTCTTTGAGATTTCTATATGCAAGTGATTATTGCTATGTAATTACCAAGTCTTGTCATGTGTTTGTAAGTGGTGGTTTCTGAGGTAAACATTGGATTGGGATATTGTAGTTTTATATTTCCGTTTTCTTCAAACACGAGACAATCACAGTTTCACAGTTTTATATTTCCGTTTTATATAATCGCAAGTTCTATTGCTGCATTCCTTAGAATATGGAGTAAGTACATCATGTTTGGAGTATGTTTGGAGTAAGTACATCATGTTTGGAGTTAGTACATCATGTTTGGAGTAAGTACATCATGTTTGGAGTACGTACATCATGTTTGGAGTATGTTTGGAGTAAGTACATCATGTTTGACATTGACTGTTTCAGATGCGTGTTGAACTGGTTGGGCGACTGGTCCACCGGTGCTCTCTATCAAGTGGGCAAAGAATTCACCAACAAAATAGACCTGGAAAAGGGCCAGGTATGTTGCAAAGTCTATTAGCAGTTTAATGAATTGTATCGATTCGGTGGCCACCAGATCGGATAGAGGGTGTACTCCTTGTACTGTTCTTGTCTCCGGCACATAATTATACTCTCTAGTACGCATCTATTAGGACTTGTTTTAGAATCGGCAGAGGAAAATCTAAGTGGATGGTATGGTCCAGAGGGTTAGATTGTTGATAATGTGAATGCTACAGGTTCTGTTTCCAGCAATAGGAAATGTTCCAATTAGTGCTAACCTCTTATGATGATTAAGTTGTGACACAAGTTCTATCCGACTGAAGATTTCACGATGGCTTTAAATGTTTCTTATCTATCCAGATAAATTTCTGAATGCGTTCTTCAATTGCTGGCGCATTCAGAATCTGTTCTTGAATCGTATCATCCATAATTTGTTCTTGAATAATTGAATCATCCATACACTGTTCCTGAATCGTTGGAACATGATACATCTGTTCCTGAATCGTTGGAACATGATACATCTGTTCCTGAATCGTTGGAACACGATACATCTGTTCCTGAATCGTTGGAACATGATACATCTGTTCCTGAATCGTTGGAACATGATACATCTGTTCCTGAATCGTTGGAACATGATACATCTGTTCCTGAATCGTTGGAACATGATACATCTGTTCCTGAATCGTTGGAACATGATACATCTGTTCCTGAATCGTTGGAACATGACACATCTGTTCTTGAATCGTTGGAACATGACACATCTGTTCTTGAATCGTTGGAACATGACACATCTGTTCTTGAATCGTTGGAACATGACACATCTGTTCCTGAATCGTTGGAACATGACACATCTGTTCTTGAATCGTTGGAACATGACACATCTGTTCCTGAATCGTTGGAACATGACACATCTGTTCCTGAATCGTTGGAACATGACACATCTGTTCTTGAATCGTTGGAACATGACACATCTGTTCTTGAATCGTTGGAACATGACACATCTGTTCTTGAATCGTTGGAACATTACAAATCTGTTCTTGAATCGTTGGAACACGACACATCTGTTCCTGAATCGTTGGAACACGACACATCTGTTCTTGAATCGTTGGAACACGACACATCTGTTCTTGAATTGTTGGAACATGACACATCTGTTATTGAATTGTTGGAACACGACACATCTGTTCCTGAATCGTTGGAACATGACACATCTGTTCTTGAATCATTGGAACACGACACATCTGTTCTTGAATTGTTGGAACATGACACATCTGTTCTTGAATTGTTGGAACATGATGAATCTGTTCTTGAATCATTGGAGCATTACAAATCCGTTCTTGAATCATTGGAACATCAGAAATCTATTCTTGAATCGTTGGAACATTACAAATCTGTTCTTGAATCGTTGGAACATTACAAATCTGTTCTTGAATCGTTGGAACATTACAAATCTGTTCTTGAATCGTTGGAACATTACAAATCTGTTCTTGAATCGTTGGAACATCAGGAATCTGTTCTTGAATTGTAGGATCATCCAGAATATGTTATTGAATCGTTTGAACATTACTAACCTGTTCTTGAATCATCGCAACTTTACTAACCTATTCTTGAATCGTTGGAACAAGAATCTGTTCTTGAATCGTTGGAACATTCGGAATTTGTTCTTGAATCGTTGGAACATTCAGAATTTGTTCTTGATTCGTCAGAACATTAAGAATCTGTTCTTCAATCATGGGAACGTCATTATTATTTTTACAAATCGATAGCATGTTGTTGGACATTTGGACATTTGTTTATATTAAGTGGAGACGTAAGGCAGGTATTGTATGCATTTTTAGAGCAATTTGTCTGCATACGGAAGTGTTAATGTTGTACAGAAACGTAAGGCAGGTATTATATGCATTTTTAGAGCAATTTGTCTGCATACGGAAGTGTTAATGTTGTACAGAAATGTAAGGCAGGTATTGTATGCATTTTTAGAGCAATTTGTCTGCATACGGAAGTGTTAATGTTGTACAGAAACGTAAGGCAGGTATTGTATGCATTTTTAGAGCAATTTGTCTGCATACGGAAGTGTTAATGTTGTACAGAAACGTAAGGCAGGTATTCTATGCATTTTTAGAGCAATTTGTCTGCATACGGAAGTGTTAATGTTGTACGGAAACGTAAGGCAGGTATTATATGCATTTTTAGAGCAATTTGTCTGCATACGGAAGTGTTAATGTTGTACGGAAACGTAAGGCAGGTATTATATGCATTTTTAGAGCAATTTGTCTGCATACGGAAGTGTTAATGTTGTACAGAAACGTAGTACTCTTGTGGTACTTGCCATTTCATGTTTTATTGAATGCGTTTCAGTATCTTGCTCCAGACAACTTCCCGATTGCCTACCCAGCACTTCCACACCCGCCTGGTCATCGTGATGCAGTGGTAAATGCGTTTGTGTTTGTACACCTGTCGCTGCACCAAACAAACGTTCGGCTACAGAAACGAGGAGGCAGGACAATGTCCATAACACCTAGACATTATCTCGACTTCATCCATCACTTTGTAAGTTCATAGTAGGGGTTTGTAGTTTATACAAATTTATTTTAGCTCGATTGCGAAACAAGTTATTTCCACTTATATAAATCACTCTCGAGACCTCATTCCTGATGGCATCCATCGCTACGAGGGAGAGAGAAGAGGCAACGTGGAATTTAAATGCCTTGCCTAAGGGCACAATCGTAATGGCTCCAGTGGGGCTCGAACTCCGGACCTTTCGCACCTGAAGCGAAGGCGCATCCACTGCGCTATCACGACTTCCAGGGGTTTGTAGTTGCCACTTGTCCGATCATGGTGAGTTAAATCGAGTTTGGGTCGAGTACACATAAAATAAACTTGATCCATGGCAACAAGAAGGATTGTTTTCTAATAATCTTGAAAAATCCCATGAAAAGAACGTTCGGAATTAAAAGTTATGTGGTAATGATTATCTGGTGACTACCCAACAGCTACGACTGTTCATCAAAACAATGTGGCCCTAGGGGCAGTTTGTCCTTATATAGGCTATATAAAAACATCTCCTCAGATCTTCTCCTCTGAATTGAAACCAACACAGTCAGAATTAAAAGTTATTTAACCCATTCAACACCAAGTAACTCACATGGACTGGTCCATGATATTCATAAACCAATAAATGAATCAGAAAATCACATTTGGACAAGTTCATTTATCAAAATGGGTAATTATGTCTAAAAATAGTCATATCACTGGCAAAAAGTGCAGATCCTGATGAGACGGCTCGTCACGAGCCGGCTCATCTGGATCTACACTTTTTGTAAGCCTATTTAGAGGTCTGTGGTGTTGAAGGGGTTAATACTAATCATCATCTGGTGATTGGGAAGTGCTCAAGAAATCAAACCTCCAGGCGGTGGGACAGTTTGTCCATACAGTCAAACCTGTGTTAGTGGTCACCTCCATTAAGAGCCAACCTGTATTATACATACAGTCAAACCTGTGTTAGTGGTCACCTCCATTAAGAGCCAACCTGTATTAAGCAACCAGTTTCCAGATTCCCAATCGGTTGTTTTATTATATATTTGACCTCTATTAAGCAGCCACCTGTGCTAAGCAGCCACTTTCTCTGACTTTGGCTGACTGCTTAAGATAGGTTTGACTGTATATATTTTTGTGTGCATGTCATGCGTGATGTTTGAACATATAGCCATGCAAAGTAAGAGCACATTAGACCATTTATCACCCATTGTGTATAAGCTACCGTATATGTAAACAAAAAAATCAAACGGCAGGTGCAAGGTTCCCTCTGTCTGAATGTTTGTCTGCGCCACTTCTGTCGCCAATGAAAAACACTTGAGCCAATTTAAAATATGTGGTGCCAACTAAGAGCCATATAGTTCATAAATAAATACCTGGGACCATGTTGCTCCCAATTCAGTAGTGGGGCAACCATCCCCTACCCAGCGGGTCCTCAGGTGGCGGATAGGGGAACGGCCCTCAGATATGGGGGTTTGCTGTGAATTAAATAAGCAGTCCCGGACCATATGGCGGTGTACCTACCAGGACGGGGCAGGATAGCACATGGCAAAGCTACTCCTATTAAATACTCCACATGTCCTACAACGGGTGCATCAGGCGAATATATGGGCCGCCTTAAAAGTCCTAGCCTAAGGGTGAGGTAACCTCAACAGAAACCTCGAATGCTGAAGCCGGAAGTACTGGGCGCATTCTAATAAACCACGGTACTACGCATAAACGCAAAAAAAAAAAAAAAAAAAAAAATGAATCACAATGACATAAATAAATATTTGAAGCCATGAATTTGACAAAACATGTGCCAAAAAAAAATGTTGCGCCAAATATGTTTGGCAATTCACAAAATTTAGCGCCAATATTTGTTTTTTGTCAAAATTGGCGCCATTGGTGACCGACAGCGGGAACCCTGCAGGAGTAGGTATCCCCCGACCCACTGTCTCTCTTTGTCATCCTGACACTATTCCTTAAGAATGTAAGTTTGCCATTAATTTGCAGGAAGATTTGTGAACATATCCATGTTCCTCATTGTTAGGTTTTGAGGGAACACCTAGTCCGCATATGTGGCATTTAAATACATGCATAGATATGAGATAATCTACCACTTGGAATTTGTTTTAAGTGAGATTTTATCTGTTATAATAGATGCGCAAATTTGCACATGTCAGGAAATATAAACATTGCACGTGTTGCAGGCGAAGTTATACCAGGAGAAGAGATCTGACCTCGAGGAGCAACAACTTCATCTGAACATTGGTCTGCAGAAGATACACGACACCGTGAAACAGGTCGGGGAGTTACAGAAATCATTGTCCTTCAAACGTAGAGAACTGGAGGAGAAGAACAACGCTGCCAACTCCAAGCTCAAACAAATGGTATACGATTGTTATTGTTATATACATGTATATAGAGTAGGGATGGCAACGAATAGCGATTTCGGTATTCGAATATTCGTTATAATTCTGTGCAAAAACTCAAAATATCTCAAACACATAAATTTTCACATACGATTGATATTGTTTCCGCTCGGATTATGATTTATTTTGCCGATATTGTTCTCCAAGAATGTCATTATTGATTGAAATTTGAGCCGAGATAATAGCATCGTTTATTGTCAATTACAAAATTCATTGTGGCCAAGCGGTTACAGACTTTGACTTCAAACCACTTGTCCCTCATCGCTGTAAATTCGATTCCCACTGTGCATGTCAAAAATTCTTTCAAGTGAATAAGCTATCCAGCTGACTTGCGGAAGATTGATGGTTCTACCTGGGTGCCTGTCTGTGCCTGAAATCTTGCTCGGAAGGGCACCTGAGGTCTTCCGGCACAAATAATAACTGGAGAGTTGCCATATGACCTAAGCTGCCGTGCCACTCAAATCCCCAAACACACAAACAAACAATTACAAAATACATTCTCCACCTTGCTGAATCTCTCTCGCTGTAATTGTGAATATTTAGGGAAGGTCCGGTCTGTTAGCTTACACTTGGATTAAACAATATTTATTGCAACCCATAAATCACATATAGCATACTTACATAATGGATAGTGCAAACAGACGGATCTGTAGTCCAGTGGTAACACGCTCGACTGGTAATCCAGGGATCGCAGGTTCGATCCCCCATCTGACACTAATAAAATTAACAGTTTTTCAGATGGGACTTTAAACCGAGGTCTTGTGTCGGTGCTTTACACCGTGCACATAAAAGAACCAGAGGAGACTCTGGAATGGGTCTCTGTCTATCATTGCACTATCCTTCAAAAATCGAAAAATGACTAATCTCTGCAGGAGGCGTTGTTCATATGGGTAACCGTTAGCGACGATAAATAAACGTAAAACACACACACACACACGATAATGCAAAGGATCAAGTAGGAAGCTAAAGTAGAAAGCTTTTCCTTTCCTATCTTACCCAATGAATATGTGATCTTGTATCTCCTGCATGAACAACTTGTACTGGATTCAGCAAAAACATGCATTTATTACAGGTGAAAGACCAGCAGGAGGCTGAACGGAAGAAAGTGACTTCGCAGGAGATCCAGCTAGCCTTGAGAGAACAGACGAAGGCGATTCAGGTGAAACAAATAGACGTGAAGGAAGATCTGGACAAGGTGGAACCAGCTGTCATAGAGGCGCAGCAATGTATGTTCATTCTGTATTTCACAGTTTGTAGGTCATAGTAGGTAGCGTTCATTTGCTATGTCCCCAATCAAAGAAAATATAGTTTATTGCAATTTAAATATTCCATACACAATGCAAAAAATAAAACAAGTGAACAAAC
Organism: Archivesica marissinica; assembly: GCA_014843695.1. Classification (NCBI taxonomy): domain Eukaryota; kingdom Metazoa; phylum Mollusca; class Bivalvia; order Venerida; family Vesicomyidae; genus Archivesica; species Archivesica marissinica. The sequence continues at coordinate 93,786,127 of CM026404.1, read as the reverse complement.
TTATATAAATATGTATGATTTATGATTCATGGCATTGTTTAAACAAGCATTGTCAATATACAAAATTATACATGTATATATCTGTTGAAGCAAATGAGTTGGGCTACACGTTTTAACAACATTAGTTACTGCCCTCCTCAAAGAAAAGGGTTGATAGATTGAAAAGATGATGGATAGCTTTGAACTTGGTCAGTCTGTTCCGAAGCCATACAGTTACAGTTGTTCTGGCACTGCAAACTTGAAAACCTTGGTGGAAATTGTCGTAGTGTGAATGTACTTAATGCACCAATGACAAACACAATTTACACCTGACATACCCTGATATATTGCTGATGTGAACATGATGATTGTAAAGAAAGCGACGTTCATCTATGCATGTAGTTACTTTGGTAAGATAACATGTAAATATTTAATGGTGTGTATAGCATCTCCTGTTGTGAGTACTGGGACACAAGAATCCATAGGGAGAGACGAATCTGGATTTGTAATATTATATAGGTCCGACGACTTGCTGGGACCGAAGGGCTCCAGTGAGTACAAACCTTTAAATGATTTCTACTCTTTGACACTAACATGCAGATTTATACCATTTTTGAACCAGATGTCTTTGGGAGATGGGGATCTGCAAACATGTTGAACTTTGTCCGATTACTTTGCTAAACCAGTGAAATGTTGATTTAGTTACAGTTATTCAGTTTAAGAGATAGTAGATATTTTGTTGTTGTATTTTGTTGAACTTTGTAATTTTGTACATGATTTAATGAGAAAGACTTGCATTTAACATGAATACTAGCTCTACATGATTCAGGTTTGAGGTCATGTTTCATTGAACATGACTGCTAACTCTACATGAGTCGGGTTTGAGGTCATGTTTCATTGAACATGACTGTTAGCTCTACATGATTCAGGTTTGAGGTCATGTTTCATTGAACATGAATGCTAGCTCTACATGATTCAGGTTTGAGGTCATGTTTCATTGAACATGAATGCTAGCTATACATGATTCAGGTTTGAGGTCATGTTTCATCAATAACCAGATGGCCTTACAAGGGAACAGCTGTTTTATTTTATTGTTTTGTTGCTGGTAATTTTGTTTTCATGTGTATCATTTTGTTTTTACGAAACTGCTGGTGTACTTTTGTTTTTTAGTGTAAAAAATTGTTGGCTTTCTTTTTGCAGTTTTTAATAACATAACATCTTTTAGCCACGGTCAATTTGTTTAAGCCTTTTGCTATTTTATTAGCTTGGTTCGGGTTGATTTATTTTGCTTTCTGTTTAAATTTATGAAAAATAACAATATTTTATTATATAATATTACACGACAATGTACCAGGCACCATTTCCCCACAAATAAGCATTTCTTGATAAGTGTTACACGACATGACCTGCACATATTGCCCCGACAATGTACCTTGCACCATTTCCCCACAAATAAACATTACTATTGATAAGTGTTACACGACATGACCTGCACATATTGCCCCGACAATGTACCTTGCACCATTTCCCCAGAAGGAGGCATCTCTATTGATAAATCTGTCATGGATGTTTTACACTCTCCTTGATTCTACTAAAGAAGAATATTTACTCAGGGCAGCTTTGTTTTGATCTGCAGTTGGATGTCCAGTTGTAATAACAGCAGACGGTGCTCATCTGTAGACTCAATGGGCGCTAACTCCATAATCTGACAAGACTGACGGATGCTGAAGGACTTGTAATATAATGAGATTAATAGACCAAATAATTGACCCTTTCCACCATAGATACACTTCTGTGTGAATAGATAACGATGTCGTTGAGAGACATTTCTATGTGGGAAAGGGTTAACTGAAATTCAACTAAGGTCTCGGTGTTGTTCATATATAATGAAGCCAAGACTGGCTGTCCGATTAGCGCGTGGTTAGCGCGCTCACTTCTCACCAATGCAACCCGGGTTCGATCCTCGGACCGAGAAGTATGTGAGATGGTTCGGTGGTCGCCCGATCGGACAGGTGGGTTTTATCCGGGTATCCCCCGGGTATTTCCTGCCACACGAATGACCACATATACGCTTTCGTCCACGCCAACGAGAGTGATTAATATAAGTTGTTAAAACGTGCTTCGCAATCGTTGTAAAATTAATAAAGTTTAAACTAAGCCATAGACCTGACTGACAACGGTGGACAACTGCATGGAGCTGTTTGAGTGTGCCTTGTATATTCACCTATTGGTCGATGCAATGTTTGTTGCTATGAAACTTGTACGACTGATGATGTTTTGCACTAAACTGATTGTGTGTCTCGGCCGCTACAATCTTCAGTGGCATTGTACTTGTAAAACATGTTGACGTATAGGCGAGTATTTACAGATAATTTATGTGACATTACATTGCAAAAAGAGACATTTTTTATGTATGAAAAAACTACTACAAATACCTCCGAAATAATTTGAACACTAGCTTTCAATGAAGGTCTACAAACTCTCAAAAGTGAAAGTAGGATTTTATATAGCGGCCTACGACGCTCACGTTTGTTAATTATTGTACCTGACACTAGGCGCGTGATACTCGGCTGTTTAGAGATAATTTCAATCAGATTAGTCTAAAAATAAATATGCATACCTATATACAAATGTGAAAATCTGATATAACGGTCAATCCATACCATAAATGTTGTTATTCATGATACAGGCATTGTATTACTCATGGATGTTGACCATATTTGCATTATTTTGTTATGTCAATATGTTAATTGAAATACTCAGATTTCTGTGGCAAATAATTTTGAAAAAATGATAGCATATAAGAATAAATGACATTGTGTGTAAAGTTGCTTTTCTCACTGATGTAGTGTTGCTTTAAGGGTACAGTCTACACCAATTATGTCGAACCCCGTCGAACCGAACAAAATACTATGAAATAACACAAGTTTGACTTAACGAAATTCGATATAAACAGAGCCAGCTATATGTAAAATGATAGTGTCTGAAACGGAACTTTGATCCGACTTCGTGATAACCGGAGAATTCGACATAACCGACGTTGACATAACGGGTGTAGACTGTAATTGATTGTTTTGGAGGAGATTATAGCTATCATTTACGTTTTATTAACTCGGCTTTGCATCTCCTTGATGTGGGCAGGATAAATATTTGGGAATATTTCTTTCTGTAGCCATATCAAAATATTTGAGTTGCTGATAATAGATGGTTGAGGGATAATCATTCTGAAATATAAAACCAAGAAGCCAATAATCTGAGATATGCAATATTTCATTTTCGAAAATATATATCGGGGATTGCCATCAAATTACAGCCTGCTTAACTCACATCTAGGCTGTCCAATTAGCGCAGTTGTTAGCGCGCTCGCTTCTCACCAATGCAACCCAGGTTCAATCCTTGGACCGGGAAGTATGTGAGATGGTACGGTGGTTGCCAGATCGGACAGGTGGGTTTTCTCCAGGTACTCCGGTTTCCTCCCACATGAATGACCACATATACGCTTTCATCCGCGCCAACGAGAGTGATTAATATAAGTTGTTAGAACCTGCTTTGCAATCGTTGTAAAATCAATAGAGATTAATCTAAGCCACATTTTTTTGACATGTTTGGACCGGGTTTTAACAGTTTTTATTATTTTATAATCTAGTCTTCTGAGTATATAATTGGTCAATAGCCGACATACCGGCATCATTAGAAATCCTGATATATATTGGTTGATTAAAGCATACAACAATAATTTATGCATTCCTTTCGATGGAGTATTATACATTCATTTGTAATAATATTTATACTGTTAGGTTTTAAAAAATTGTTATTATTTAAACAGCAGAACGTTGCAAGTTGACAGACAAGTTGCTTATGTTGTATGGTGCTACTTTCTCATCTGTAGCATACACTGAAGCTCTTGTACAAATTATTATAATCTTAGCACAATGTTAAGCTACAAGATGCAAAGTTCTTCTGTGCGCGTTTCAAAGGAGCTCATTTCCGATTTGGACAAATGAATGAATTGTAGTTGTAGTTTGAACGGTCAAAAACACTTAACATTCAGAGGCTCTATAGTGTTTGATTTTGTTGGATTCTTTTTTTTCCCACTAAATTGCTTAGGGGGATAAATCTAAAGGAAACATATGTTACTAACATATGTTACTAACATATATCGTGACAATCTGGAAATGAGCTCGTTAGCTGGTGTTTGTACCTTGCATGCTTGTACCCATATGTTATTTTGCACACTTTCCACTCCTCTCTGCCCGTGTGTAGCTGTGAAATCTATCAAGAAGCAGCATCTGGCGGAGATTCGAGCACTGCCCAACCCTCCCCCGCTTGTGAAGCTGTCCCTGGAGGCCATCTGTATGCTCCTCGGTGAGCAAGACGTGGACTGGAGAGCCATGCGATCAATAATGATGAGGGACAACTTCATCTCAAGCATTGTCAATTTTAGGACTGATGATTTATCGTAAGTCTGTCATTTCTCATTGATGGTCTTTCTATCAATTCTGGCTCTCAACGTGCAAGGCAGATGAGCGGTGGCTGAAGGGGGGTATTTTACACTAGAAATAAAAAAATCAACAACAAAAATCATAGTGTCACAAGTGGTGTGCAGGGAGACAAGGGGTATTTTACACTAGAAATCATAGTGTCACAAGTGGTGCACAGGGAGACAGGGGGTATTTTACACTAGAAATCATAGTGTCACAAGTGGTGCACAGGGAGACAGGGGGTATTTTACACTAGAAATCATAGTATCATAAGTCGTGCACAGGGAGACAGGGGGTATTTTACACTAGAAATCATAGTGTCACAAGTGGTGCACAGGGAGACAGGGGGTATTTTACACTAGAAATCATAGTATCATAAGTGGTGTGCACAGGCAGACAGGGGGTATTTTACACTAGAAATCATAGTATCACAAGTGGTGCACAGGCAGACAGGGGGTATTTTACACTAGAAATCATAGTATCATAAGTGGTGCACAGGGAGACAGGGGGGGTTTACACTAGAAATCATAGTATCATAAGTGGTGTGCACAGGCAGACAGGGGGTATTTTACACTAGAAATCATAGTGTCACAAGTGGTGCACAGGCAGACAGGGGGTATTTTACACTAGAAATCATAGTATCATAAGTGGTGTGCACAGACAGACAGGGGGTATTTTACACTAGAAATCATAGTATCATAAGTGGTGTGCACAGGCAGACAGGGGGTATTTTACACTAGAAATCATAGTATCACAAGTGGTGCACAGGCAGACAGGGGGTATTTTACACTAGAAATCATAGTATCATAAGTGGTGTGCACAGGCAGACAGGGGGTATTTTACACTAGAAATCATAGTATCACAAGTGGTGCACAGGCAGACAGGGGGTATTTTACACTAGAAATCATAGTATCATAAGTGGTGTGCACAGGGAGACAGGGGGTATTTTACACTAGAAATCATAGTATCATAAGTGGTGCACAGGGAGACAGGGGGTTTACACTAGAAATCATAGTATCATAAGTGGTGTGCACAGGGAGACAGGGGGTATTTACACTAGAAATCATAGTATCATAAGTGGTGTGCACAGGGAGACAGGGGGTATTTTACACTAGAAATCATAGTATCATAAGTGGTGTGCACAGGCAGACAGGGGGTATTTTAAACTAGAAATCATAGTATCATAAGTGGTGTGCACAGGCAGACAGGGCGTATTTTACACTAGAAATCATAGTGTCATAAGTGGTGTGCACAGGGAGACAGGGGGTATTTTACACTATAAATCATAGTATCATAAGTGGTGTGCACAGGGAGACAGGGGGTATTTTACACTAGAAATCATAGTATCACAAGTGGTGCACAGGCAGACGGGGTATTTTACACTAGAAATCATAGTATCATAAGTGGTGCACAGGCAGACAGGGGGTATTTTACACTATAAATCATAGTATCATAAGTGGTGTGCACAGGGAGACAGGGGGTATTTTACACTATAAATCATAGTATCATAAGTGGTGCACAGGCAGACAGGGGTATTTTACACTAGAAATCATAGTATCATAAGTGGTGCACAGACAGACAGGGGGTATTTTACACTATAAATCATAGTATCATAAGTGGTGTGCACAGGCAGACAGGGGGTATTTTACACTATAAATCATAGTATCATAAGTGGTGCACAGGCAGACAGGGGGTATTTTACACTATAAATCATAGTATCATAAGTGGTGCACAGGCAGACAGGGGGTATTTTACACTATAAATCATAGTATCATAAGTGGTGTGCACAGGCAGACAGGGGGTATTTTACACTATAAATCATAGTATCATAAGTGGTGCACAGGCAGACAGGGGGTATTTTACACTAGAAATCATAGTATCATAAGTGGTGCACAGGCAGACAGGGGGTATTTTACACTAGAAATCATAGTATCACAAGTGGTGCACAGGCAGACAGGGGGTATTTTACACTAGAAATCATAGTATCATAAGTGGTGCACAGGCAGACAGGGGGTATTTTACACTAGAAATCATAGTATCATAAGTGGTGCACAGGGAGACGGGGGTATTTACACTAGAAATCATAGTATCATAAGTGGTGCACAGGCAGACAGGGGGTATTTTACACTAGAAATCATAGTATCACAAGTGGTGTGCACAGACAGACAGGGGGTATTTTACACTAGAAATCATAGTATCATAAGTGGTGTGCACAGGCAGACAGGGGGTATTTTACACTAGAAATCATAGTATCACAAGTGGTGCACAGGCAGACAGGGGGTATTTTACACTAGAAATCATAGTATCATAAGTGGTGTGCACAGGCAGACAGGGGGTATTTTACACTAGAAATCATAGTATCACAAGTGGTGCACAGGCAGACAGGGGGTATTTTACACTAGAAATCATAGTATCATAAGTGGTGTGCACAGGGAGACAGGGGGTATTTTACACTAGAAATCATAGTATCATAAGTGGTGCACAGGAGACAGGGGGGGTTTACACTAGAAATCATAGTATCATAAGTGGTGCACAGGGAGACAGGGGGTATTTTACACTAGAAATCATAGTATCATAAGTGGTGTGCACAGGGAGACAGGGGGTATTTACACTAGAAATCATAGTATCATAAGTGGTGTGCACAGGCAGACAGGGGGTATTTTAAACTAGAAATCATAGTATCATAAGTGGTGTGCACAGGCAGACAGGGCGTATTTTACACTAGAAATCATAGTATCATAAGTGGTGCACAGGGAGACAGGGGGTATTTTACACTAGAAATCATAGTATCATAAGTGGTGCACAGGCAGACAGGGGTATTTACACTAGAAATCATAGTATCATAAGTGGTGCACAGGCAGACAGGGGGTATTTTACACTAGAAATCATAGTATCATAAGTGGTGCACAGGCAGACAGGGGGTATTTTACACTAGAAATCATAGTATCATAAGTGGTGCACAGGCAGACAGGGGGTATTTTACACTATAAATCATAGTATCATAAGTGGTGCACAGGCAGACAGGGGGTATTTTACACTATAAATCATAGTATCACAAGTGGTGCACAGGCAGACAGGGGGTATTTTACACTATAAATCATAGTATCATAAGTGGTGCACAGGCAGACAGGGGGTATTTTACACTAGAAATCATAGTATCATAAGTGGTGTGCACAGGCAGACAGGGGGTATTTTACACTAGAAATCATAGTATCATAAGTGGTGCACAGGGAGACAGGGGGTATTTTACACTAGAAATCATAGTATCATAAGTGGTGTGCACAGGCAGACAGGGGTATTTTACACTAGAAATCATAGTATCATAAGTGGTGCACAGGCAGACAGGGGGTATTTTACACTAGAAATCATAGTATCATAAGTGGTGCACAGGGAGACAGGGGGTATTTTACACTAGAAATCATAGTATCATAAGTGTGCACAGGCAGACAGGGGGTATTTTACACTAGAAATCATAGTATCACAAGTGGTGCACAGGCAGACAGGGGGTATTTTACACTAGAAATCATAGTATCATAAGTGGTGCACAGGGAGACAGGGGGTATTTTACACTAGAAATCATAGTATCATAAGTGGTGCACAGGGAGACAGGGGGTATTTTACACTAGAAATCATAGTATCATAAGTGGTGTGCACAGGCAGACAGGGGGTATTTTACACTATAAATCATAGTATCATAAGTGGTGCACAGGCAGACAGGGGGTATTTTACACTAGAAATCATAGTATCATAAGTGGTGTGCACAGGCAGACAGGGGGTATTTTACACTAGAAATCATAGTATCATAAGTGGTGTGCACAGGCAGACAGGGGGTATTTTACACTAGAAATCATAGTATCACAAGTGTGCACAGGCAGACAGGGGGTATTTTACACTAGAAATCATAGTATCATAAGTGGTGTGCACAGGCAGACAGGGGGTATTTTACACTAGAAATCATAGTATCAAAGTGGTGCACAGGCAGACAGGGGGTATTTTACACTAGAAATCATAGTATCATAAGTGGTGTGCACAGGCAGACAGGGGGTATTTTACACTAGAAATCATAGTATCATAAGTGGTGCACAGGGAGACAGGGGGTTTACACTAGAAAATCATAGTATCATAAGTGGTGTGCACAGGCAGACAGGGGGTATTTTACACTAGAAATCATAGTATCATAAGTGGTGTGCACAGGCAGACAGGGGTATTTTCACTAGAAATCATAGTATCATAAGTGGTGTGCACAGGCAGACAGGGGGTATTTTAAACTAGAAATCATAGTATCATAAGTGGTGTGCACAGGCAGACAGGGCGTATTTTACACTAGAAATCATAGTGCATAAGTGGTGTGCACAGGGAGACAGGGGGTATTTTACACTATAAATCATAGTATCATAAGTGGTGTGCACAGGGAGACAGGGGGTATTTTACACTAGAAATCATAGTATCACAAGTGGTGCACAGGCAGACGGGGTATTTTACACTAGAAATCATAGTATCATAAGTGGTGCACAGGCAGACAGGGGGTATTTTACACTATAAATCATAGTATCATAAGTGGTGTGCACAGGGAGACAGGGGGTATTTTACACTAGAAATCATAGTATCATAAGTGGTGCACAGGCAGACAGGGGTATTTTACACTAGAAATCATAGTATCATAAGTGGTGCACAGGCAGACAGGGGGTATTTTACACTAGAAATCATAGTATCATAAGTGGTGTGCACAGGCAGACAGGGGGTATTTTACACTATAAATCATAGTATCATAAGTGGTGCACAGGCAGACAGGGGGTATTTTACACTATAAATCATAGTATCATAAGTGGTGCACAGGCAGACAGGGGGTATTTTACACTATAAAATCATAGTATCATAAGTGGTGCACAGGCAGACAGGGGGTATTTTACACTAGAAATCATAGTATCACAAGTGGTGCACAGGCAGACAGGGGGTATTTTACACTAGAAATCATAGTATCATAAGTGGTGCACAGGGAGACAGGGGGTATTTTACATTAGAAATCATAGTATCATAAGTGGTGCACAGGCAGACAGGGGGTATTTACACTAGAAATCATAGTATCATAAGTGGTGCACAGGGAGACAGGGGGTATTTTACACTAGAAATCATAGTATCATAAGTGGTGCACGGAGAAAGGGGTATTTACACTAGAAATCATTGTGTACAAGTGGTGCACAGGGAGACAGGGGGTATTTACACTAGAAATCATAGTATCATAAGTGGTGTGCACAGGCAGACAGGGGGTATTTTACACTATAATCATAGTATCATAAGTGGTGTGCACAGGGAGACAGGGGGTATTTACACATTAAAATCATAGTATCATAAGTGGTGCACAGGCAGACAGGGGGTATTTACACTAGAAATCATAGTATCATAAGTGGTGCACAGGCAGACAGGGGGTATTTTACACTAGAAATCATAGTATCATAAGTGGTGCACAGGCAGACAGGGGGATTTTACACTAGAAATCATAGTATCATAAGTGGTGCACAGGCAGACAGGGGTATTTTACACTAGAAATCATAGTATCATAAGTGGTGCACAGGCAGACAGGGGTATTTTACACTAGAAATCATAGTATATAAAGTGGTGTGCACAGGGAGACAGGGGGTATTTTACACTAGAAATCATAGTATCATAAGTGGTGTGCACAGGCAGACAGGGGGTATTTTAAACTAGAAATCATAGTATCATAAGTGGTGTGCACAGGCAGACAGGGCGTATTTTACACTAGAAATCATAGTATCATAAGTGGTGCACAGGGAGACAGGGGGTATTTTACACTAGAAATCATAGTATCATAAGTGGTGTGCACAGGCAGACAGGGGGTATTTTACACTAGAAATCATAGTATCATAAGTGGTGCACAGGCAGACAGGGGGTATTTTACACTAGAAATCATAGTATCATAAGTGGTGCACAGGCAGACAGGGGGTATTTTACACTAGAAATCATAGTATCATAAGTGGTGCACAGGCAGACAGGGGTATTTTACACTAGAAATCATAGTATCATAAGTGGTGCACAGGCAGACAGGGGGTTTTACACTAGAAATCATAGTATCACAAGTGGTGCACAGGCAGACAGGGGGTATTTTACACTAGAAATCATAGTATCACAAGTGGTGCACAGGCAGACAAGGGGTATTTTACACTAGAAATCATAGTATCATAAGTGGTGTGCACAGACAGACAGGGGGTATTTTACACTAGAAATCATAGTATCATAAGTGGTGTGCACAGGGAGACAGGGGGTATTTTACACTAGAAATCATAGTATCATAAGTGGTGCACAGGCAGACAGGGGGTATTTTACACTAGAAATCATAGTATCATAAGTGGTGTGCACAGGCAGACAGGGGGTATTTTACACTAGAAATCATAGTATCACAAGTGGTGCACAGGCAGACAGGGGGTATTTTACACTAGAAATCATAGTATCATAAGTGGTGTGCACAGGCAGACAGGGGGTATTTTACACTAGAAATCATAGTATCACAAGTGGTGCACAGGCAGACAGGGGGTATTTTACACTAGAAATCATAGTATCATAAGTGGTGTGCACAGGGAGACAGGGGGTATTTTACACTAGAAATCATAGTATCATAAGTGGTGTGCACAGGGAGACAGGGGGTATTTTACACTAGAAATCATAGTGTCACAAGTGGTGTGCACAGGGAGACAGGGGGTATTTACACTAGAAATCATAGTATCATAAGTGGTGTGCACAGGCAGACAGGGGGTATTTTAAACTAGAAATCATAGTATCATAAGTGGTGTGCACAGGCAGACAGGGCGTATTTTACACTAGAAATCATAGTGTCATAAGTGGTGTGCACAGGGAGACAGGGGGTATTTTACACTATAAATCATAGTATCATAAGTGGTGCACAGGCAGACAGGGGGTATTTTACATTAGAAATCATAGTATCATAAGTGGTGCACAGGGAGACAGGGGGTATTTTACACTAGAAATCATTGTGTCACAAGTGGTGCACAGGGAGACAGGGGGTATTTTACATTAGAAATCATAGTATCATAAGTGGTGTGCACAGGCAGACAGGGGGTATTTTACACTAGAAATCATAGTATCACAAGTGGTGCACAGGGAGACAGGGGGTATTTTACACTAGAAATCATAGTATCATAAGTGGTGCACAGGGAGACAGGGGGGGTTTACACTAGAAATCATAGTATCATAAGTGGTGTGCACAGGCAGACAGGGGGTATTTTACTCTAGAAATCATAGTGTCACAAGTGGTCACAGGCAGACAAGGGGTATTTTACACTAGAAATCATAGTATCATAAGTGGTGTGCACAGACAGACAGGGGGTATTTTACACTAGAAATCATAGTATCATAAGTGGTGTGCACAGCCAGACAGGGGGTATTTTACACTAGAAATCATAGTATCACAAGTGGTGCACAGGCAGACAGGGGGTATTTTACACTAGAAATCATAGTATCATAAGTGGTGTGCACAGGGAGACAGGGGGTATTTTACACTAGAAATCATAGTATCATAAGTGGTGTGCACAGGCAGACAGGGGGTATTTTACACTAGAAATCATAGTATCATAAGTGGTGTGCACAGGCAGACAGGGGGTATTTTACACTAGAAATCATAGTATCATAAGTGGTGCACAGGGAGACAGGGGGTATTTTACACTAGAAATCATAGTATCATAAGTGGTGTGCACAGGGAGACAGGGGGTATTTTACACTAGAAATCATAGTATCATAAGTGGTGTGCACAGGGAGACAGGGGGTATTTACACTAGAAATCATAGTATCATAAGTGGTGTGCACAGGCAGACAGGGGGTATTTTACACTAGAAATCATAGTATCATAAGTGGTGCACAGGGAGACAGGGGGTATTTTACACTAGAAATCATAGTATCATAAGTGGTGTGCACAGGCAGACAGGGGGTATTTTACACTAGAAATCATAGTATCATAAGTGGTGCACAGGCAGACAGGGGGTATTTTACACTAGAAATCATAGTATCATAAGTGGTGTGCACAGGCAGACAGGGGGTATTTTACACTAGAAATCATAGTATCATAAGTGGTGCACAGGGAGACAGGGGGTATTTTACACTAGAAATCATAGTATCATAAGTGGTGCACAGGCAGACAGGGGGATTTTACACAGAAATCATAGTATCATAAGTGGTGCACAGGAGACAGGGGGTATACACAAAACAAACAAACACAAACAACACAAAACAAACAAACACACAACAGGGGTATTTTACACTATAAATCATAGTATCATAAGTGGTCACAGGCAGACAGGGGGTATTTTACACTAGAAATCATAGTATCATAAGTGGTGTGCACAGGCAGACAGGGGGTATTTTACACTAGAAATCATAGTATCATAAGTGGGCACAGGCAGACAGGGGGTATTTTACACTAGAAATCATAGTACATAAGTGTGCACAGGCAGACAGGGGGTATTTTACACTAGAAATCATAGTATCATAAGTGGTGTGCAGGCAGACAGGGGGTATTTTACACTAGAAATCATAGTATCATAAGTGGTGTGCAGGCAGACAGGGGTTATTTTACACTGGAAATCATAGTGTCACAAGTGGTGTGCAGGCAGACAGGGGTTATTTTACACTGGAAATCATAGTGTCACAAGTGGTGTGCAGGCAGACAGGGGTTATTTTACACTATAAATCATAGTATCATAAGTGGTGTGCAGGCAGACAGGGGGTATTTTACACTAGAAATCATAGTATTATAAGTGGTGTGCAGGCAGACAGGGGGTATTTTACACTAGAAATCATAGTATCACAAGTGGTGCACAGGGAGACAGGGGGTATTTTACACTAGAAATCATAGTATCATAAGTGGTGCACAGGGAGACAGGGGGTATTGTACACTAGAAATCATAGTATCATAAGTGGTGCACAGGCAGACAGGGGGTATTTTACACTAGAAATCATAGTATCACAAGTGGTGCACAGGGAGACAGTGGGTATTTTACACTAGAAATCATAGTATCATAAGTGGTGCACAGGCAGACAGGGGGTATTTTACACTAGAAATCATAGTATCACAAGTGGTGCACAGGAGACAGGGGGTATTTTACACTAGAAATCATAGTATCATAAGTGGTGCACAGGGAGACAGGGGGTTTTACACTAGAAATCATAGTATCACAAGTGGTGCACAGGCAGACAGGGGGTATTTTACACTAGAAATCATAGTATCATAAGTGGTGCACAGGCAGACAGGGGGTATTTTACACTAGAAATCATAGTATCATAAGTGGTGCACAGGGAGACAGGGGGGTTTACACTAGAAATCATAGTATCACAAGTGGTGCTCAGGCAGACAGGGGGTATTTTACACTAGAAATCATAGTATCACAAGTGGTGCACAGGCAGACAGGGGGTATTTTACACTAGAAATCATAGTATCATAAGTGGTGTGTGCAGGCAGACAGGGGGTATTTTACACTAGAAATCATAGTATCACAAGTGGTGTGCAGGCAGACAGGTGGTATTTTACACTAGAAATCATAGTATCATAAATGGTGTGCACAGGGAGACAGGGGGTATTTTACACTAGAAATCATAGTGTCACAAGTGGTGCACAGGCAGACAGGGGGTATTTTACACTAGAAATCATAGTATCATAAGTGGTGTGCACAGGGAGACAGGGGGTATTTTACACTAGAAATCATAGTATCATAAGTGGTGCACAGGGAGACAGGGGGATTTTACACTAGAAATCATAGTATCATAAGTGGTGCACAGGGAGACAGGGGGTATTTTACACTAGAAATCATAGTATCATAAGTGGTGTGCACAGGCAGACAGGGGGTATTTTACACTAGAAATCATAGTATCATAAGTGGTGTGCAGGCAGACAGGGGTATTTTACACTATAAATCATAGTATCATAAGTGGTGCACAGGCAGACAGGGGGTATTTTACACTAGAAATCATAGTATCATAAGTGGTGCACAGGGAGACAGGGGGTATTTACACTAAAATCATAGTATCACAAGTGGTGCACAGGCAGACAGGGGGTATTTTACACTAGAAATCATAGTATCATAAGTGGTGCACAGGCAGACAGGGGGTATTTTACACTAGAAATCATAGTATCACAAGTGGTGCACAGGGAGACAGGGGGTATTTTACACTAGAAATCATAGTATCATAAGTGGTGCACAGGGAGACAGGGGGGTTTACACTAGAAATCATAGTATCATAAGTGGTGTGCACAGGCAGACAGGGGGTATTTTACTCTAGAAATCATAGTGTCACAAGTGGTCACAGGCAGACAGGGGTATTTTACACTAGAAATCATAGTATCATAAGTGGTGTGCACAGACAGACAGGGGGTATTTTACACTAGAAATCATAGTATCATAAGTGGTGTGCACAGCCAGACAGGGGGTATTTTACACTAGAAATCATAGTATCACAAGTGGTGCACAGGCAGACAGGGGGTATTTTACACTAGAAATCATAGTATCATAAGTGGTGTGCACAGGGAGACAGGGGGTATTTTACACTAGAAATCATAGTATCATAAGTGGTGTGCACAGGCAGACAGGGGGTATTTTACACTAGAAATCATAGTATCACAAGTGGTGTGCACAGGCAGACAGGGGGTATTTACACTAGAAATCATAGTATCATAAGTGGTGTGCACAGGCAGACAGGGGGTATTTTACACTAGAAATCATAGTATCACAAGTGTGCACAGGCAGACAGGGGGTATTTTACACTAGAAATCATAGTATCATAAGTGGTGTGCACAGGCAGACAGGGGGTATTTTACACTAGAAATCATAGTATCATAAGTGGTGCACAGGCAGACAGGGGGATTTTACACTAGAAATCATAGTATCATAAGTGGTGCACAGGGAGACAGGGGGTATTTTACACTAGAAATCATAGTATCCATAAGTGGCACAAACAACACAAAAAACAAAAAACACAAACAAACACAAAACAAACAAATGTGCACAGGGAGACAGGGGTACTTACACTAGAAATCATAGTATCATAAGTGGTGTGCACAGGCAGACAGGGGGTATTTAAACTAGAAATCATAGTATCATAAGTGGTGTGCACAGGCAGACAGGGCGTATTTTACACTAGAAAATCATAGTGCATAAGTGGTGTGCACAGGGAGACAGGGGGTATTTTACACTATAAATCATAGTATCATAAGTGGTCGCACAGGGAGACAGGGGGTATTTACACTAGAAATCATAGTATCACAAGTGGTGCACAGGCAGACGGGGTATTTTACACTAGAAATCATAGTATCATAAGTGGTGCACAGGCAGACAGGGGGTATTTTACACTATAAATCATAGTATCATAATGGTGTGCACAGGAAACAAACACAAAACAAACAAACACACAACAAACACAAAACAAACAAACACAGACAGACAGGGGTATTTTACACTATAAATCATAGTATCATAAGTGGTGCACAGGCAGACAGGGGGTATTTTACACTATAAATCATAGTATCATAAGTGGTGCACAGGCAGACAGGGGGTATTTTACACTATAAATCATAGTATCATAAGTGGTGCACAGGCAGACAGGGGGTATACACAAAAACAAACAAACACCAACAATTTACACTAGAAATCATAGTATCATAGTGGTGTGCACAGGCAGACAGGGGTATTTTACACTAGAAATCATAGTATCATAAGTGGTGCACAGGGAGACAGGGGGTATTTTACATTAGAAATCATAGTATCATAAGTGGTGCACAGGCAGACAGGGGGTATTTACACTATAAATCATAGTATCATAAGTGGTGCACAGGCAGACAGGGGGTATTTTACATTAGAAATCATAGTATCATAAGTGGTGCACAGGGAGACAGGGGGTATTTTACACTAGAAATCATTGTGTCACAAGTGGTGCACAGGGAGACAGGGGGTATTTTACATTAGAAATCATAGTATCATAAGTGGTGTGCACAGGCAGACAGGGGGTATTTTACACTAAAATCATAGTATCACAAGTGGTGCACAGGGAGACAGGGGGTATTTACACTAAAATCATAGTATCATAATGGTGCACAGGCAGACAGGGGGTATTTTACACTATAAATCATAGTATCACAAGTGGTGCACAGGCAGACAGGGGGTATTTTACACTAGAAATCATAGTATCATAAGTGGTGCACAGGGAGACAGGGGGGGTTTACACTAGAAATCATAGTATCATAAGTGGTGTGCACAGGCAGACAGGGGTATTTTACTCTAGAAATCATAGTGTCACAAGTGGTCACAGGCAGACAAGGGTATTTTACACTAGAAATCATAGTATCATAAGTGGTGTGCACAGACAGACAGGGGGTATTTTACACTAGAAATCATAGTATCATAAGTGGTGTGCACAGCAGACAGGGGGTATTTTACACTAGAAATCATAGTATCACAAGTGGTGCACAGGCAGACAGGGGGTATTTTACACTAGAAATCATAGTATCATAAGTGGTGTGCACAGGCAGACAGGGGGTATTTTACACTAGAAATCATAGTATCATAAGTGGTGTGCACAGGCAGACAGGGGGTATTTTACACTAGAAATCATAGTATCATAAGTGGTGTGCACAGGAGACAGGGGGTATTTTACACTAGAAATCATAGTATCATAAGTGGTGCACAGGGAGACAGGGGGTTTTACACTAGAAATCATAGTATCATAAGTGGTGCACAGGAGACAGGGGTATTTTACACTAGAAATCATAGTATCATAAGTGGTGTGCACAGGCAGACAGGGGTATTTTACACTGAAATCATAGTACAAAGTGGTGTGCACAGGGAGACAGGGGGTATTTTACACTATAAATCATAGTATCATAAGTGGTGTGCACAGGCAGACAGGGGGTATTTTACACTAGAAATCATAGTATCACAAGTGGTGCACAGGCAGACAAACAAAACAAACAAACACAAACAGGGGGTATTTTACACTAGAAATCATAGTATCATAAGTGGTGTGCACAGGCAGACAGGGGGTATTTTACACTATAAATCATAGTATCATAAGTGGTGCACAGGCAGACAGGGGGTATTTTACACTAGAAATCATAGTATCATAAGTGGTGTGCACAGGCAGACAGGGGGTATTTTACACTAGAAATCATAGTATGATAAGTCATGCACAGGGAGACAGGGGGTATTTTACACTAGAAATCATAGTATCACAAGTGGTGTGCAGGCAGACAGGGGGTATTTTACACTAGAAATCATAGTATCATAAGTGGTGTGCAGGCAGACAGGGGTTATTTTACACTGGAAATCATAGTGTCACAAGTGGTGTGCAGGCAGACAGGGGTTATTTTACACTGGAAATCATAGTGTCACAAGTGGTGTGCAGGCAGACAGGGGTTATTTTACACTATAAATCATAGTATCATAAGTGGTGTGCAGGCAGACAGGGGGTATTTTACACTAGAAATCATAGTATTATAAGTGGTGTGCAGGCAGACAGGGGGTATTTTACACTAGAAATCATAGTATCACAAGTGGTGCACAGGGAGACAGGGGGTATTTTACACTAGAAATCATAGTATCATAAGTGGTGCACAGGGAGACAGGGGGTATTGTACACTAGAAATCATAGTATCATAAGTGGTGCACAGGCAGACAGGGGGTATTTTACACTAGAAATCATAGTATCACAAGTGGTGCACAGGGAGACAGTGGGTATTTTACACTAGAAATCATAGTATCATAAGTGGTGCACAGGCAGACAGGGGGTATTTTACACTAGAAATCATAGTATCACAAGTGGTGCACAGGGAGACAGGGGGTATTTTACACTAGAAATCATAGTATCATAAGTGGTGCACAGGGAGACAGGGGGGTTTACACTAGAAATCATAGTATCACAAGTGGTGCACAGGCAGACAGGGGGTATTTTACACTAGAAATCATAGTATCATAAGTGGTGCACAGGCAGACAGGGGGTATTTTACACTAGAAATCATAGTATCATAAGTGGTGCACAGGGAGACAGGGGGGTTTACACTAGAAATCATAGTATCACAAGTGGTGCTCAGGCAGACAGGGGGTATTTTACACTAGAAATCATAGTATCACAAGTGGTGCACAGGCAGACAGGGGGTATTTTACACTAGAAATCATAGTATCATAAGTGGTGTGTGCAGGCAGACAGGGGGTATTTTACACTAGAAATCATAGTATCACAAGTGGTGTGCAGGCAGACAGGTGGTATTTTACACTAGAAATCATAGTATCATAAATGGTGTGCACAGGGAGACAGGGGGTATTTTACACTAGAAATCATAGTGTCACAAGTGGTGCACAGGCAGACAGGGGGTATTTTACACTAGAAATCATAGTATCATAAGTGGTGTGCACAGGGAGACAGGGGGTATTTTACACTAGAAATCATAGTATCATAAGTGGTGCACAGGGAGACAGGGGGGGTTTACACTAGAAATCATAGTATCATAAGTGGTGCACAGGGAGACAGGGGGTATTTTACACTAGAAATCATAGTATCATAAGTGGTGTGCACAGGCAGACAGGGGGTATTTTACACTAGAAATCATAGTATCATAAGTGGTGTGCACAGGCAGACAGGGGGTATTTTACACTATAAATCATAGTATCATAAGTGGTGCACAGGCAGACAGGGGGTATTTTACACTATAAATCATAGTATCATAAGTGGTGCACAGGCAGACAGGGGGTATTTTACACTAGAAATCATAGTATCATAAGTGGTGCACAGGGAGACAGGGGGTATTTACACTAGAAATCATAGTATCATAAGTGGTGTGCACAGGCAGACAGGGGGTATTTTACACTAGAAATCATAGTATCATAAGTGGTGCACAGGAGACAGGGGTATTTTACACTATAAATCATAGTATCACAAGTGGTGCACAGGCAGACAGGGGGTATTTTACACTAGAAATCATAGTATCATAAGTGGTACACAGGCAGACAGGGGGTATTTTATGCTAGAAATCATAGTGTCACAAGTGGTGCACAGGAGACAGGGGGTATTTCACACTAGAAATCATAGTATCATAAGTGGTGTGCAGGCAGACAGGGGGTATTTTATGCTAGAAATCATAGTGTCACAAGTGGTGCACAGGGAGACAGGGGGTATTTCACACTAGAAATCATAGTATCATAAGTGGTGTGCACAGGGAGACAGGGGGTATTTTACACTAGAAATCATAGTATCATAAGTCGTGCACAGGGAGACAGGGGGTATTTTACACTAGAAATCATAGTGTCACAAGTGGTGTGCAGGCAGACAGGGGGTATTTTACACTAGAAATCATAGTATCATAAGTGGTGTGTGCAGGCAGACAGGGTGTATTTTACACTAGAAATCATAGTATCATAAGTGGTGTGCAGGCAGACAGGGGGTATTTTACACTAGAAATCATAGTATCATAAGTGGTGTGCAGGTAGACAGGGGGTATTTTACACTAGAAATCATAGTATCACAAATGGTGCACAGGGAGACAGGGGGTATTTTACTCTAGAAATCATAGTATCATAAGTGGTGCACAGGGAGACAGGGGGTATTTTACACTAGAAATCATAGTATCATAAGTGGTGCACAGGCAGACAGGGGGTATTTTACACTAGAAATCATAGTATCACAAGTGGTGCACAGGGAGACAGGGGGTATTTTACACTAGAAATCATAGTATCATAAGTGGTGCACAGGGAGACAGGGGGTATTTTACACTAGAAATCATAGTATCATAAGTGGTGCACAGGCAGACAGGGGGTATTTTACACTAGAAATCATAGTATCACAAGTTGTGCACAGGGAGACAGGGGGTATTTTACACTAGAAATCATAGTATCATAAGTGGTGCACAGGGAGACAGGGGGTATTTTACACTAGAAATCATAGTATCATAAGTGGTGCACAGGGAGACAGGGGGTATTTTACACTAGAAATCATAGTATCACAAGTGGTGTGCAGGCAGACAGGGGGGTTTACACTAGAAATCATAGTATCACAAGTGGTGCACAGGCAGACAGGGGGTATTTTACACTAGAAATCATAGTATCACAAGTGGTGCACAGGCAGACAGGGGGTATTTTATGCTAGAAATCATGGTATCACAAGTGGTGCACAGGCAGACAGGGGGTATTTTACACTAGAAATCATAGTATCATAAGTGGTGCACAGGCAGACAGGGGGTATTTTACACTAGAAATCATAGTATCACAAGTTGTGCACAGGGAGACAGGGGGTATTTTACACTAGAAATCATAGTATCATAAGTGGTGCACAGGGAGACAGGGGGTATTTTACACTAGAAATCATAGTATCATAAGTGGTGCACAGGGAGACAGGGGGTATTTTACACTAGAAATCATAGTATCACAAGTGGTGTGCAGGCAGACAGGGGGGTTTACACTAGAAATCATAGTATCACAAGTGGTGCACAGGCAGACAGGGGGTATTTTACACTAGAAATCATAGTATCACAAGTGGTGCACAGGCAGACAGGGGGTATTTTATGCTAGAAATCATGGTATCACAAGTGGTGTGCACAGGCAGACAGGGGGTATTTTATGCTAGAAATCATGGTATCACAAGTGGTGCACAGGCAGACAGGGGGTATTTTACACTAGAAATCATAGTATCACAAGTGGTGCACAGGGAGACAGGCGGTATTTTATGCTAGAAATCATGGTATCACAAGTGGTGCACAGGCAGACAGGGAGTATTTTACACTAGAAATCATAGTATAACAAGTGGTGCACAGGCAGACAGGGGGTATTTTACACTAGAAATCATAGTATGATAAGTGGTGCTCAGGCAGACAGGGGATATTTTACACTAGAAATCATAGTATCACAAGTGGTGCACAGGCAGACAGGGGGTATTTTACACTAGAAATCATAGTATAACAAGTGGTGCACAGGCAGACAGGGGGTATTTTACACTGGAAATCATAGTATGATAAGTGGTGCACAGGCAGACATAACACTGCTTTCTTCGTTAGTGTAATGTTTGCTGAAAATATAATAAAATTAAAATATAAATGTTTTTATAGAAAACATACTGTACTTTGATAGAAGAATTGGGCAAAAAAGGAAGATAAATTGAGAGAGAAAAAACAAAACAAAACATTTTATGGAAAAGACAAAAAACCCAAAACCCTTCTTCAATTTTTTAGTATTAAAGCACATATGTCTTAAGATAAAACCTTTATATATTATTATTTTATCAAATCATTGTTCCGTCTGCCTGTGAAGTGGTGTAGGACATCAATTATTGCATTATTTAGTTGTTAAGTGCAATATATTGACTTTGTGGTACATTTATGATGCAAATACAGATTCCTAAAAACAGTGCATCTCATTATTTAATACATAGTTCAAGAATTATGTTTGGTGAGGAGGGAATCTGTTCATGTCAAACACTACTGCTGCTTTCATCTGCCTACACTCGAGTCCAGTACTGTGTGAATCACTGACTATGTTTATACACATGAGCCTATTGTGGCACCTGATTTACAGCTGTGAAATCGATCAAGAAGAAGGACCTTGTAGAGATCCGGTCCATGGGTAACCCGCCCCAGGCGGTCAAGACTGCTCTCGAGGCTATCTGCCTCCTGATTGGGGAATCCGGAGATTGGAAGGCTATACGTAGTATCATTGTTAAGGATGACTTTATTGCCAAAATTGTTGCTCTCGGCACAGAGGATATCTCGTAAGTAGAATACATTACAGGTCAAGGTCACGTTACTAAAAATAGAAATAAACATTTCTGAGTCGGCAGTTATATGTTGAGACACTGCATAGGACTTACAACATTAAATTGCTTGTTTCTGCACAACATCAGTAATTATGAATTAAATGTTGTGTGTTTACGTTTATTTATCGTCGCTATCGGTTACCCATATGAGCGACGCCTCCTGAAGAGATTAGTCATTTTAGATTTTTTGAAGGATAGTGCAATGATACAGACAGAGACCCAATCCAGAGTCTTCTCTGGTTCTTTTACGTGCACGGTGTACAGCACCGACACGAGATCTCGGTTTAAAGTCCCATCTGAAAGACTGTTAATTTTATTAGGGTCAGACAGGGAATCGAACCTGCGATCCCTGGATTACCAGTCCAGCGTGTTTCCACTGGACTACAGATCCGTCTGTATTTAAATGTTGGAATGAAACAGAATCTAAATAGCAAGCATATGATGAGTGATTGATTGAGATTGTTTTGGGGGTCAGTCAGGCCTAGGCTCACTAATACTTATGAGTTTGTAGAATGAAACTTAGTATACAACTAACATCTCATGAACTCTTATTTGGCATTTCTTTCATGTCAAGGTCACTGTAGTAATGTGTGTATGGGTGTGAGTTGTGTCATCTGGGTCAAGGTCACACTAATAATTCTTATTTGGCATTGTGTTCATTTTCAAGGTCACTGTAGTTATGGGTGTATGGGTGTGGGTTGTGTCATCTGGGTCAGGGTCACACTAATAATTCTTGTTTGGCATTGCTTTCATGTCAAGGTCACTGTAATAATGAGTGTATGGGTGTGGGTTGTGTCATCTGGGTCAGGGTCACACTCCCACTAATAAATTAATAATGAATAAGGTTTCCCATGTGTTTGGAATAATGTTTTAATTCTTAAATCATGATAATGTTGGACAATAGAGCAGTTAAGTGATAAAATTTGAAACCCTATTTCGCGAGATTAATGCGTTCAAAATGAAGGTATTGTAGTTAATGATATGTTTGCAGAGATGAGATTCGTAACAAAATGAA
The DNA here is from genome assembly GCA_014843695.1 of Archivesica marissinica. Lineage (NCBI taxonomy): Eukaryota > Metazoa > Mollusca > Bivalvia > Venerida > Vesicomyidae > Archivesica > Archivesica marissinica. The sequence goes on along the minus strand of CM026404.1, from coordinate 93,762,844 downwards.
GAACAAGTACCTTAGTAACCAGGATTTCAACTACGAGAAAGTCAACCGCGCCAGTTTGGCTTGTGGTCCGATGGTGAAATGGGCCATCGCTCAGGTACGTATCCATCGTTCAGTGGAAAAAAGAGCAGGGTGGGTCAAAGAAGAGGCAGGGTGCATTTTGAGCTTTGGGAGGGGGATAATTGGGGGATACCCCCTTAGAACATTTTGCTAACTTACGGTGATTGACAGCTAATAATACTTGATGAAAGAGGTAGTACAACAGTACATATCGGTCAAAATGGTGGACCAGTTATAGTTTATAAATGGTCTGCCTGCCCAAGGACACTCGCCTGTTGAGGCTTATAAAAAAAGAAAGAAAAAAAGAAATGGGCAAAATAGTGGACATAAAGGGCAAAAATGCAGGGCTAAAAAGGGGTAGTATGACGCGCCTTTTCTTTCTGTTCTAGAAAAAACCCTAGACTAGTAATTATTATGTAAACAAATTGCCTTTTTATTCAAGATAAGCCTGTAAAGTTACGCAGATATGTTGAAGCGTGTTCAGTGACTATGCAATGAATTACAGTTTGTTGTGTTATAGATAAACTATGCATATATGTTGAAGCGTGTTCAGTGACTATGCAATGAATTACAGTTTGTTGTGTTATAGATAAACTATGCGGATATGTTGAAGCGTGTTCAGTGACTATGCAATGAATTACAGTTTGTTGTGTTATAGATAAACTATGCGGATATGTTGAAGCGTGTTCAGTGACTATGCAATGAATTACAGTTTGTTGTGTTATAGATAAACTATGCAGATATATTGAAGCGTGTTCAGTGACTATGCAATGAATTACAGTTTGTTGTGTTATAGATAAACTATGCGGATATGTTGAAGCGTGTTCAGTGACTATGCAATGAATTACAGTTTGTTGTGTTATAGATAAACTATGCGGATATGTTGAAGCGTGTTCAGTGACTATGCAATGAATTACAGTTTGTTGTGTTATAGATAAACTATGCGGATATGTTGAAGCGTGTTCAGTGACTATGCAATGAATTACAGTTTGTTGTGTTATAGATAAACTATGCAGATATATTGAAGCGTGTTCAGTGACTATGCAATGAATTACAGTTTGTTGTGTTATAGATAAACTATGCGGATATGTTGAAGCGTGTTCAGTGACTATGTAATGAATTACAGTTTGTTGTGTTATAGATAAACTATGCAGATATGTTGAAGCATGTTCAGTCAGTGACTATGCAATGAATTGCAGTTTGTTGTGTTATAGATAAACTATGCAGATATGTTGAAGCGTGTTCAGTGACTATGTTACAGTTTGTTGTGTTATAGATAAACTATGCGGATATGTTGAAGCGTGTTCAGTGACTATGTAATGAATTGCAGTTTGTTGTGTTATAGATAAACTATGCAGATATGTTGAAGCGTGTTCAGTGACTATGTAATGAATTGCAGTTTGTTGTGTTATAGATAAACTATGCGGATATGTTGAAGCGTGTTCAGTGACTATGCAATGAGTTGTAGTTTGTCGTGTTATAGATAAACTATGCGGATATGTTGAAGCGTGTTCAGTGACTATGCAATGAGTTGTAGTTTGTTGTGTTATAGATAAACTATGCGATTATGTTGAAGCGTGTTCAGTGACTATGTTGCAGTTTGTTGTGTTATAGATAAACTATGCGGATATGTTGAAGCGTGTTCAGTGACTATGTTGCAGTTTGTTGTGTTGTAGATAAACTATGCGGATATGTTGAAGTGTGTTCAGTGACTATGTTACAGTGTGTTGTGTTATAGATAAACTATGCGGATATGTTGAAGCGTGTTCAGTGACTATGTTACAGTTTGTTGTGTTGTAGATAAACTATGCGGATATGTTGAAGTGTGTTCAGTGACTATGTTACAGTTTGTTGTGTTGTAGATAAACTATGCGGATATGTTGAAGCGTGTTCAGTGACTATGTTACAGTTTGTTGTGTTGTAGATAAACTATGCGGATATGTTGAAGCGTGTTCAGTGACTATGTTACAGTTTGTTGTGTTGTAGATAAACTATGCGGATATGTTGAAGCGTGTTCAGTGACTATGCAATGAATTACAGTTTGTTGTGTTATAGATAAACTATGCGGATATGTTGAAGCGTGTTCAGTGACTATGCAATGAATTACAGTTTGTTGTGTTATAGATAAACTATGCAGATATATTGAAGCGTGTTCAGTGACTATGCAATGAATTACAGTTTGTTGTGTTATAGATAAACTATGCGGATATGTTGAAGCGTGTTCAGTGACTATGTAATGAATTACAGTTTGTTGTGTTATAGATAAACTATGCAGATATGTTGAAGCATGTTCAGTCAGTGACTATGCAATGAATTGCAGTTTGTTGTGTTATAGATAAACTATGCAGATATGTTGAAGCGTGTTCAGTGACTATGTTACAGTTTGTTGTGTTATAGATAAACTATGCGGATATGTTGAAGCGTGTTCAGTGACTATGTAATGAATTGCAGTTTGTTGTGTTATAGATAAACTATGCAGATATGTTGAAGCGTGTTCAGTGACTATGTAATGAATTGCAGTTTGTTGTGTTATAGATAAACTATGCGGATATGTTGAAGCGTGTTCAGTGACTATGTAATGAATTGCAGTTTGTTGTGTTATAGATAAACTATGCAGATATGTTGAAGCGTGTTCAGTGACTATGTAATGAATTGCAGTTTGTTGTGTTATAGATAAACTATGCGGATATGTTGAAGCGTGTTCAGTGACTATGTAATGAATTGCAGTTTGTTGTGTTATAGATAAACTATGCAGATATGTTGAAGCGTGTTCAGTGACTATGTAATGAATTGCAGTTTGTTGTGTTATAGATAAACTATGCGGATATGTTGAAGCGTGTTCAGTGACTATGTTGCAGTTTGTTGTGTTGTAGATAAACTATGCGGATATGTTGAAGTGTGTTCAGTGACTATGTTACAGTTTGTTGTGTTGTAGATAAACTATGCGGATATGTTGAAGCGTGTTCAGTGACTATGTTACAGTTTGTTGTGTTATAGATAAACTATGCGGATATGTTGAAGCGTGTTCAGTGACTATGTTACAGTTTGTTGTGTTGTAGATAAACTATGCGGATATGTTGAAGCGTGTTCAGTGACTATGTTACAGTTTGTTGTGTTGTAGATAAACTATGCGGATATGTTGAAGCGTGTTCAGTGACTATGTTACAGTTTGTTGTGTTGTAGATAAACTATGCGGATATGTTGAAGCGTGTTCAGTGACTATGTTACAGTTTGTTGTGTTGTAGATAAACTATGCGGATATGTTGAAGCGTGTTCAGTGACTATGTTACAGTTTGTTGTGTTGTAGATAAACTATGCGGATATGTTGAAGCGTGTTCAGTGACTATGTTGCAGTTTGTTGTGTTATAGATAAACTATGCGGATATGTTGAAGCGTGTTCAGTGACTATGTTACAGTTTGTTGTGTTGTAGATAAACTATGCGGACATGTTGAAGCGTGTTCAGTGACTATGTAATGAGTTACAGTTTGTTGTGTTATAGATAAACTATGCGGATATGTTGAAGCATGTTCAGTGACTATGTAATGAGTTACTGTTTGTTGTGTTATAGATAAACTATGCGGATATGTTGAAGCGTGTGGAGCCTCTACGTAATGAGTTGCAGGATCTGGAATCCCAGGCTAATGAGAACAAGATGAAGGGAGACGATGTAATGCGACTGATCGCTGACTTGGAGAGGAGCATTTCCAAGTATAAGGAGGAATATGCGTTACTCATCAGCCAGGCCCAAGCTATAAAGACTGATCTCAGTTCTGTCGAGTTGAAGGTAAATAAAATAGTTCATTCTGGAGTGTCAGGGTGTGTAATAGTAAATAATGCTGGCCTTTGTCGGGAATAGTTTTGTTCTTTGTCTATGCAACAGAACATGGCTGTCCGATTAGCGCAGAGGTTAACACGCTCGCTTCTCACCAATGCAACCCGGGTTCGATCCTCGGACCGGGAAGTATGTGAGTTGGTACGATGGTCGCCAGATCGGACATGTGGGTTTTCTCCGGGTACTCCGGTTTCCTCCCACACGAATGACCACATATACCCTTTCATCCGCGCCAATGAGAGAGATTAATACAAGTTGTTAGAACTTGCTCCGCAATCGTAAAATAAATCAAGTTAAAAAAAACACACAAAAACTAGAACTCTTATCACATTTCACCAAACTCGCGTTTGAACGAGGATATCGCAGTCATCTTGATGTTCTGACTGAGGCTTGCAGAATGTTGGTGATTGTACCTGTGTCCTCGCATGTGCATGCAATACTGCTTGCAAGGACCCCTGGTGTCTTCCTCTACGACTGCAGATTCACCATATGTAGCACAGCCTTAAGTAGACTTCATAACATCCAAACAAAATACATACAGGTTAACAATAAATGGATATGTTCTTAATGTGTGGTCTTGTTAAATAATTACCCCCCTCCTTCCTTCATCAAATGGTATTGTAATTATCCCCCTCCCTCATCAAATGGTATTGTAATTATCCCCCTACCTCCCTCATCAAATGGTATTGAAGGGATGGATGTGGGTGATTAATTATTACGGTTGATTGCTGTGATATTTGGCATGATTATCCATTTCCCTCATAGAAGCACTTCTTGACGCCTTTATCAATACGACATACATTGACAAGGTAGTAGCCAAACCAATGTAAATAATAAATGCCAGAATCTCATGTAGTCCCAGTAATATCTATGTAGGTGGGATAGATATGGCGACTACTTATCCACTGCATGATAGCTAAATGGCTGTCGTTTATATGGAGATATAATAGTATATTAACATAAATCTCTATGAAGGAAAGGGTTATACTTGTAATTATTGTGTCATGTAGGTGGAGCGCAGTGTAGCACTGCTGGACTCGTTGGCCAGTGAGAAGGTGAGATGGGAAGCTGGAAGCGTGACGTTCAAGAACCAGATGGCCACCATCATAGGAGACGTTCTCCTCTCCTCAGCTTTCATGGCATATGCCGGTAAATATTTTGATCACAATTGGAAAATAGTTGGACCTCTATGACTAATCAGTAATTGTGTACAAGAAAATGTTAACTGGGGTAAAAGATCAGGGTCACAAAATCTGCATTGAAACAACCGATGTATATCTTCCAAGGCAATGAATTTTACAGTCCTTGGGTTAGTCATGCATAGTAATTAAACCCTTTATTGATTTTGGGGTCAGTAGATCAAGGCAGCAGGGACCCCACTTTTATTTTTTGATCTTAAATTAAACATCATTTCTTACAATGTCTTATGAATCAATGGACTGATTGACCTCAAACATTAGAGGAACATTAATCGTTGTACATGTTTATGCCCTGTTGATTTTGGGGTTGAATGGGTCGAATGTCAAGGTGATTTGGACCAAATGTCATTTTTCTTTTAATACACTTCCCTATGAAAATGCTATCAAAATTTCATAAATAAAACACACAATGAAATTAAAACGCAAACTTAGCCTGAGCACAAACTGCCAATTTTGGCAGAAAGAGATTCTTCCGCCATTATCGGAATATTTGAATTGCATAACTGTTTCCTTAACTGAGCGGCACAAGTTTTCCAAGGATCACCCTCGCGTAGGTTGGGCTGATTGACATCAAACAGCTAGGGGAAATTTGGAAGTATTGAAAATATGTGCATTTATTTTGTAGGTTATTTTGACCAGAAATTGCGCAAGAACCTGTTCTCTGTGTGGTCGCATCATATGCAGAAGGCTTCTATACAGTTCCGGTCAGACCTGGCTAGAACCGAGGTATGTATTGATAACCTGATAGGGTCGTGTTAGTTTATGTACTTTCCTTCCATGTACCATACTAATGGTTTGTACATGTGAACCCATCTTAGTATTGAATCCCAATGCGGATGTCGAATTATTTCATGTGAGGAAGCTATTCAGGTGGCTTGCAGTAGGTCGGTGGTTCTAACCGAGTGCCTGTCCGTGTCTGCAATACTGTACGGGGTGGCATCCGGGGTCTTCCCCCACCAATAATAGCTGGAGTGTCTCTGTATGACCGTAACCCACAAACAGGAGAGAAATTATATAAGCTCTGCTTCCGTTTTGATCCTTTCCTATTCTTTGATTTTGTGTGCATGTATTGTTTTGTGAATGTATATAGTGGAATAAATATGTTTAAACCAACCCCCAAACAGAAACAAAACTTTCCTTGCATGTACCATACTGATGGCTCGTACATGTGTACCTGACTTAGTATTATGTAGACATGTTACTTGAACTACTTGCATTTTGCTTGGACACACTGATGTTTAATACAAAGTTTTCTCATGGAATGCTAGTATATTTAAGCAACATTTTTACCATGTGCCTTGTTTGCCAAATGTCCCATTCATTTAGTTGTCTTTAAAGTGACATTACATCGCAAAAAGCAAACAAATGCATTTTTTCACGTATAAATGAATTTCTACTCCAAATCCTTCTGAATACATTCGAACACTAACATTGAATCAATAAACAGGTCTACAAACTTTCAAAAGTGAAATTAGGATTTCATATAACGGTCATCCATGCTCCTGAATTGACATTTGTTTGTCATTGGTGTCAATGCTTAACACGTGATACTATCATTTAGAGATAATTTAACTAGGATTAGTCTACAAATAAATATTTAGGCACAAATGTGAGATCTAGCGGTAAATCTGTACCATAAATCGTGTTGTTCAAGATACAGGTGTTGTATTACGCATGAATGTCGACGACCCTATTTACATTATTTTGCTATGTCAACAAACAGCGTATATGACGTTTATTTATTAGTTGAAATACTTAGTTTTTGAGACAAATATTTGGGGAAAAATTATACCATATAATAGGAAATTACATTCTGCAGAAATTTTCATTGATGTAGTGTCGCTTTAACTGTTGCAATACATGTCTAATTTGTTTATCAAAATAAAACTACGAAACATTTATTTCGCTTTGTTGCAATATGCCATTTGTACTTTATCTCTAAGCTGGAGTATAAAACACAGCAGACTTTTGGATGATAATACCTTGTTCTTATACATAAATGATTACGGTAATATTAGGTTCGGACAGGGGATCCGAATCTGCGACCCCTGGATTCGTAGTCCAACATGATAACCACTGGACTACTGACCTGTCTTGTCTATATAGCATATAATATTCTGAATTTCTGCTTCCAATAACACAGACGGATCTGTAGTCCAGTGTTAACACGCTGGACTGGGTAATCCAAGGATCGCAGGTTCGATCACCCGTCTGACCCTTATAAAATTAACAGTCTTTCAGATGGGACTTTAAACCGAGGTCACGCGTCGGTGCTTTACACCGTGCACGTAAAAGAACCAGAGGAGATTCTGGAATGGGTCTCTATCTGTATCATTGCACTATCCTCCAACAAATCTAAAATGACTAATCTCTTTAGGAGGCGTCGCTCATATGGGCAACACACTTCCAACAACTATGATTGGTTCGTGGAAGCATGAAGATGGTCAGAGTGTGCACAGTACTATCGTATACTTGGTTTTATTTTAACACCGAGACATTTTATTACCATAGTTCCTCTCCAATGCTGACGAGCGTCTGAGGTGGCAGGTGAACGCTCTACCAGCGGACGATCTGTGTACGGAGAATGCTATCATGCTGAAGAGATTCAACCGGTATCCTCTCATCATTGACCCCTCGGGACAGGCCACCACCTTCATCTGTAACGAGTTTAGAGACAAGAAAATCACCAGGACCAGGTATGCAAGCTGTTACGATTATTGTGGTGTAGTTTTATGTGTTGAATGTAATCAATAGATATAATGTTCTTATAACTTATATTAATCACTCTCGAGACCTCATTCCTGATGGAATCCATCGCCACGAGGGAGAGAGAAGAGGCAACTTGGAATTTAAAAATGCCTTGCCTAAGGGCACAATCGTAACGGCTCCAGTGGGGCTCGAACTCCAGGCCTTTCGCACCTGAAGCGAACGTGCTACCATTGCGCTATCACGACTTCCATGTTCGATGAAATAACAGATTTAAAGGCACTAGCTGGGTTATTTGCTATCTCAATAGAGGACAGTACTCCCAATGCTGAAGCGTACATTGGCTGACATGTTGATACTGTGTATTTGCTAATATTATTGACTCATGGGAGCTTAATTGAGCCAGAATTTGTCGCGGATAGTTTCACTGTACATTCGTGTAATACCATGTTGCTTGTTTGATTGATTCAACTGTGAAGAACACGGCATAGGACGTCAATTTTCTGGAGAGTTGCTATATGACCTAATCTGCCAGTGCGACAGTAACAACTCTTTCAGATTAAACAAAACCTGTAATGCAAGCAGTGGTCTTGAAGGCTCCTACAATGTCCATGTGTAATAATACGAACAGTACCTGCCTTAGTAGATGATTACGTAAGTGACAGTACATCGGATGTTTTAGTTTGCCTGTGTGATAGAAGGAATGATAAGGAAGACGTCTACCCCTGACAGATGGATGTGACGACTTCTACCCCTTACAGATAGATGTGACGACTGCTAGCCCTTACAGATAGATGTGACGACTGCTAGCCCTTACAGATGGATGTGACGACTTCTACCCCTTACATATGGATGTGACGACTTCTACCCCTTACAGATAGATGTGACGACTGCTAGCCCTTACAGATGGATGTGACGACTTCTACCCCTTACATATGGATGTGACGACTTCTAACCCATACAGATGGATGTGACGACTTCTAACCCATACAGATGGATGTGACGACTTCTACCCCTTACATATGGATGTGACGACTTCTAACCCATACAGATGGATGTGACGACTTCTAACCCATACAGATGGATGTGACGACTTCTAACCCATACAGATGGATGTGACGACTTCTACCCCTTACATATGGATGTGACGACTTCTAACCCATACAGATGGACGTGACGACTTCTAACCCATACAGATGGATGTGACGACTTCTACCCCTTACATATGGATGTGACGACTTCTACCCCTTACATATGGATGTGACGACTTCTAACCCATACAGATGGATGTGACGACTTTCTACCCCATACAGATGGACGTGACGACTTATACCCCTGAAAGATGGATGCGACGACTTCTACCCCTTACAGATGGATGTGACGACTTCTACCCCTTACTGATGGATGTGACGACTTCTACCCCTTACAGATGGATGTGATGTCTTCTACCCCATACAGATGGGTGTGACGACTTCTACTCCTTACATATGGATGTGACGACTTCTACCCCTTACAGATGGATGTGACGGCTTCTACCCCATACAGATGGACGTGACGACTTATACCCCTGAAAGATGGATGCGACGACTTCTACCCCTTACAGATGGATGTGACGACTTCTACCCCTTACTGATGGATGTGACGACTTCTACCCCTTACAGATGGATGTGATGTCTTCTACCCCATACAGATGGGTGTGACGACTTCTACTCCTTACATATGGATGTGACGACTTCTACCCCTTACAGATGGATGTGACGGCTTCTACCCCATACAGATGGACGTGACGACTTATACCCCTGAAAGATGGATGCGACGACTTCTACCCCTTACAGATGGATGTGACGACTTCTACCCCTTACTGATGGATGTGACGACTTCTACCCCTTACAGATGGATGTGATGTCTTCTACCCCATACAGATGGGTGTGACGACGTATACCCCTTACAGATAAATGTGACGACGTATACCCCTTACATATGGATGTGACGACTTCTACCCCATGTAACTACTTCTACCCCTTACATATGGATGTGACATCAGCAAGTCCCATTACACGTAAGTTTCCCTGTTTTCTCTGTTTTCAGTTTCCTCGACGATTCCTTCCGCAAGAACTTAGAGAGTGCCCTCAGATTTGGTAACCCTCTACTGGTACAGGACGTGGAGAGTTATGACCCAATACTGAATCCTGTGCTGAACCGAGAGTTGCGACGTACCGGAGGTCGAGTGCTGATCACCCTCGGAGACCAGGATATTGACTTGTCCCCTTCATTCACCATCTTCCTCTCTACCAGAGACCCCAACGTATGTTACTAGTTGCAACTGATGGTGGAGTCACTAATGAGATCAACAATACTAATGTAGTTGCATTTAATATTGGGGTGCTAGTTTTTAATGTGGCTAGCTTATTGTTTTCAGATAGTCCGGATTCTGTCATAACATTATACAGTCAAACCTGTGTTAAGTAGGCAGTTGTGTTAACTACAGGATGCTGCTTTGCGCAGGGGGCTGCTTAATCGATGTCGTGAATAATAATACGACAGTATTTGGGAATATAGAAGCAGGATATTTAATATGGGTTGGTTGCATATTAGAGGTGACCACTAATACAGCGGTGACTATGTTGACCAGCTAGTCAAACCTGGACTGCATAGTCAAACCTGGACTGTATAGTCAAACCTGGACTGCATAGTCAAACCTGGACTGCCTAGTCAAACCTGGACTGCCTAGTCAAACCTGGACTGCCTAGTCAAACCTGGACTGCCTAGTCAAACCTGGACTGCATAGTCAAACCTGGACTGCCTAGTCAAACCTGGACTGCCTAGTCAAACCTGGACTGCCTAGTCAAACCTGGACTGCCTAGTCAAACCTGGACTGCCTAGTCAAACCTGGACTGCCTAGTCAAACCTGGACTACATAGTCAAACCTGGACTGTCTAGTCAAACCTGGACTGCCTAGTCGAACCTTCTAAAGTTCATCACCAACCAATTATCAATACATTGTAACGTGTTGTGAGAGACCACATGTGAGCAGTAACACTGTCATTGGTCTTGACAAGACAAGTTTCACTGTCTGTAATACGACAATCGAACAAAGTTGCGAGATATGTATCCATTTCAATTCCTTTATGCACGTCAAATTATGTTTAGTTGCGTTTATTTCACAATCGGAGCATTTGGTGCTAATAAGAATAAACTATGCTATTTGTAGAATCACAGTGACAGTTTACTGTACCACACATTTTGATTTTATAGAGAAAATGTTATTCATAATAGGTTGAGTTTCCACCAGATCTGTGTTCGAGGGTGACGTTTGTAAACTTCACAGTGACGCGTAGCAGTCTGCAAGATCAGTGTCTCAATCAGGTATCATGCATTCTTATTTTCATTCCTAACATAGGAAATTAACGATTGCGAAACAAGTTAACCTATATTAAGCACTCTCGTTGGCATGTATGAAAGCTTATATGTTGTAATTTCGTGTGGGTGGAAACCAAAGTTCCCGGAGAAAAACCACGTGTCCGATCTGGCGACCATCATACCATCTCACATACTTCGCAGTCCGAGGATCGAACCTGGATTGCATTGGCGAGAAGTGATCATGCTAACCACCGCGCTAATCGGACAACTAAATAGGAAGCTAAATAGAAAACTGAATCACTTGATAGTTTATATTAATTACCTTTAAATTGAATTTCATTAGAAATAGACATTGACAACAATAATTTTCTGATTATAACTGGAGAGTATACCACAAGAGTAAAGCACCGACACAAGACCTTGGTTTAACGTCCCATCTGAAAGACTGTTAATTTTATTATGGTCAGACGGGGGATCAAACCTGTGATCCCTGGATTACCAGTCCAGCGTGCTACCACTGGGCTACAGATCCGTCTGTAGAGAGTAAACTCGCGTCCCTGATGATAGTGACTACTTGACCGCAGGAGCCCAACTCAGGCCGTGTCTCTAGATATGAACAAGTTGGCAGTTTCTTACGGAGGTTGGTGCACCAAGTACTGGTTAACCGCTGGAGCCTGCCCAGGAAATGTGTTGTTAGGTAAACTGCCTGCCGGCGATATAGCCCAAAATGGTGCTGATGAAGGCGTAAAACCCAAACAAACAAACTTTACCACAGAGTTTTGTTTTATTTTGTCAGAATTGATAATAAACAGGAACATGTTTGTATTTAATATTGACCTATTGTAAGATTTGTAATATACCGTTATTGTTGCCTAGGTGTTGAAGGCCGAGAACATGTTTGTATTTACTAGTGACCTATTGTAAGATTTGTAATATACCGTTATTGTTGCCTAGGTGTTGAAGGCCGAGAGACCCGATGTGGATGAGAAGAGATCGGACCTGCTCAAGCTACAGGGAGAGTTCCAGGTGCGACTCCGTCAGCTCGAGAAGTCTCTTCTACAGGCGCTGAATGATGTGAAAGGTCGTATCCTAGACGACGACAGCATCATCACCCACCTGGAGACATTGAAGAAGGAAGCAGGAGAGGTGGCACGTAAAATGGAGGAGACGGATGTGATCATGGCCGAGGTGGAGACGACATCTCGGCAGTACCTGCCCCTCGCCATGTCCTGTAGTAGTATATACTTTACTCTAGAGGCCCTCAAACAGGTATGTGGAGACGACACCCCCGGCAGTACCTGCCCCTCGCCATGTCCTGTAGTAGTATATACTTTACTCTAGAGGCCCTCAAACAGATATGTGGAGACGACATCCCCGGCAGTACCTGCCCCTCGCCATGTCCTATAGTAGTATATACTTCACACTAGAGGCCCTCAAACAGATATGTGGAGACGACATCCCCGGCAGTACCTGCCCCTCGCCATGTCCTGTAGTAGTATATACTTCACACTAGAGGCCCTCAAACAGGTATGTGGAGACGACATCCCCGGCAGTACCTGCCCCTCGCCATGTCCTATAGTAGTATATACTTTACTCTAGAGGCCCTCAAACAGGTATGTGGAGATGACACCCCCAGCAGTACCTGCCCCTCGCCATGTCCAGTATTAGTATATACTTTCCTCTAGAGGCCCTCAAACAGGTAGACATAATATTTAAACAGGTTTATGTCAAATACTGCCTACCTTGGGAACTATTTGTTACAAACACCCTAATTTTGTTTGAAAATGGTTTGTAAACAAACAAAGTTGAATTGTTTGTTTACCTGTAATATACATAGTGTTTCCACGGGATATAAACTATCTGAACTTAAATCCAGTCACTGTACATTCTGCATAGTTCAAACATGAACGAAACTATTCGGTCCTTCTATAGATATATCGCTGCTAATATTATTTACCCTATCTTGTATTATACTCGGCCACATTTATATAAATAATGGTACCTAGCTGCAGCCTATTCATTTCAGGTTCACTTCTTGTACCAGTACTCCCTACAGTTCTTCCTCGAGATATTCCACTCTGTCCTCGGCAGTCCAAAACTGAAAGGAGTAAAGGAATATGGTACCCGGCTCTCCAGCATTACATCGGAACTCTTCCAGGTTAGTATGGTACCCGGCTCTCCAGCATTACATCGGAACTCTTCCAGGTTAGTATGGTACCCAGCTCTCCAGCATTACATCGGAACTCTTCCAGGTTAGTATGGTACCCAGCTCTCCAGCATTACATCGGAACTCTTCCAGGTTAGTATGGTACCCGGCTCTCCAGCATTACATCGGAACTCTTCCAGGTTAGTATGGTACCCGGCTCTCCAGCATTACATCGGAACACTTCCAGGTTAGTATGGTACCCGGCTCTCCAGCATTACATTGGAACTCTTCCAGGTTAGTATGGTACCTGGCTCTCCAGCATTACATCGGATCTCTTCCAGGTTAGTATGGTACCCGGCTCTCCAGCATTACATTGGAACTCTTCCAGGTTAGTATGGTACCTGGCTCTCCAGCATTACATCGGATCTCTTCCAGGTTAGTATGGTACCTGGCTCTCCAGCATTACATCGGATCTCTTCCAGGTTAGTATGGTACCTGGCTCTCCAGCATTACATCGGAACTCTTCCAGGTTAGTATGGTACCCGGCTCTCCAGCATTACATCGGAAATCTTCCAGGTTAGTAAGGTACCCGGCTCTCCAGCATTACATTGGAACTCTTCCACGTTAGTATGGTACCCGGCTCTCCAGCATTACATCGGAGCTCTTCCACATTAGTATGGTACCTGGCTCTCCAGCATTACATCGGAACTCTTCCACGTTAGTATGGTACCTGGCTCTCCAGCATTACATCGGAACTCTTCCAGGTTAGTATGGTACCCGGCTCTCCAGCATTACATCGAAACTCTTCCATGTTAGTATGGTACCCGGCTCTCTCAGGGGGCCCCATGTCCGATACGCCCGTCACATCTTGGATGTTGCGTCTTGGTTTCCATTGCAATCGAATTAAAATTTCTGTGAATAAAAATGCATTTTCACTGAGCAATTCAGAGAATTTATGTTGCGAGAACTGTGTCGCCTTGTATAGAAACTGTAGTGAAGACATCACATTAGTAACAACATATGCTTGCTATATATCCCGGTCATCTCAATAATTTAATCATTTTATATTGCTGTACAAGATTCGATTATTGTTAAAAATGATTAGGAAAACATTACTTGAAAGATTTCAAAGTGCTTAATGGATTACATGCAATGTGCACGGTGTTGTTTATATTATAGGAGACGTACAGTCGTGTTGGACGTGGAATGTTGCACGATGACAGAATCACGTTTGCCATTCAGCTGTGCAGGATCCACCTAAAGGGCATGCATAGGTCAGCTCCCCATTTTCACCAATTCATGAAGCATACAACACCTTTAATATGTTACTTGATGACGTGTGAAATTCTAGCAAAATAGAGTGCTTAATTTAAATTTAGTTTAAAACTTTTTTCTTTTTTTAAAATTTGGTGAAACCATAATGTTTCGTTTATTTACGTATTTTTACATAGTTTTCACATATATGTATACATATTAAAAAAAACATAATAAAAAAACAAAACAACAATAACAATGTGAATTTTTGCTAAAATTATACATGTATAGTTTTAGAATTTATATCATTACCTGGTTTGTATTGTATTTAAATGAAACACAATTAAAGTATATATGCAATATATATCTGAAAACTGTAATCTAAAACTGTATTTATTCTATTATAAATTTTACAAATAAGTATATATAATATACACAACATTACATAATATAATTATTGGAATGGAAGACGAGTTTTAACCACTTATATTACGAGTTCTTTGATTTCTTTCAGCGAGTCTACGTATGATAATGAGTTCCAGAAGTTTTTAAGGAGCCAGGAGGGTTTGATAACTACTAGGGCTCCCCCAAATATACCGGGTCTCACACAGCAACAGGTTAGTCATGCGTTTAATTATATCTTATTTATGGGGCTTAGTTTAACTTCCACCATGTTTTATAACCAGACAAACTTAAATCTCCTGACATTTTCCAATGAATATGTTTACAGTACTCATGGTTTAAGTTATAAAATACTTAAATATTGGAAAAAATACATTTTCGCTGAACCACCCAGTGGACATATCATTTGTTTATAAATGTCAACATTCATTTTTTAATGATTTATTTCATCGGTTCATTGTGTAAGTGTGACCTAGTTCACAAGTTACAAGGTATAATACCACTATTGTGTAAGTGTGACCTAGTTCACAAGTTACAAGGTATAATACCACTATTGTGTAAGTGTGACCTAGTTCACAAGTTACAAGGTATAATACCACTATTGTGTAAGTGTGACCTAGTTACAAGGTATAATACCACTATTGTGTAAGTGTGACCTAGTTCACAAGTTACAAGGTATAATACCACTATTGTGTAAGTGTGACCTAGTTCACAAGTTACAAGGTATAATACCACTATTGTGTAAGTGTGACCTAGTTACAAGGTATAATACCACTATTGTGTAAGTGTGACCTAGTTCACAAGTTACAAGGTATAATACCACTATTGTGTAAGTGTGACCTAGTTCACAAGTTACAAGGTATAATACCACTATTGTGTAAGTGTGACCTAGTTACAAGGTATAATACCACTATTGTGTAAGTGTGACCTAGTTCACAAGTTACAAGGTATAATACCACTATTGTGTAAGTGTGACCTAGTTCACAAGTTACAAGGTATAATACCACTATTATGTAAGTGTGACCTAGTTACAAGGTATAATACCACTATTGTGTAAGTGTGACCTAGTTCACAAGTTACAAGGTATAATACCACTATTGTGTAAGTGTGACCTAGTTCACAAGTTACAAGGTATAATACCACTATTGTGTAAGTGTGACCTAGTTCACAAGTTACAAGGTACAATACCACTATTATGTAAGTGTGACCTAGTTACAAAGTACAATACCACTAATGTGTAAGTGTGACCTAGTTACAAAGTACGATACCACTATTGCAGCAAGAGGCCCTCGTTAGACTTAGCCAGCTGCGACAGTTCAAGGATATCATAGACGAGATCAAGGGCAATGCGGTAAGTTACTGTATGTGTAAATTGTATGGTTGTGTCGTAGGGAAGTGATGGGGGGGGGGTAGTTGTAGGAATAGGGAACATCAGAGGAACCAAAGGAAATGTTATTATGTCGTGCTATGTATATGTTTACTATTGTTGTTTGTAGCATTCTCCTCACCTATGTAGTATCGACTTATTGGTTACTCTCCTGATGCGTGGCTATGGTCGTTGATTTCAGATCTCTTGTCCCTCACCGCTGTAGGTTCGAATTCCATGGGGGTTGTCAAATTCTTTTATGTGAGGAAGCTATCCAGCTTGCTTGCAGTAGGTCGGTGGTTCTACCTGGGTGCATGTCCATGCCTGCAATACTGCTCGAATAGACACCCGGGGTCAGCTGGAGAGTCGCGGTGTAACCTAAGCTGTTGGTATGACTTTAAACCCCAAAAACAAACAAACAACACTCGTGATGCGAACTATCATTCCAAACTGTGTGTTTTACGTTTATTTATCGTCGCTACCGGTTGCCCATATGAGCGACGCCTCCTGAAGAGATTAGTCATTTTAGATTTTTGGAGGATAGTGCAATGATACAGACCCATTCCAGAGTCTCCTCTTGTTCTTTTACGTGCACGGTGTAAAGCAGTGAAACGAGACCTCGGTTTAAAGTCCCATCTGAAAGTCTATTAATTATATTAGGGTCGGATGGGGGATCGAACGTGCGATCACATCAACACGAGGGGTTATGCATATATTTATTTACTACGAACTATTCATTATTACAGATCCATCTGTTATCATTCCAAAGGCTATTGTTAAAATATTTGTAGAATATATCTGTAGAACAACATATTAGAAGGAAAAGTCTAGTTCTCGAAGTGGAGGGGGGTGGTTGTCCCCTCTAGCTGTAGGTGCAGATGTAAGCTTTACACAAAATCAATTGGGATTGATATGTTAACTGTAGAATAGAAACAATGACTATAGTGTACATTGCTACTGCTGAAAGCAGGCTGCAGGTTTACACTTCTTACTGCTGAAAGCTGGCTGCAGGTTTGCACTTCTTACTGCTGAAAGCTGGCTGCAGGTTTGCACTTCTTACTGCTGAAAGCAGGCTGCAGGGTTACACTTCTTACTGCTGAAAGCAGGCTGCAGGTTTACACTTCTTACTGCTGAAAGCATGCTGCAGGTTTACACTTCTTACTGCTGAAAGCAGGCTGCATGTTTACACTTCTTACTGCTGAAAGCAGGCTGCAGGTTTACACTTCTTACTGCTGAAAGCAGGCTGCAGGTTTACACTTCTTACTGCTGAAAGCAGGCTGCAGGTTTACACTTCTTACTGCTGAAAGCAGGCTGCAGGTGTACACTTCTTACTGCTGAAAGCAGGCTGCAGGTTTACACTTCTTACTGCTGAAAGCAGACTGCATGTTTACACTTCTTACTGCTGAAAGCAGGCTGCAGGTTTACACTTCTTACTGCTGAAAGCAGACTGCATGTTTACACTTCTTACTGCTGAAAGCAGGCTACAGGTTTACACTTCTTACTGCTGAAAGCAGGCTACAGGTTTACACTTCTTACTGCTGAAAGCAGGCTGCAGGTTTACACTTCTTACTGCTGAAAGCAGGCTGCAGGTTTACACTTCTTACTGCTGAAAGCAGGCTACAGGTTTACACTTCTTACTGCTGAAAGCAGACTGCAGGTTTACACTTCTTACTGCTGAAAGCAGACTGCAGGTTTACACTTCTTACTGCTGAAAGCAGGCTGCAGGTTTACACTTCTTACTGCTGAAAGCAGGCTACATGTTTACACTTCTTACTGCTGAAAGCAGACTGCAGGTTTACACTTCTTACTGCTTAAAGCAGGCTGCAGGTTTACACTTCTTACTGCTGAAAGCAGGCTGCAGGTTTACACTTCTTACTGCTGAAAGCAGGCTGCAGGTTTACACGTCTTACTGCTGAAAGCAGGCTGCAGGTTTACACTTCTTACTGCTGAAAGCAGGCTACAGGTTTACACTTCTTACTGCTGAAAGCAGACTGCAGGTTTACACTTCTTACTGCTTAAAGCAGGCTGCAGGTTTACACTTCTTACTGCTGAAAGCAGGCTGCAGGTTTACACTTCTTACTGCTGAAAGCAGGCTGCAGGTTTACACGTCTTACTGCTGAAAGCAGGCTGCAGGTTTACACTTCTTACTGCTGACAGCAGACTGCAGGTTTACACTTGATTTGTTTGTATTTGTGTTGATCAGAAGAAGAGAACGGTAAGTTAGTTGTTGTATGTGAGCATGCGTGCGTAACGTTGTGTGAAGTATGTATAAACAACAGAGTTCTTTACTGACGACCGAGCATCGAACGCAATCTTCTTGTACCAGCCAGTGTTAGCGACTATTTAAAGTTTAATGAGGTGTCTTGGTCGAGCCCACCATGTGTTGCCGCTCCTGACACCATTACCATTTGGTTAAAGTTGTATTGCATGGCTGCTATGTCTCCTCCACCGGTCGATGTTGAGCTCAGAAGCTTAACAGAATTCCTCAACATCCAAATGTGAGATGTTCGAGTCAAATACCCAAACACTCGCATACTGTAATATAAAAATCTCGTTTTCTTAACTCTTTGCATGCTGGGTAAAATAAAGGCTATAAATAGATAATAATTGTAGCAGACCACAATTCGTTAATTTGTTTTTCTTATTTGTAATTGAAACCTCTGGAAATATGTCATGCAATTTCATTAGAATTGTGTCGTCACGAATGAAATTGCACGACATGTTTGCATGTTAATTTCACCACTGACATGCAACGAGTTAAAAATAGATATCTAGTTAATCATTTGGATATTTATTTTCTGTTCACTTACTATGCGTGATGATGTTGTTTCTGGTATTGTGATGAGGATAAATCAATGAGTATGTTTCTGGTGTTTAGGAGATGCAGTCCTGGTTGGATAGTGACTACGCAGAAACGGATATACCACAAATCTGGGCCGAGGATAAATCACTGAGTATGTATGCAGTTAGTTCAATATTCCTTCCACTATGTATCAAATAAAATCGCCGGATTGTCTTTAATAGTTCGTATTTATTAACCCATTTCATTCTGGATACCGTTCAAACAGTATTTGCACAGAACATAGAGCCAAATCAACCGCCACGGAACGTTCCGTCTGATCAGGCTCTATGCTGTTTGCTATTCAGATGATCTTGCTAAGACACTTGGCTATGTAGCAAACAACATAGATCCTGATCAGCACGCAGCGTCACGCTGCAGCTGATCTGGATCTATGTTGTTTGCAGAAGCCGTTAAATATATCCAGAATGGAATGGGTTAATGTTACAATATCTATATACAATTGATTTGCTATGCTAACGTACATGTATGTATCATCTATATGTTTAATGCAACTTGTATGTGAGATCGGGTATGCTGAACGGTTTGTGATCACTGTTTGCCACCTAAATGTATTTTGTGTGTTTTACGTTTATTTATCGTCGCTACCGGTAGCCCATATGAGCGACGCCTCCTGAAGAGATTAGTCAGTTTAGATTTTTGGAGGATAGTGCAATGATACAGACAGAGACCCATTCCAGTGTCTCCTCTGGTTCTTTTACGTGCACGGTGTAAAGCACCGACACGAGACCTTGGTTTAACGTCGCATCTGAAAGACTGTTAATTTTATTAGGGTCAGACGGGGGATCGAACCTGCGATCCCTGGATTACCAGTCCAGCGTGTTACCACTGGGCTACAGATCACTGTTTGCCCCCTAAATGTATTTAATCATCAATATATATATACATATAATGCAACTTGTATATGTGAGATCGGGTATCCTGAATGTGTCAAGCCTTGTTGGGTGATCACTGTTTGCCCCTAAATGTATTTAATCATCAATATATATACATATAATGCAACTTGTATATGTGAGATCTGGTATCCTGAATGTGTCAAGCCTTGTTGGGTGATCACTGTTTGCCCCCTAAATGTATTTAATCATCAATATATATACATATAATGCAACTTGTATATGTGAGATCGGGTATCCTGAATGTGTCAAGCCTTGTTGGGTGATCACTGTTTGCCCCCTAAATGTATTAATCATCAATATATATACATATAATGCAACTTGTATATGTGAGATCGGGTATCCTGAATGTGTCAAGCCTTGTTGGGTGATCACTGTTTGCCCCCTAAATGTATTTAATCATCAATATATATACATATAATGCAACTTGTAGGTGACGTTGGGAAGGCTGTGAATGGTCTGTTGGTGGTTCAGGCTATGCGACCAGACAGGCTGACATCCATGGCTAGAATATTTGTGGAGAAGGTTCTAGGTTCAAGCTTTGCTCACGCCGCAGACAAGGAGCTCGACCTAGCCGAGATAGTGGAATCTGAGGTACTGTATGCTTTTAAGGGTCTGCTCGTGGTTACTTTATTAGCTGGGAACAATTATACAATTTTTGAACAATTACCCGTATACTGCGAAACCTCCTTTAATGTTTCAGTTATCTGCTACCCTTGCTATACTGATGTTCATAAAAAGAGGTGTCTCATAAGTCAGAAATGGCTGGCCCTTTAAATAGGGGTGACACTATACTAAACAAACACACTATACAAATGTCTACCTGTCCAATCATGCTACTGGTATTATACAGGGGTGACACTATACTAAACAAACACACTATACAAATGTCTACCTGTCCAATCATGCTACTGGTATTATACAGGGGTGACACTATACTAAACAAACACACTATACAAATGTCTACCTGTCCAATCATGCTACTGGTATTATACAGGGGTGACACTATACTAAACAAACACACTATACAAATGTCTACCTGTCCAATCATGATACTGGTATTATACAGGGGTGACACTATACTAAACAAACACACTATACAAATGTCTACCTGTCCAATCATGCTACTGGTATTATACAGGGGTGACACTATACTAAACAAACACACTATACAAATGTCTCCCTGTCCAATCATGCTACTGGTATTATACAGGGGTGACACTATACTAAACAAACACACTATACAAATGTCTCCCTGTCTAATCATGCTACTGGTATTATACAGGGGTGACACTATACTAAACAAACACACTATACAGATGTCTACCTGTCCAATCATGCTACTGGTATTATACAGGGGTGACACTATACTAAACAAACACACTATACAAATGTCTACCTGTCCAATCATGCTACTGGTATTATACAGGGGTGACACTATACTAAACAAACACACTATACAAATGTCTCCCTGTCCAATCATGCTACTGGTATTATACAGGGGTGACACTATACTAAACAAACACACTATACAAATGTCTCCCTGTCTAATCATGCTACTGGTATTATACAGGGGTGACACTATACTAAACAAACACACTATACAGATGTCTACCTGTCCAATCATGCTACTGGTATTATACAGGGGTCACACTATACTAAACAAACACACTATACAGATGTCTACCTGTCCAATCATGCTACTGGTATTATACAGGGGTCACACTATACTAAACAAACACACTATACAGATGTCTACCTGTCCAATCATGCTACTGGTATTATACAGGTGTGACACTATACTAAACAAACACACTATACAAATGTCTCCCTGTCCAATCATGCTACTGGTATTATACAGGGGTGACACTATACTAAACAAACACACTATACAAATGTCTACCTGTCCAATCATGCTACTGGTATTATACATGGGTGACACTATACTAAACAAACACACTATACAAATGTCTACCTGTCCAATCATGCTACTGGTATTATACAGGGGTGACACTATACTAAACAAACACACTATACAAATGTCTCCCTGTCTAATCATGCTACTGGTATTATACAGGGGTGACACTATACTAAACAAACACACTATACAGATGTCTACCTGTCCAATCATGCTACTGGTATTATACAGGGGTGACACTATACTAAACAAACACACTATACAGATGTCTACCTGTCCAATCATGCTACTGGTATTATACAGGGGTGACACTATACTAAACAAACACACTATACAGATGTCTACCTGTCCAATCATGCTACTGGTATTATACAGGGGTCACACTATACTAAACAAACACACTATACAGATGTCTACCTGTCCAATCATGCTACTGGTATTATACAGGTGTGACACTATACTAAACAAACACACTATACAAATGTCTACCTGTCCAATCATGCTACTGGTATTATACAGGGGTGACACTATACTAAACAAACACACTATACAAATGTCTCCCTGTCCAATCATGCTACTGGTATTATACAGGGGTGACACTATACTAAACAAACACACTATACAAATGTCTCCCTGTCCAATCATGCTACTGGTATTATACAGGGGTGACACTATACTAAACAAACACACTATACAGATGTCTACCTGTCCAATCATGCTACTGGTATTATACAGGGGTGACACTATACTAAACAAACACACTATACAAATGTCTACCTGTCCAATCATGCTACTGGTATTATACAGGGGTGACACTATACTAAACAAACACACTATACAAATGTCTACTTGTCCAATCATGCTACTGGTATTATACAGGGTCGCACTATTGCTCGCTACTTGCTGGAATTGTATTTAATTGGTGACTATTTTATTCAGCAGCTATAATTAATTGAAATGTTGTGCTTGTCTGCAGGATAGGACTGTAGAAGATTTGTAATCTAATGTAGAATGTATATGTTTGTGCTTGTCTGCAGGAGAGGACTGTAGAATATTTGTAATCTAATGTAGAATGTATATGTTTGTGCTTGTCTGCAGGAGAGGACTGTAGAAGATTTGTAATCTAATGTAGAATGTATATGTTTGTCTGCAGGAGAGGACTGTAGAAGATTTGTAATCTAATGTAGAATGTATATGTTTGTCTGCAGGAGAGGACTGTAGAAGATTTGTAATCTAATGTAGAATGTATATGTTTGTCTGCAGGAGAGGACTGTAGAAGATTTGTAATCTAATGTAGAATGTATATGTTTGTCTGCAGGAGAGGACTGTAGAAGATTTGTAATCTAATGTAGAATGTATATGTTTGTCTGCAGGAGAGGACTGTAGAAGATTTGTAATCTAATGTAGAATGTATATGTTTGTCTGCAGGAGAGGACTGTAGAAGATTTGTAATCTAATGTAGAATGTATATGTTTGTCTGCAGGAGAGGACTGTAGAAGATTTGTAATCTAATGTAGAATGTATATGTTTGTCTGCAGGAGAGGACTGTAGAAGATTTGTAATCTAATGTAGAATGTATATGTTTCCATTGCTTCAACATTACGTTATAGCATCGCAACATAGAGACTTCATTGTTTGGTTGTTTGCAGTTGAAGGCAAGTACCCCAGTGTTGATGTGCTCAGTACCAGGATATGATGCCAGCAGTCGAGTGGATGACCTTGCCGCAGAACTCGGAAAACAGATTACATCCATTGCTATTGGTAGGTATAGCACCTGGGATTGGGCATATAATTAGCCAGACCAGGAATGCTTCTGGGATTGGAGCTTCTTCTATATCTGCATATATGCAATATCCTCCAAAACAATATAGAGTTTCCCAGATTAACCAGGGGACGAGGAAAAATAAACTTATTCAAAACAACCCCAAACAATTGTATGATGAACAACCGTTATAGACCTTGTGACAGTCGTTCTGAGCAGGAGTATGACCGTTATAGACCTTGTGACAGTCGTTCTGAGCAGGAGTATGACCGTTATAGACCTTGTGACAGTCGTTCTGAGCAGGAGTATGACCGTTATAGACCTTGTGACAGTCGTTCTGAGCAGGAGTATGACCGTTATAGACCTTGTGACAGTCGTTCTGAGCAGGAGTATGACCGTTATAGACCTTGTGACAGTCGTTCTGAGCAGGAGTATGACCGTTATAGACCTTGTGACAGTCGTTCTGAGCAGGAGTATGACTGTAATTGAGGTTCCTAGTTTATACAAATTTATTTTAGCTCGATTGCGAAACAAGTCATTACAACTTATTTTAATCACTCATACCTCATTACTGATGGAATCCATCGAAGATGAGAAGATGCAATGTGGAATTTAAATGCCTTGCCTAAGTGCACAATCGTATCAGCTCCAGCGGTGCTCAAACTCTAGGCTTTTTGCACCTGAAGCGAACGCGCTACTACTGCGCTATCACTACTTCCACATTGAGGTTCAGACATCAAAAGCTTTCTTGTATTCATGGATGACATAGGCAGTCAGCCTTGTGCATCTGTGGTCATATGCTTACCATCATGGGCTGACTGATCGTTTGTCCATCACCACTGTGTGTTCGAAACTGTACTGATTCTTAAAAGTGAACTAGCATGTAGAAGACCAGCGATTCTACCAAAGTTCACCAGCTTCCCCCCCCCCTCACACACTCCCCTGTAACAAATCCTGGATGGTCACAGAGACGGCACATTCTGTGCACATTATATGCCATCTGATCTGGCTCTATACTGTTTGCAAAGGCGACTTTAGTCATGATTGATAGGTTACGGGTTAAAGCTGGACAATAGCTATTTGATCTATTCTGTTTGTGTGTCTCACAATTCAACAACAGACAACCATAATTATATGTAGATCTCAATATGTAATGAAAGGAAGTGGTTGTTTGTAGGATCTGCTGAAGGGTTTACGCAGGCCGACAAGGTGATCAACTCATCCAGTAAATCTGGCCGCTGGGTGATGCTGAAGAACGTGCATCTTGCCCCGCAGTGGTTGGTTCAACTAGAGAAGAAGTTACACAGTCTGACACCACACCCCAGCTTCAGACTCTTCCTTACCATGGAGATCAACCCTAAGGTAAACAAGTGCCGATGACTTATCTCTGTCTTCAGTACGTCTTCTGATGTTTGCCTCATGCAGTATGCGAGTATTTTTTTTTTTTTTTTTTTTTTTAAGGTTTATTCAGTTCATTATTTACAAATATTTACAAAATTATACACTTGCCCATCAATGCTGTAGGTTCGTATCCAACTTGTGATGATAAATTCTTCATGTGAGGAAGGTGTTACGCTTTCTTGCATAGCATTGTGTTGCGGCGCCCGCATGATACACTACACAAATGAAACTGGTGTCTTCCTTCACCAATAAAAACTGAACAATCACCAGATCTCCAAAGCTGTTTGTTCCACTGAACCCCAGAACAAACTAAAACTTGTGTATGCTTGCATCATTGTTATTCAGATGTTACTATTCCAATTATGCGTTGTCTCTGTTTCAGTTACCAACAAACCTGTTGCGTGCCGGCCGTGTGTTCACGTTTGAGCCTCCACCGGGCGTTTCTGCTAATCTGTTGAGGACATTCAGTACCATACCAGCTGCCAGGATGTGCAGGGTGAGTAGAACTTGGAGAATATGGTAGCTATGCAAGCATTCTACCACCTGAAAGTTTGAATCTTACCAGGGGTGTCAAATTATTTTATGTCGGGTAAGCTATCCAGGTGGCTTGTAGTAGGTTGGTTCTTCCAGTGCCTGTGCGTGCTTGAAATACTGCTCAAAGACCACCATTATAACATAAGATTCCTGTTTGATTTTAGATTATGCAAATTTACTTTAGCTCAATTGCGAAACAAGTTCTTACAACTTATATTAATCACTCTCGAGACCTCATTCCTGATGGAATCCATCGCCACGATGGATAGAGAAGAGACATGTCGAATTTAAATGCCTTGCTTAAGGACACAATCATAACGACTCAAGCTGGGAACAAACTGCAGACCTTTCGCACCTGAAGGAAACACGCTACCACTACGTTATCACGACTTTGATTTTAAGCACTATAAACAAATTGAAACCTTGTTTTGACATGAGCTGGTATATGTGATACTGGTTTATTATCAAAAATACATTTGATTAAATTAAATCGTTTGCACTCCCAATATTAATCTACCCTATGTCAATGTTGCCAAATTTACACAAGTCTGAAATTAAACATATAGAAAAAGTAACACACACATTCCTTTGGGACGCAAAACCGGATAAGATTAAAAGAGAAACACTCAAACAAGACTACTGTAAAGGGGGACTTAAAATGATCGATTTTGAAAAGTTTATGCACGCCACAAAAGGCTAACTAATTAGAAACTAATAACAGATCGTTTATAAAGCAGATATACAGTTAACAACTACTGTCTTTTGGGGGAAGTTTAATCTTTGAATGTAATATAAATGAAAATGATGTCAACAATACATTCGATGTATTATTACAGAATAGCATTTAAATATCCATGTCGTCTCATGTTCATATTTGTTCCAATTTTATTCGATGCTAATGTATTCGCCAAAATGTCACCAATATTTAAAGATTTCATTCTTAGTTCAGTATTAATTGACAGTGTTTCAATCGTCTCTTGTCCAACTTTGTTCATATCTTTATCATGCACGTCATGTGACCCAAGCTGCTGGTGTGACGTTACCCCCTCATCCACCACCTCCCAAACGACCCCCTCATCCACCCCCAAACGAACATTTGATATTACAATTATGTCTTTTATTGTATACTTGCAGGAGCCAAATGAGCGTGCTAGACTGTACTTCCTGTTGGCCTGGTTCCATTCTATTGTTCAAGAAAGGTTGCGGTACATGCCTCTCGGCTGGGCCAAGAAGTATGAGTTCACTGAGTCGGACCTGAGAGTGGCATGTGACATGCTCGATACCTGGATAGACTCTGTTGCTCTGGTAACGATTGGGTTTTATTGTACAACAGAACATGTCACATAGTTGCCTTATAACAACCACATGAACGTCTTACAGCATCAACTTGTCTTCTATAACAACCACATGAACGTCTTACAGCATCAACTTGTCTTCTATAACAGCCACATGAACGTCTTACAGCATCAACTTGTCTTCAATAACAGCCACATGAACGTCTTACAGCATCAACTTGTCTTCTATAACAACCACATGAATGTCTTACAACATCAACTTGTCTTCTATAACAGCCACATGAACGTCTTACATAGCATCCACTTGAATATCTACCAACTAGCTGGCTGTTGTAAGAAGTTGCTTTGTGATTAAATTATAGATAGACTCGGGTTGAAATATTTTATGACGCTAAAAGATTTGATGCATTTACTTAAACTGGTTGAATGAATTGTATTGTATAATCGTGTTGTGTTCCTGCATTTCTCTGCCGGTCTTGAAACATGTGTCTTTAGTTCATGTGTCGTACGTTCATGTGTCGTACGTTCATGTGTCGTACCGTACGTTCATGTGTTGTATGTTCATGTGTCGTACGTTCATGTGTCGTACCGTACGTTCATGTGTTGTACCGTACGTTCATGTGTCATACGTTCATGTACCGTACGTTCATGTGTCGTACGTTCATGTGTTGTACGTTCATGTGTCGTACGTTCATGTACCGTACTGTACGTTCATGTGTTGTACGTTCATGTGTCGTACGTTCATGTGTCGTACGTTCATGTACCGTACGTTCATGTGGTGTACGTTCATGTGTCGTACGTTCATGTGTCGTACGTTCATGTGTCGTATGTTCATGTGTCGTACGTTCATGTGGCGTACGTCCATGTGTTGTACGTTCATGTGTCGTACGTTCATGTGCCGTACGTTCATGTGTCGTACGTTCATGTGTTGTACCGTACGTTCATGTGTTGTACGTTCATGTACCGTACGTTCATGTGTTGCACGTTCATGTGTCGTACGTTCATGTGTTGTACGTTCATGTGTCGTACCGTACGTTCATGTGCCGTATGTTCATGTGCCGTATGTTCATGTGTCGTACCGTACGTTCATGTGTTGTACGTTCATGTGTCGTATGGTCATGTGTTGTACGTTCATGTGTTGTACGTTCATGTGCCGCACGTTCATGTGACGTGCGTTCATGTGGCGTACGTTCATGTGTTGTACGTTCATGTGTCGTACGTTCATGTGTCGTACGTTCATGTGTCGTACGTTCATGTGTCGTACGTTCATGTGTCGTACGTTCATGTGTCGTACCGTACGTTCATGTGTCGTACGTTCATGTGTCGTACGTTCATGTGTCGTATGGCCATGTGTTGTACGTTCATGTGCCGCACGTTCATGTGACGTGCGTTCATGTGTTGTACGTTCATGTGTCGTACGTTCATGTGGTGTACGTTCATGTGTCGTACGTTCATGTGTCGTACGTTCATGTGTCGTACGTTCATGTGTCGTACCGTACGTTCATGTGTCGTACGTTCATGTACCGTACGTTCATGTGTCGTACGTTCATGTGTCGTACCGTACGTTCATGTGTTGTACGTTCATGTGTCGTACGTTCATGTGACATGTGTTCATGTGTCGTACGTTCATGTGTCGCACGTTCATGTGTTGCACGTTCATGTGTCGTACTGTACGTTCATGTGTCGTACGTTCATGTGTCGTACCGTATGTTCATGTGTCGTACGTTCATGTGTCGTACGTTCATGTGCCATGCGTTCATGTGTCGTACGTTCATGTGTCATGTGTCGTACGTTCATGTGTCATATGTCCATGTGCCATGCGTTCATGTGTCGTACATTCATGTGTCATGCGTCCATGTGTTGTACATTCATGTGTCGTACGTTCATGTGTCGTACGTTCATGTGCCATGCGTTCATGTGTCGTACGTTCATGTGTCATGCGTCCATGTGTTGTATGTTCATGTGCCATGCGTCCATGTGTTGTATGTTCATGTGCCATGGTCCATGTGTTGTATGTTCATGTGTCGTACGTTCATGTGTCATGTGTCGTACGTTCATGTGCAATGTGTTCATGTGTCGTACGTTCATGTGTCGTACGTTCATGTGTCGTACGGTCATGTGTTGTACGTTCATGTGTCATATGTCCATGTGCCATGCGTTCATGTGTTGTACGTTCATGTGTCGTGCGTCCATGTGCCATGCGTTCATATGTCGTACGTTCATGTGCCATGCGTTCATGTGCCGTACGTTCATGTGCCATGCGTTTGTGTGTCGTACGTTCATGTGCCATGCGTTCATGTGTCGTACGTTCATGTGTCATACCGTACGTTCATGTGTTGTACGTTCATGTGTCGTACGTTCATGTGTTGTACGTTCATGTGTCGTACGTTCATGTGTCGTACGTTCATGTGTCGTACGTTCATGTGCCATGCGTTCATGTGTCGCACGTTCATGTGTCGTACGCTCATGTGTCGTACGTTCATGTGTCGTACGTCCATGTGTTGTACGTTCATGTGCCGTACGTTCATGTGTCATATGTGCAATGTGTTCATGTGTCGTACGTTCATGTGTCGTACGTTCATGTGTCATATGTGCAATGTGTTCATGTGTCGTACGTTCATGTGTCATATGTCCATGTGCCATGCGTTCATGTGTCGTACATTCATGTGCCATGCGTCCATGTGTTGTACATTCATGTGTCGTACGTTCATGTGTCGTACGTTCATGTGCCATGCGTTCATGTGTCGTACGTTCATGTGTCATGCGTCCATGTGTTGTATGTTCATGTGCCATGCGTCCATGTGTTGTATGTTCATGTGTCATGCGTCCATGTGTTGTATGTTCATGTGTCGTACGTTCATGTGTCATGTGTCGTACGTTCATGTGCAATGTGTTCATGTGTCGTACGTTCATGTGTCGTACGTTCATGTGTTGTACGTTCATGTGTCATATGTGCAATGTGTTCATGTGCCGTACGTTCATGTGTTGTACGTTCATGTGTCGTACGTTCATGTGTCATATGTGCAATGTGTTCATGTGTCGTATGTTCATGTGTCGTACGTTCATGTGTCGTACGGTCATGTGTTGTACGTTCATGTGTCATATGTGCCATGCGTTCATGTGTTGTACGTTCATGTGTCATGCGTCCATGTGTTGTACGTTCATGTGCCATGCGTTCATGTGTTGTATGTTCATGTGCCATGCGTTCATGTGTCGTATGTCCATGTGCCATGCGTTCATGTGTCATGCGTTCATGTGTTGTACGTTCATGTGTCGTGCGTCCATGTGCCATGCGTTCATGGGTCGTACGTTCATGTGCCATGCGTTCATGTGTCGTACGTTCATGTGCCATGCGTTCATGTGCCATGCGTTCATGTGTTCATGTGTCGTACGTTCATGTGTCGTACCGTACGTTCATGTGTCGTACGTTCATGTGTCGTACGTTCATGTGTCGTACGTTCATGTGTCGTACGTTCATGTGTCGTACGTTCATGTGTCGTACGTTCATGTGCCATGCGTTCATGTGCCGCACGTTCATGTGTCGTACGTTCATGTGTCGTACGTTCATGTGTCGTACGTCCATGTGTCGTACGTTCATGTGTCATATGTCCATGTGCCATGCGTTCATGTGTCGTACATTCATGTGTCATGCGTCCATGTGCCATGCGTTCATGTGTCGTACGTTCATGTGCCATGCGTTCATGTGTCGTACGTTCATGTGCCATGCGTTCATGTGTCGTACGTTCATGTGCCATGCGTCCATGTGTCGTATGTGCATGTGTTGTACGTTCATGTGTCGTACGTTCATGTGTCGTACGTTCATGTGCCATGCGTTCATGTGTCGTACGTTCATGTGTCATGCGTTCATGTGTCGTATGTGCATGTGTTGTACATTCATGTGTTGTACGTTCATGTGTCATGTGTCATACGTTCATGTGTCATGCATTCATGTGTCGTACGTTCATGTGTCGTATGTTCATGTGCCATGTGTCGTACGTTCATGTGTCATGCATTCATGTGTCGTACGTTCATGTGTTGTACGTTCATGTGTCGTACGTTCATGTGACATGTGTTCATGTGTTGTACGTTCATGTGTCGCACGTTCATGTGTTGCACGTTCATGTGTTGTACTGTACGTTCATGTGTCGTACGTTCATGTGTCGTACCGTATGTTCATGTGTCGTACGTTCATGTGTCGTACGTTCATGTGCCATGCGTTCATGTGTCGTACGTTCATGTGTCGTACGTTCATGTGTCGTACGTTCATGTGTCGTACGTTCATGTGTCATATGTGCAATGTGTTCATGTGTTGTACGTTCATGTGTCATATGTCCATGTGCCATGCGTTCATGTGTCGTACATTCATGTGTCATGCGTCCATGTGTTGTACATTCATGTGTCGTACGTTCATGTGTCGTACGTTCATGTGCCATGCGTTCATGTGTCGTACGTTCATGTGCCATGCGTTCATGTGTCGTACGTTCATGTGCCATGCGTTCATGTGTCGTACGTTCATGTGCCATGCGTTCATGTGTCGTACGTTCATGTGTCGTACGTTCATGTGCCGTACGTTCATGTGTCGTACGTTCATGTGTCATATGTGCAATGTGTTCATGTGTCGTACGTTCATGTGTCATATGTCCATGTGCCATGCGTTCATGTGTCGTACATTCATGTGCCATGCGTCCATGTGTTGTACATTCATGTGTCGTACGTTCATGTGTCGTACGTTCATGTGCCATGCGTTCATGTGTCGTACGTTCATGTGTCATGCGTCCATGTGTTGTATGTTCATGTGCCATGCGTCCATGTGTTGTATGTTCATGTGCCATGTGTCCATGTGTTGTATGTTCATGTGTCGTACGTTCATGTGTCATGTGTCGTACGTTCATGTGCAATGTGTTCATGTGTCGTACGTTCATGTGTCGTACGTTCATGTGTCGTACGGTCATGTGTTGTACGTTCATGTGTCATATGTACATGTGCCATGCGTTCATGTGTTGTACGTTCATGTGTCGTGCGTCCATGTGCCATGCGTTCATATGTCGTACGTTCATGTGCCATGCGTTCATGTGCCGTACGTTCATGTGCCATGCGTTTGTGTGTCGTACGTTCATGTGCCATGCGTTCATGTGTCGTACGTTCATGTGTCATACCGTACGTTCATGTGTTGTACGTTCATGTGTCGTACGTTCATGTGTTGTACGTTCATGTGTCGTACGTTCATGTGTTGTACGTTCATGTGTCGTACGTTCATGTGCCATGCGTTCATGTGTCGCACGTTCATGTGTCGTACGTTCATGTGTCGTACGTTCATGTGTCGTACGTCCATGTGTTGTACGTTCATGTGCCGTACGTTCATGTGTCATATGTGCAATGTGTTCATGTGTCGTACGTTCATGTGTCGTACGTTCATGTGTCATATGTGCAATGTGTTCATGTGTCGTACGTTCATGTGTCATATGTCCATGTGCCATGCGTTCATGTGTCGTACATTCATGTGCCATGCGTCCATGTGTTGTACATTCATGTGTCGTACGTTCATGTGTCGTACGTTCATGTGCCATGCGTTCATGTGTCGTACGTTCATGTGTCATGCGTCCATGTGTTGTATGTTCATGTGCCATGCGTCCATGTGTTGTATGTTCATGTGTCATGCGTCCATGTGTTGTATGTTCATGTGTCGTACGTTCATGTGTCATGTGTCGTACGTTCATGTGCAATGTGTTCATGTGTCGTACGTTCATGTGTCGTACGTTCATGTGTTGTACGTTCATGTGTCATATGTGCAATGTGTTCATGTGCCGTACGTTCATGTGTTGTACGTTCATGTGTCGTACGTTCATGTGTCATATGTGCAATGTGTTCATGTGTCGTACGTTCATGTGTCGTACGTTCATGTGTCGTACGGTCATGTGTTGTACGTTCATGTGTCATATGTGCCATGCGTTCATGTGTTGTACGTTCATGTGTCATGCGTCCATGTGTTGTACGTTCATGTGCCATGCGTTCATGTGTTGTATGTTCATGTGCCATGCGTTCATGTGTCGTATGTCCATGTGCCATGCGTTCATGCGTCCATGTGCCATGCGTTCATGTGTTGTACGTTCATGTGTCGTGCGTCCATGTGCCATGCGTTCATGTGTCGTACGTTCATGTGTCGTACGTTCATGTGCCATGCGTTCATGTGCCATGCGTTCATGTGCCATGTGTTCATGTGTCGTACGTTCATGTGTCGTACCGTACGTTCATGTGTCGTACGTTCATGTGTCGTACGTTCATGTGTCGTACGTTCATGTGTCGTACGTTCATGTGTCGTACGTTCATGTGTCGTACGTTCATGTGCCATGCGTTCATGTGCCGCACGTTCATGTGTCGTACGTTCATGTGTCGTACGTTCATGTGTCGTACGTCCATGTGTCGTACGTTCATGTGTCATATGTCCATGTGCCATGCGTTCATGTGTCGTACATTCATGTGTCATGCGTCCATGTGCCATGCGTTCATGTGTCGTACGTTCATGTGCCATGCGTTCATGTGTCGTACGTTCATGTGCCATGCGTTCATGTGTCGTACGTTCATGTGCCATGCGTCCATGTGTCGTATGTGCATGTGTTGTACGTTCATGTGTCGTACGTTCATGTGTCGTACGTTCATGTGCCATGCGTTCATGTGTCGTACGTTCATGTGTCATGCGTTCATGTGTCGTATGTGCATGTGTTGTACATTCATGTGTTGTACGTTCATGTGTCATGTGTCATACGTTCATGTGTCATGCATTCATGTGTCGTACGTTCATGTGTCGTATGTTCATGTGCCATGTGTCGTACGTTCATGTGTCATGCATTCATGTGTCGTACGTTCATGTGTCGTATGTTCATGTGTCGTATGTTCATGTGGTCATGTGACGTACGTTCATGTGATGTATGTTCATGTGCCATGCGTTCATGTGTCGTACGTTCATGTGTCGTACGTTCATGTGTCATGCGTTCATTTGTCCATACATTCATGTGTCGTACGTTCATGTGTCGTATGTTCATGTGTCATGCGTTCAT
The DNA here is from genome assembly GCA_014843695.1 of Archivesica marissinica. Taxonomy (NCBI): domain Eukaryota; kingdom Metazoa; phylum Mollusca; class Bivalvia; order Venerida; family Vesicomyidae; genus Archivesica; species Archivesica marissinica. The sequence continues at coordinate 93,728,803 of CM026404.1, read as the reverse complement.
TTGTCCATACATTCATGTGTGGTACGTTCATGTGTCGTATGTGCATGTGTCGTACGTTCATGTGACGTATGTTCATGTGTCATGCGTTCATTTGTCCATACATTCATGTGTCGTATGTTCATGTGTCGTACGTTCATGTGTCATACGTTTATTTCAATGTATATCAGATGATAAACTATAAAGTGTAACAAAATGTTTTATAAGCCATTATGCGTATCCACAACCATTGATATACATTTAGCCACATTGATATACATTTAGCCACATTGATATACATTTAGCCACATTGATATACATTTAGCCACATTGATATACATTTAGCCACATTGATATACATTTAGCCACATTGATATACATTTAGCCACATTGATATACATTTAGCCACATTGATATACATTTAGCCACATTGATATACATTTAGCCACATTGATATACATTTAGCCACATTGATATACATTTAGCCACACTGCATAAGGTACAACCAAAATATTTAAAACGTTGTAATAAGACTATATAAGAATAATGGATGATTTCGTACTGAAGCAGAATTATTAGAAAGAGTAATGGATGATTTTGTTGATGTGTTTCAGGGTCGCACCAACTTGCCCCCGGAGAAGGTGCCGTGGGATGCCATCAGGACCTTGTTGTCCCAGTGCATCTATGGAGGAAAGATTGACAATGAGTTTGATCAGGTACTTGTGTGTATTTTGTGTTTTACGTTTATTTATCGTCGCTACCGGTTGCCCATATGAGCGACGCCTCCAGAAGAGATTAGTCATTTTAGAATTTTGGAGGATAGTGTAATGATACAGACGGAGACTCATTCCAGAGTCTCCTCTGGTTCTTTTACGTGCACGGTGTACAGCACTGACACGAGACCTCGGTTTAAAATCCCATTTGAAAGACTGTTAATTTTATTATGGTCAGACAGGGGATCGAACGGCGATCCCTGGATTACCAGTCCAGCGTGTTAACCACTGGACTACAGATCCGTCAGGTACTTGGCAACAACTTGCCTTGTTTAGGTATCAGTAGGGCTGGACATGGTTCAGTGATTATATACCACGTGAGGTTCTTGGTCATTCAGAATTGGAACTCCTTCCCGTGCCTGATCGAACAGCGCGACTATTAGATCTGAACACACAATTGTAGTACATCACCGTGATTCTTGCAGGCGTGAAGTTTTAGGTCACAGTTTTGTTTTGATATCAAGCCCAATTGTATTTCCTCTTTGACATGTTTTAATGTTTTGAAATATTATCTACATGTATATGATTTTTGAGCATTTTCAATGTTAAGTTATCTTCAGTGTGATGGATGTTGTTACACGATGTATGTTGTTACATGATGGATGTTGTTACATGATGGATGTTGTTACATGATGGATGTTGTTACATGATGGATGTTGTTACATGATGTATGTTGTTACATGATGGATGTTGTTACATGATGTATGTTGTTACATGATGTATGTTGTTACATGTTGGATGTTGTTACATGATGTATGTTGTTACATGATGGATGTTGTTACATGTTGGATGTTGTTACATGATGGATGTTGTTACATGATGGATGTTGTTACATGATGGATGTTGTTACATGATGTATGTTGTTACCCGATGTATGTTGTTACATGATGGATGTTGTTACATGTTGGATGTTGTTACATGATGGATGTTGTTACATGATGGATGTTGTTACATGATGTATGTTGTTACACGATGGATGTTGTTACATGTTGTGTGTTGTTACATGATGGATGTTGTTACATGTTGGATGTTGTTACATGATGGATGTTGTTACATGATGGATGTTGTTACATGATGTATTATCTTGTATTGTTCTAGCGCTTGTTAACCTCCTTCGTCCACAAGTTGTTCACACCAAAGAGCTTTGAAGGAGATTTCACCCTGGTTGCAAATCTTGACGGATCAGGCAAGAAGATCAACATGCCAGATAACATCAGGTACTTCTGTATTATCTATCTATAAGACGGACGGAGGCTGATGACTTGCTTCTGTATTACAGACGGAGGCTGATGACTTGCCTCTGTATTACGGACGGAGGCTGATGACTTGCTTCTGTATTATCTATCTATAAGACGGACGGAGGCTGATGACTTGCTTCTGTATTACGGACGGAGGCTGATGACTTGCTTCTGTATTACGGACGGAGGCTGATGACTTGCTTCTGTATTATCTATCTATAAGACGGACGGAGGCTGATGACTTGCTTCTGTATTACGGACGGAGGCTGATGACTTGCTTCTGTATTATCTATCTATAAGACGGACGGAGGCTGATGACTTGCTTCTGTATTATCTATCTATAAGACGGACGGAGGCTGATGACTTGCTTCTGTATTACGGACGGAGGCTGATGACTTGCTTCTGTATTATCTATCTATAAGACGGACGGAGGCTGATGACTTGCTTCTGTATTACGGACGGAGGCTGATGACTTGCTTCTGTATTACGGACGGAGGCTGATGACTTGCTTCTGTATTACGGACGGAGGCTGATGACTTGCTTCTGTATTATGGACGGAGGCTGATGACTTGCTTCTGTATTACGGACGGAGGCTGATGACTTGCTTCTGTATTACGGACGGAGGCTGATGACTTGCTTCTGTATTACGGACGGAGGCTGATGACTTGCTTCTGTATTACGGACGGAGGCTGATGACTTGCTTCTGTATTACGGACGGAGGCTGATGACTTGCTTCTGTATTACGGACGGAGGCTGATGACTTGCTTCTGTATTACGGACGGAGGCTGATGACTTGCTTCTGTATTACGGACGGAGGCTGATGACTTGCTTCTGTATTACGGACGGAGGCTGATGACTTGCTTCTGTATTACGGACGGAGGCTGATGACTTGCTTCTGTATTACGGACGGAGGCTGATGACTTGCTTCTGTATTACGGACGGAGGCTGATGACTTGCTTCTGTATTACGGACGGAGGCTGATGACTTGCTTCTGTATTATCTATTATATATACAAATGTCTCCCTACATCAGCCACCCCATGGGGAACCATTAAAGCGCCTCATGGTTCAGTTCTCCAATGCCTGCATAAGACGGACGGAGGCTGATGACTTGCTTCTGTATTATCTATTATATATACAAATGTCTCCCTACATCAGCCACCCCATGGGGAACCATTAAAGCGCCTCATGGTTCAGTTCTCCAATGCATGCCGTGAATTTGCCCTAACCATCAGCATAAAGAAAACAGAGGTCATGACCCAGGACGTTGCAGATCCAGCTCCCATAGCCATTAACGGCTCTACACTCGCCATGGTCGACAACTTCAGATATCTAGGATCACTGATATCCAACAACCTGTCCCTCGATGCTGAGATCAATGCACGCATTGGGAAAGCAGCCACCGTCATGTCAAAACTCACCAAGAGAGTCTGGGAGAACAGAAACCTAACGCTGAACACCAAGTTGAAGGTCTACCAGGCCTGCATACTCAGCACGCTCCTCTACGGCAGTGAGTCATGGACGACATATGCCAGACAAGAGACAAAGCTGAACTCATACCATATGAGGTGCCTTCGCAGGATCTTGGGAATCACTTGGGAAGATAGGGTCACCAATACAGTCATCATGGAGACGCGTTGTGAAAGATACGGTCAGACGAGCCGAGGCTGAGCGAACTCGGCTTCGTGAGCAGAAACGACAGAAATGAAAGGCATCAACCAAACTGGATGACTCGATCTTCACCTGCGATGACTGCAACAGAGACTGCCACTCAAGAATAGGCCTACTCAGTCACCGCAGAAGATGTTCCTCAACAAGAGCGCAATCCATTGTCTCATAAGACGGACGGAGGCTGATGACTTGCTTCTGTATTATCTATTATATATACAAATGTCTCACTACATCAGCCACCCCATGGGGAACCATTAAAGAACACAGAAATGTACATATGCAAATATATGTATTGCACAAGTTTTGAACACATGTTTATACAGAGATGTTTAATTGAACACATGTTTATACAGAGATGTTTAATTGATTGATGTCATCTCATTTTTTTATTTCGAGTAATCACTCTTAAGATTTATCATAATAAGTTAACATAGACTTTCTTAATGATCAGTAGTTGTTTTTGTGTAATTTCACCGTAGATTGTTCTTATGTCAGAATGTAATTCAAATCATGTAGAAGTGGAGGATTGTGGAAGTTGTGGTAGCACGTTCACTTCAGGTGTGAAAGGCCCGGAGTTTGCACCCCGCTGGAGCCATTACGATTGTACACCTAGGCAAGGCATTTAAATTGCACATGCCTCTTCACTCTCCCTCGTGGCGATGGATTCCATCAGGAATGAGGTCTCGAGGGTGATTAATATATAACTAAATCATGTACAGTTTTGCAAACAAATACCAAATTTATATTCAATGACCTTGAATGTAAATTATTGACCTACTTTCCTGATGCTAAGCTACAGTCATGAAATTTGGACCACATGTACAGTTTTCCATGCAGAGTTCAATATTGACCTTTAATGACTGACCACGACCTTTTCACCTACTTATTTTTGAATCTACAATCATGAAATTTTGAACATTTGCAGTTTTGCAAGTAGATTTCAATATTTGCACTCAATGACCTTGAACATGACCTTTCTTGTTTTAAGCTACATCAATCAATGGTCATCAAATTTGGAACACTTGTTCAATCAACTTTCCAATAATAATAACTCCTAAAAGCCCATTTGGTTTGTACCGTAATCGTTTATGTATAAGACGCACTTTTTTCCTCCAAATTAGTATCCAAAAGTCTGAAAAAAGTTATAATTTATAATTTCTATTTTACAACATGGGATTAATCACTCTCAATTCTGATGAAATCCATCGCCATGATGGAAAGAGAAGAGGAAATGTGGATATAAGTGTCTTGCAAAATGACACCTCCATGGTTGTTCCGACTTGGCTCGAACTTCTTAGATACAAGGCGGACATCATTACCATTTCACCACGGCGACCCTTTTATTGACACATTTTTCACGTGAATGCTTTTATGTATATATATGTTGTACAGTAATGAAATTTTTAAAAAATAAACATTTATTCTTCTTTAATGGAATATATGTGAATATTGGGTTGAGTTTATTCTAAGACTAGTGTTGGTATATTGTAGGAGTCTGCCTCCACGGTCGAGTGGTTACAGTCGCTGAATTGTATACCACTAACCTATCATCACTGATGGTCACTGGTTCAAGCCCCGCTCAGGCCATGTCTCATTTATATGAAAAAGTTGGCAGTTTCTTACGGAGGTTGGTGCACCAAATTACTGGTTAACCGCTGGAGCCTGCCCAGGAAAGGTGTTGTTAGGTAAACTGCCCGCCGGCGATATAGCCCAAAATGGTGCTGATGCAGGTGTAAAACCCGAAATATAACATAACATAATGGTATATTGTAGGCGGGAGGAGTTTGTGAAATTCTCTGAGAACCTGGATGGAGAGAGACAGACCCCGTCATGGCTCGGCCTGCCCATTAATGCCGAGAAAGTGCTCCTCACAAATCTAGGATCTGACATGTGTGCCAAGCTTATGAAGGTAAGTCTGTGATACATTTAAATTGTGACCAAGGTTATACGTGTTTCTAGAAATACTGGACGGAGAGGAATATGGGATGTTCCTCCACAAATAACTGGAAAGTTGTCACATGACCTGATCTGTTGTGCGACTTTAAATCTCAAACACGTTAACTTTCGTTCTTCATAGATAAATGTGTAACACTGTGGCTGTTGTAGGTGCAGTTATTGGAGGATGACGTTGATGTAGATGCTGTGGATATGGAAGAAGATACAGAGAAGCCGATGGTAGATGGACGTCCTGCCTGGATGAGGACCCTACACACCTCTGTAAAGACCTGGCTGGATCTTGTACCTAAGGTATTGTAATGCAACTTAACATTTCCCTCGAACTCTAGCACTATGAGACATTCACACTTGTGTCCTACCTACTAATTCTGGTGTGTCGGAGAGAACTGACTTGCAACATGGACAAAACAATTAGCAAATTTACTACTTCAATACCTGTGATCAATTAATATGGAGTCTCATTTATCCCTGGAATGATTGTTAGAACAAACTATACTGGGATAAAGACGTTCCACGGATTTGATATACCGGATTTGATATACCGGATTTGATATACCGGATTTGATATACCGGTGAATATGAAAAGAGCAAAGATTGAATAAATACATACATAAAGTGACTATAATTGTATTAATGAAAAGAAATGAATTGAGAGTGGCATTCGACAGTGTAAGCAAGACCAGTGTAGACTGTTCTTTGTGCTGGAGTATGAATTTACTATTCCCGTTGTCCGTATGTAAGTTGTTTTGAAGTGGTTAGCGCTCTCGCTTCTCGCCAATGCAATCCGGGTTCGATCCTCGGACAGGGAAGTATGTGAGATGATACGGTGGTCGCCAGATCGGACAGGTGGGTTTTCTCAGGTTTCCTCCCACACGATTGACCACATTTACGCTTTCATCCGCGCCAACGAGAATGATTAATATAAGTTGTTAGAACTTGCTTCGCAATCGTTGTAAAATAAATAAAGTTTAAACTTATGTTCAGAAAACTGCAGGAAATGACATATAACTCTGCATGCTAGTAATTCTGCATGTATGTATATATTCACAGATTGACTCTATCTTTACTGTAACATAAACTAGCATGCTCATTTCTAATGTTGAATATAGTGAATGTAACCTGCATGTTGGTGCTACTCATCAGCTGCACATTGTCTATGTACCAGTCACTTGTAACTCCGGCTAACCTGGGAAGGGAAGTAACCCTGGCTATACTGGAGCCTGGAAAGGCAGTAATCCAGCTATCCCGGAGTAATTGGGGCTATATGGGAGCCTGGAAAGGGCAGCTATCCCGGAGTAATTGGGGCTATATGGGAGCCTGGAAAGAGCAGCTATCCCGGAGTAACTGGGGCTATATGGAAGCCTGGAAAGGGCAGCTATCCCAGACTAACTGGGACTATATGGGAGCTTGGAAAGGGCAGCTATCATGGAGCAACTGGTGCTATATGGGAGCCTAGAAAGGTCAGCTATCGTGGAATAACTGGGGCTATATGGGAGCCTGGAAAGGGCAGCTATCCCGGAGTAACTGGTGCTATATGGGAGCCTGGAAAGGGCAGCTATCCAGGAGTAACTGGTGCTATATGGAAGCCTGGAAAGGGCAGCTATCCAGGAGTAACTGGTGCTATATGGGAGCCTGGAAAGGGCAGCTATTGTGGAATAACTGGGGCTATATGGGAGCCTGGAAAGGGCAGCTATCCCGGAGTAACTGGGGCTATATGGGAGCCTGGAAAGGGCAGCTATCCAGGAGTAACTGGTGCTATATGGGAGCCTGGAAAGGGCAGCTATCCAGGAGTAACTGGGGCTATATGGGGGCCTGGAAAGGGCAGCTATCCAGGAGTAACTAGTGCTATATGGGAGCCTGGAAAGGGCAGCTATCCAGGAGTAACTGGTGCTATATGGGAGCCTGGAAAGGGCAGCTATCCAGGAGTAACTAGTGCTATATAGGAGCCTGGAAAGGGCAGCTATCCAAGAGTAAATGGGGCTATATGGGAGCCTGGAAAGGGCAGCTATCCAGGAGTAACTGGGGCTATATGTGAGCCTGGAAAGGGCAGCTATCCAGGAGTAACTGGGCCTATATGGGAACCTGGAAAGGGCAGCTATCCATGAGTAACTGGGGCTATATGGGAGCCTGGAAAGGGCAGCTATCCAGGAGTAACTGGGGCTATATGGGAGCCTGGAAAGGGCAGCTATCCAAGAGTAAATGGGGCTATATGGGAGCCTGGAAAGGGCAGCTATCCCGGAGTAACTGGGGCTATATGGGAGCCTGGAAAGGGCAGCTATCCAGGAGTAACTGGGCCTATATGGGAGCCTGGAAAGGGCAGCTATCCCGGAGTAACTGGGGCTATATGGGAGCCTGGAAAGGGCAGCTATCCAGGAGTAACTGGTGCTATATGGGAGCCTGGAAAGGGCAGCTATCCAGGAGTAACTGGGGATATATGGGAACCTGGAAAGGGCAGCTATCGTGAAGTAACTGGGCCTATATGGGAGCCTGGAAAGGGCAGCTATCGTGGAGTAACTGGGGCTATATGGGAGCCTGGAAAGGGCAGCTATCCAGGAGTAACCTAGGCCTATATGGGAGCCTGGAAAGGGCAGCTATCCATGCGTAACTGGGGATATATGGGAGCTTGGAAAGGGCAGCTATCCCGGACTAACTGGGGATATATGGGAGCCTGGAAAGGGCAGCTATCCCGGACTAAATGTGGATATATGGGAGCCTGGTAAGGGCAGCTATCCAGGAGTAACTGGGGCTATATGGGAGCCTGGAAAGGGCAGCTATCCATGAGTAACTGGGGCTATATGGGAGCCTGGAAAGGGCAACTATCCCGGACTAACTGGGGCTATATGGGAGCCTGGAAAGGGCAGCTATCCTGGAGTAACTAGGGCTATATGGGAGCCTGGAAAGGGCAGCTATCCCGGAGTAACTGGGGATATTTAGGAGCTTGGAAAGGGCAGCTATCCAGCTTGGAAAGGGCAGCTATCCTGGAGTAATTGGGGCTATATGGGAGCCTGGAAAGGGCAGCTATCCCGGAGTAACTGGGGCTATATGGGAGCCTGGAAAGGGCAGCTATCCATGAGTAACTGGTGCTATATGGAAGCCTGGAAAGGGCAGCTATCATGGAGCAACTGGGGATATATGGGAGCCTGGAAAGGGCAGCTATCTCGGAGTAACTGGACCTATATGGAAACCTGGAAAGGGCAGCTATCCATGAGTAACTGGGCCTATATGGAAACCTGGAAAGGGCAGCTATCCATGAGTAACTGGGCCTATATGGAAACCTGGAAAGGGCAGCTATCCATGAGTAACTGGGGCTATATGGGAGCCTGGAAAGGGCAGCTATCGTGGAGTAACTGGGGCTATATGGAAACCTGGAAAGGGCAGCTATCCATGAGTAACTGGGGATATATGGAAGCCTGGAAAGGGCAGCTATCGTGGAGTAACTGGGGATATATGGGAGCCTGGAATGGGCAGCTATCCTGGAGTAACTGGGGCTATATGGGAGCCTGGAAAGGGCAGCTATCCAGGAGTAACTGGGCCTATATGGGAGCTTGGAAAGGGCAGCTATCCAGGAGTAACTGGGCCTATATGGGAGCTTGGAAAGGGCAGCTATCCAGGAGTAACTGGGGCTATATGGGAGCCTGGAAAGGGCAGCTATCCAGGAGTAACTGGGGCTATATGGGAGCCTGGAAAGGGCAGCTATCCAGGAGTAACTGGGGATATATGGGAGCCTGGAAAGGGCAGCTATCCATGAGTAACTGGGGCTATATGGGAGCCTGGAAAGGGCAGCTATCTCGGAGTAACTGGGGCTATATGGGAGCTTGGAAAGGGCAGCTATCCATGAGTAACTGGGGCTATATGGGAGCCTGGAAAGGGCAGCTATCTCGGAGTAACTGGGGCTATATGGGAGCCTGGAATGGGCAGCTATCCAGGAGTAACTGGGGCTATATGGGAGCCTGGAAAGGGCAGCTATCCAGGAGTAACTGGGCCTATATGGGAGCTTGGAAAGGGCAGCTATCCAGGAGTAACTGGGGCTATATGGGAGCCTGGAAAGGGCAGCTATCCAGGAGTAACTGGGGATATATGGGAGCCTGGAAAGGGCAGCTATCCATGAGTAACTGGGGCTATATGGGAGCCTGGAAAGGGCAGCTATCTCGGAGTAACTGGGGCTATATGGGAGCTTGGAAATGGCAGCTATCCATGAGTAACTGGGGCTATATGGGAGCCTGGAAAGGGCAGCTATCTCGGAGTAACTGGGGCTATATGGGAGCCTGGAATGGGCAGCTATCTAGGAGTAACTGGTGCTATATGGGAGCCTGGAAAGGGCAGCTATCCAGGAGTAACTGGGCCTATATGGGAGCTTGGAAAGGGCAGCTATCCAGGAGTAACTGGGGCTATATGGGAGCCTGGAAAGGGCAGCTATCCAGGAGTAACTGGGGATATATGGGAGCCTGGAAAGGGCAGCTATCCATGAGTAACTGGGGCTATATGGGAGCCTGGAAAGGGCAGCTATCTCGGAGTAACTGGGGCTATATGGGAGCTTGGAAAGGGCAGCTATCCATGAGTAACTGGGGCTATATGGGAGCCTGGAAAGGGCAGCTATCTCGGAGTAACTGGGGCTATATGGGAGCCTGGAATGGGCAGCTATCCAGGAGTAACTGGTGCTATATGGGAGCCTGGAAAGGGCAGCTATCCAGGAGTAACTGGGCCTATATGGGAGCTTGGAAAGGGCAGCTATCCATGAGTAACTGGGGCTATATGGGAGCCTGGAAAGGGCAGCTATCTCGGAGTAACTGGGGCTATATGGGAGCCTGGAATGGGCAGCTATCCAGGAGTAACTGGTGCTATATGGGAGCCTGGAAAGGGCAGCTATCCAGGAGTAACTGGGCCTATATGGGAGCCTGGAAAGGGCAGCTATCCAGGAGTAACTGGGCCTATATGGGAGCCTGGAAAGGGCAGCTATCCAGGAGTAACTGGGGATATATAGGAGCCTGGAAAGGGCAGCTATCCCAGACTAACTGGGGCTATATGGGAGCCTGGAAAGGGCAGCTATCCCGGAGTAACTGGGGCTATATGGGAGCCTGGAAAGGGCAGCTATCTCGGAGTAACTGGGGCTATATGGGAGCTTGGAAAGGGCAGCTATCCATGAGTAACTGGGGCTATATGGGAGCCTGGAAAGGGCAGCTATCTCGGAGTAACTGGGGCTATATGGGAGCCTGGAATGGGCAGCTATCCAGGAGTAACTGGGGCTATATGGGAGCCTGGAAAGGGCAGCTATCCAGGAGTAACTGGGCCTATATGGGAGCTTGGAAAGGGCAGCTATCCAGGAGTAACTGGGGCTATATGGGAGCCTGGAAAGGGCAGCTATCCAGGAGTAACTGGGGATATATGGGAGCCTGGAAAGGGCAGCTATCCATGAGTAACTGGGGCTATATGGGAGCCTGGAAAGGGCAGCTATCTCGGAGTAACTGGGACTATATGGGAGCTTGGAAAGGGCAGCTATCCATGAGTAACTGGGGCTATATGGGAGCCTGGAAAGGGCAGCTATCTCGGAGTAACTGGGGCTATATGGGAACCTGGAAAGGGCAGCTATCCCGGACTAACTGGGGCTATATGGGAGCCTGGAAAGGGCAACTATCCATGAGTAACTGGGCCTATATGGAAACCTGGAAATGGCAGCTATCCCGGAGTAACTGGTGCTATATGGGAGCCTGGAAAGGGCAGCTATCCCAGACTAATTGGGGATATATGGGAACCTGGAAAGGGCAGCTATCCCGGAGTAACTGGGGCTATATGGGAGCCTGGAAAGGGCAGCTATCCCGGACTAACTGGGGATATATGGGAGCCTGGAAAGGGCAGCTATCCCGGAGTAACTGGGGATATATGGCAACCTGGAAAGGGCAGCTATCCCAGACTAACTGGGGATATATGGGAGCCTGGAAAGGGCAGCTATCCTGGACTAACTGGGGATATATGGGAGCCTGGAAAGGGCAGCTATCCCGGACTAACTGGTGCTCTATGGAAGCCTGGAAAGGGTAGCAACCTGGATTACACTTGTTCAGCACTGTAGTCCCACTATATCTACCAATGTGTCATGCAGATACAATGGCCTTGGTAATAAATGACTGGTACATTATTGCATTACTGCGTTAGTAGTATTTCGTATATCCCAGTATTATATACTGCATATTTACTTTGTCATATAATTTGTACAGCTTCATTTTGGAATGCATTTCATTACATTATAGTGATTAGCAGCCATGTTAAGTGCAAAGATTGCAATAAAACAAAACGTCTTCCCATGCAATTTTCGCCATTAACTTCGTGAAGTTCATATTATTTAGCATGCAATTGGCGACGTTGAACATCAGAAACGTTGCTCTGCAAGATGTGAGGAGAAACAAGCTCTGCAATGTTATGAATTATATCAAATATGTTGCCCTTTATCGAATGCTCATACTTGGTTTTAGAAGATCAAGTTTATACTGATTTATATATATAATTGCCCAGTATTAGGCTGTATGTCAAAGTTATGTTTGTTACTGTATATACTAACCAGGTTATGTTTGTCACTGAATATACTAACCAGGTTATGTTAGTTACTGTATATACTAACCAGGTTATGTTTGTCACTGAATATACTAACCAGGTTATGTTTGTTACTGTATATACTAACCAGGTTATGTTTGTCACTGAATATACTAACCAGGTTATGTTTGTTACTGTATATACTAAGCAAGTTATGTGTGTCACTGAATTTACTAACCAAGTTATGTTTGTTACTGAATATACTGACCAAGTTGTGTTTGTCACTGAATATACTAACCAGGTTATGTTTGTTACTGTATATACTAAGCAAGTTATGTTTGTCACTGAATTTACTAACCAAGTTATGTTTGTTACTGAATATACTAACCAAGTTGTGTTTGTCACTGAATATACTAACCAAGTTTTGTTTGTTACTGAATATACTAACCAATTTATGTTTGTCACTGAATATACTAACCAATTTGTGTTTGTCACTGAATATACTAACCAAGTTGTGTTTGTCACTGAATATACTAACCAAGTTATGTTTGTCATTGTATATACTAACCAAGTTATGTTTGTCATTGTATATACTAACCAAGTTATGTTTGTCATTGTATATACTAACCAAGTTATGTTTGTCATTGTATATACTAATCAAATTATGTTGTCTATCACTTGTCAGGTTGATGACGAGTTTGTAAGTACATTAATTGTTACGGTATATGTATATACCCCACCCGGCCCTGTTTTCCAATAGAGCGGTTCTAGGCAATGGTCCTGGGTATATATATTGATGGTTTCCATGAGAACGGCCGTGTTATATACTGTATCTTATTTTCAGTTTGCTGGCACTCTGCTTAACCTGCTTCTTACATGTCTCCCAATCACTGTATGGAACCCGATACAATAAATCACTGTATGAAACCTGATACAACAAATCACTGTATGAAACCCGATACAACAAATCACTATATGAAACCCGATACAATAAATCACTGTATGAAACCCGATACAACAAATCACTGTATGAACCCCGATACAACAAATCACTGTATGAAACCTGATACAATAAATCACTGTATGAAACCTGATACAACAAATCACTGTATGAAACCTGATACAACAAATCACTGTATGAAACCTGATACAATAAATCACTGTATGAAACCGATACAACAAATCACTGTATGAAACCCGATACAACAAATCACTGTATGAAACCCGATACAACAAATCACTGTATGGAACCCGATACAATAAATCACTGTATGAAACCTGATACAATAAATCACTGTATGAAACCGTATAGAGGAATCAACGAAATGCTAACATTGATTAAGATGACGACTCGCCCTCTGTTATTTCAATTGATTAGTTCCATTGTATAAACTTTCCACAGTGAATGCTATCCAATCTTATTACAGTATTTCCATTGTATAAACTTTCCACAGTGAATGCGATCCAATCTATTACAGTACTTCCATTGTATAAACTTTCCACAGTGAATGCTATCCAATCTTATTACAGTATTTCCATTGTATAAACTTTCCACAGTGAATGCGATCCAATCTATTACAGTACTTCCATTGTATAAACTTTCCACAGTGAATGCTATCCAATCTTATTACAGTATTTCCATTGTATAAACTTTCCACAGTGAATGCGATCCAATCTATTACAGTACTTCCATTGTATAAACTTTCCACAGTGAATGCTATCCAATCTTATTACAGTATTTCCATTGTATAAACTTTCCACAGTGAATGCGATCCAATCTATTACAGTACTTCCATTGTATAAACTTTCCACAGTGAATGCTATCCAATCTTATTACAGTATTTCCATTGTATAAACTTTCCACAGTGAATGCGATCCAATCTATTACAGTACTTCCATTGTATAAACTTTCCACAGAGAATGCTATCCAATCTATTACAGTAGTTCCATTGTTTAAACTTTCCACAGTGAATGCGATCCAATCTATTAAAGCGACATTACATCTCAAAAAGCAAATAAAATGCATTTTTCACGTATAAATGCATTGTTACTACAAATTCTTCCGAATACATTCGAACACTAACATTTAATCAATAAACAGTGTTTTTGTGGATTGAAAGTATGATTTCATATAACGGTCATCCATGCTCCTGAATTGACGTTTGTTTATCATCGGAGTCAATACTAAACGCGAGATAGTGTCGCTTAGAGATAATTTAACTAAGAATAGTCTACAAATAAATAGGCACAAATGTATGATATAACGGTAAATCTGCACCATAAATCGTGTTATTCAGGATACACTAGTTGTATTATGCATGGATGTTTACATTATTTTGTTATGTCAACAAACCGCGTATATGATGTTTATTTATTAATTGAAATATCAGTACTTGAGGCAAATATTTGGAAAAAATTATACCATATAATCGGAAAATACTTGTGTAGAAATGTGTGTTTTCATCGATGTAGTGTCGCTTTAAAGGTTAAACCTATCCCAGTAAGTGGAATCCAATTTACTACTTTCATTGTTTAAGCTTTCCACAGTAAGGCGATATGTTGTTTCAGCAGAGATGACTTGTATCGGGTTGCATAGGGTGACCATGTAATAAATAGTCCATATTGTTTTCATTTAGCAGAATACATTATTTAGCAGAATACGTTGTTTAGCAGAATACATTGTTTAGCAGAATACGTTGTTTAGCAGAATACATTGTTTAGCAGAATACATTGTTTAGCAGAATACATTATTTAGCAGAATACGTTGTTTAGCAGAATACGTTGTTTAGCAGAATACGTTGTTTAGCAGAATACGTTGTTTAGCAGAATACATTGTTTAGCAGAATACATTATTTAGCAGAATACGTTGTTTAGCAGAATATATTATTTAGCAGAATACGTTGTTTAGCAGAATACGTTGTTTAGCAGAATACGTTGTTTAGCAGAATACATTGTTTAGCAGAATACGTTATTTAGCAGAATACGTTGTTTAGCAGAATACGTTGTTGAGCAGAATACGTTATTTAGCAGAATACGTTGTTTAGCAGAATACGTTGTTTAGCAGAATACATTGTTTAGCAGAATATGTTGATGTTCTATAAAAAGACCTCCTTGTATATATCCCTACATTCCCTTCCACACATACAGCTAGGGTGTATGCCGCAGCAACAAGTACATGCTTTAGTGTTTGCAGCTTGGTAAATCCAAGCTGTACAGTTGAATAGGTGACGAGATGTTATTAGGAGTGTGAAAAAGGCTGTTGTGAAGTAGGTTTATGAGTTCTGTTGTGGTATAAGGTGTAACAGTGTTTGTGTGTTCTAGACTGGTCTGTCTAGTGTAACAGTGTTTGTGTGTTCTAGACTGGTCTGTCTAGTGTAACAGTGTTTGTGTGTTCTAGACTGGTCTGTCTAGTATAAGGTGTAACAGTGTTTGTGTGTTCTAGACTGGTCTGTCTAGTGTAACAGTGTTTGTGTGTTCTAGACTGGTCTGTCTAGTATAAGGTGTAACAGTGTTTGTGTGTTCTAGACTGGTCTGTCTAGTGTAACAGTGTTTGTGTGTTCTAGACTGGTCTGTCTAGTATAAGGTGTAACAGTGTTTGTGTGTTCTAGACTGGTCTGTCTAGTGTAACAGTGTTTGTGTGTTCTAGACTGGTCTGTCTAGTATAAGGTGTAACAGTGTTTGTGTGTTCTAGACTGGTCTGTCTAGTGTAACAGTGTTTGTGTGTTCTAGACTGGTCTGTCTAGTATAAGGTGTAACAGTGTTTGTGTGTTCTAGACTGGTCTGTCTAGTGTAACAGTGTTTGTGTGTTCTAGACTGGTCTGTCTAGTATAAGTGTAACAGTGTTTGTGTGTTCTAGACTGGTCTGTCTAGTGTAACAGTGTTTGTGTGTTCTAGACTGGTCTGTCTAGTGTAACAGTGTTTGTGTGTTCTAGACTGGTCTGTCTAGTGTAACAGTGTTTGTGTGTTCTAGACTGGTCTGTCTAGTGTAAGGTGTAACAGTGTTTGTGTGTTCTAGACTGGTCTGTCTAGTGTAACAGTGTTTGTGTGTTCTAGACTGGTCTGTCTAGTGTAACAGTGTTTGTGTGTTCTAGACTGGTCTGTCTAGTGTAAGGTGTAACAGTGTTTGTGTGTTCTAGACTGGTCTGTCTAGTGTAACAGTGGTTGTGTGTTCTAGACTTGTCTGTCTAGTGTAACAGTGGTTGTGTGTTCTAGACTGGTCTGTCTAGTGTAAGGTGTAACAGTGTTTGTGTGTTCTAGACTGGTCTGTCTAGTATAAGATAAGTATGGTTTGTGTGTTCTAGACTGGTCTGTCTAGTATAAGATAAGTATGGTTTGTGTGTTCTAGACTGGTCTGTCTAGTATAAGATAAGTATGGTTTGTGTGTTCTAGACTGGTCTATCTAGTATAAGATAAGTATGGTTTGTGTGTTCTAGACTGTTCTGTCTAGTATAAGATAAGTATGGTGTGTGTGTTCTAGACTGTTCTGTCTAGTATAAGATAAGTATGGTGTGTGTGTTCTAGACTGTTCTGTCTAGTATAAGATAAGTATGGTGTGTGTGTTCTAGACTGTTCTGTCTAGTATAAGATAAGTATGGTGTGTGTGTTCTAGACTGTTCTGTCTAGTATAAGATAAGTATGGTGTGTGTGTTCTAGACTGTTCTGTCTAGTATAAGATAAGTATGGTGTGTGTGTTCTAGACTGTTCTGTCTAGTATAAGATAAGTATGGTGTGTGTGTTCTAGACTGTTCTGTCTAGTATAAGATAAGTATGGTGTGTGTGTTCTAGACTGTTCTGTCTAGTATAAGATAAGTATGGTGTGTGTGTGTGTGCTCTCGGATATATTAGCTGGTAAGAGAGACTGGGTGTGTTCTACCTAAGAGGAGAAGAATGTGTTTATGATATACCTGTATCTACTATGAGTGTTTATGAGTTTGTTGCTGATATAAAATTGCTTGAGTTTCAAGCTGTGCTTGGACAATCTGATATTGTACGTTCTGTTAGTGCATGCAAGATTGTGGGCTGGATGTTCAGTGATGTCGCGAGAGATTCTCCATGCGATTATCCATGCGTTTAATGATTAGTGGCTGTACCTGGGTGTCGGAACCTCCCCAACAATTTGGTGACAGTACCTGGTGAGAACGGCCCAACAATCTGCTATCTCTGGCTTTTATTATTAGAAAATTAAAACCAATTTAAATATGTTTAAACAAAGTAGAATGAGATTTGTACTGGCTTTTGCTTTATTTAAGATGCTGCTATATTTATATTTGATTTTGCTATTTATTTCAAAATATTAAAAACTACTCTAGACTATTATTCTACGTGAATAGCATACCACGGAAACAAAAACAATACTTATTATAAAAATAATTATTTATCCACCCTCATAGCTGAAGGGTTATGAGGTTTGAGTCCCACCAGAGCCACGATGATGGTATTGCCAGAACCACTGGGGCGGTGTCTTGATGCAAAACACATAGGTCTACTTTGGTTTAAACAGTATTTATTCCAATAAATTTACATGTATAACACAAACAATGTTACAAATTACATAAATTGTGAATGGTTTGGATTGGAAAACAAGTTTTCAAAAAACTTATATTAATTCCTCTCAGCCAGCCAAGGGAATCTCAGAAAGTGGCTGCTTAGCACAGGTGGCTGCTTAATAGAGGTCAAACATATAATAAAACAACATATTAGGAAACTGGCTGCTTAATACAGGTTGGCTGCTTAATAATAGAGGTGACCACTAACACAGGTTTGACTGTAAACTAGAAATAAAATGATTAACTCACCACCGTTTCAGATTGTTGGCACAATGAAGCGTACCATTGAGAACATTAAGGACCCGTTATTCCGCTTCTTTGAGCGCGAGGTAAACGCTGGAGCCCGTCTACTGGCCGATGTAAGAAGGGATCTACAGGATGTGTTGCTTGTGTGCGTAGGCTCCAAGAAGCCTACCAATCACCACAGAACCATGATGGCTGACCTTGCTAAAGGTCAGTGTAGATAATATTCTAGTGCTATCTAACTAAATGATGGCATGTATTATTGTGCCTAGGCTCACACATGAAGATCCTTTAACTCGTTCTCCGCCAATGTCGCATATAAGCGACTATGCACATAGTAGAGAACCCGATCAGACAGAACAGAAAGTGCCTTCTGATCAGGCTGTATGCTGATTGCTCTTCAGACAGTGCAGCTGAACCACCTGTCCGAATAGCAAACAACATTGATCCTGAGCAGACGCGACACGGCTGATCTGGATCTATGTTCGCACATGGTCTGAATTTATTCGCCGCTGAAAGAGTTAAAGAATAAAGACAAATCAAGAAAGATTTGATTTTTCATTTGTCTGTTTTTATGATCAGACTGTATAGCAACGTCTTGGCTAACCCCGAATATTCCAATATACTATTGCAGCTATATGTATGAAACGTGACTACATATCTAGGGGTAAAGCATTGCAGCTATATGTATGAAATGTGACTACATCTCTAGGGGTAAAATATTGCAGCTATATGTATGAAACGTGACAACATCTCTAGGGGGGATGGGTGAGGTGAAGCCAGTTAATACACACTGAATATATTACAGGTATGATCCCACAGACGTGGAGGATGTATACTATACCAGCAGCCATTACTGTAATACAGTGGATCACCGACTTCAGCCAGAGGATCACACAACTTCAGACAGTGGTACAGGTCACCCAGCAAGGTGGAGCTAAGGAACTCAAGGTTAGTCCTTTGAATGGTCAAATATTGTCCGAGGGCATTCTTTGCCAAGTGGTTTAAGGTCATTTCTTGTTAACTCGCCTGTCTGTGTCGGTGTTTCACATATTCCGAGGTAGTGATTTGTGTGACGAGGTGAATTGTGTTGGAGAATGTCCAACATCCATGCATCACCTCTTGACATTTACATGTATGTACCAAGTATTGCATCACCTCTTGCCATTTACATGTATGTACCAAGTATTGCATCACCTCTTGACATTTACATGTATGCACCAATTATTGCATCACCTCTGCCATTTACATGTATGTACCAAGTATTGCATCACCTCTTGCCATTTACATGTATGTACCAAGTATTGCATCACCTCTTGCCATTTACATGTATGTACCAAGTATTGCATCACCTCTTGGTATTCACATGCATGCACCAAGTATTGCATCACCTCTTGACATTCACATGCATGCACCAAGTATTGCATCACCTCTTGACATTCACATGCATGCACCAAGTATTGCATCACCTCTTGACATTCACATGCATGCACCAAGTATTGCATCACCTCTTGACATTCACATGCATGCACCAAGTATTGCATCACCTCTTGACATTCACATGCATGCACCAAGTATTGCATCACCTCTTGACATTCACATGCATGCACCAAGTATTGCATCACCTCTTGACATTCACATGCATGCACCAAGTATTGCATCACCTCTTGACATTCACATGCATGCACCAAGTATTGCATCACCTCTTGACATTCACATGCATGCACCAAGTATTGCATCACCTCTTGACATTCACATGCATGCACCAAGTATTGCATCACCTCTTGACATTCACATGCATGCACCAAGTATTGCATCACCTCTTGACATTCACATGCATGCACCAAGTATTGCATCACCTCTTGACATTCACATGCATGCACCAAGTATTGCATCTCCTGTGTTGTGCGCATTACTATTATGACCTTGTTACTGTGAATATCATTCATGACCTTGATCTCTGTTAAGGTCAGTTTAAAAATCAACTTTCTGTCATACTCTTCAACAAATTGTTTGCCGGCACTTACCTTTTTATTTATTTAATGTCGGGCTGACCATGACCCATTCAACAAAATATTGGGCCTGGCAACAGCAAGCAAGATCTGTAAAGATGAAGTTAAGAAAATAATTATTAACTGTCGCAGTCATTCTTTTTCTGTTGGGTAAATTGTGTATAATGGGTAGGTAGGTTTGTATTGTATCGCATTAGTTTATCTCCTTGCATTGTGTATAATGGGTAGGTAGGTTTGTATTGTATCGCATTAGTTTATCTCCTTGCATTGTGTATAATGGGTAGGTAGGTTTGTATTGTATCGCATTAGTTTATCTCCTTGCTTGTTTTATTTTAGAACCTACAAGTGTGGCTTGGAGGTCTGTTCATCTCGGAGGCTTACATCACTGCTACCCGGCAGTACGTGGCTCAGGCCAACAGCTGGTCACTGGAAGAACTGTGTCTGGATGTGAGTGAACATTGTAACCCTGGACAGCAATTCACACTAACTATAACACACATTTTCTAGGTCATGACCCACTATTTAATTCTGCTCACAAAAGCATGCGAAATCATCTAGCGGTAACATTATTATGGACATAGCCTGATGTAAATCTTTGTATTGCAATATCTATTTACAACTCTAATCGCCCCGCTCAGACCGTGTCTCATTTATATGAAAAAGTTGGCAGTTTCTTACCAAGTACTGGTTAACCGCTGGAGCCTGCCCAGGAAAGGTGTTGTTAGGTAAACTGCCCGCCGGCGATATAGCCCAAAATGGTGCTGATGCAGGTGTAAAACCCGAAATATAATAATTATAATAAACAACTCTAATCCTGAAGGAACTACAGTCAAACCTTTGTTAAGCAGCCAGCCAAGGGAATCACAGAAAGTGGCTGCTTAACACAGGTGGCTGCTTAATAGAGGTCAAATGTATAATAACAACACATTGGGAAGCTGTAAACTGGCTGCTTAATACAGGGTGGTTGCTTAATAGAGATGACCACTAACACAGGTTTTACTGTACTCAGATTTAATCTGATGTGAAAACGAGCCTATTGACTTTGATATAAGTTCATAAAATCATTTTAGAAATAGTAAAGCAGATACACGACTATTAGAAAGTAATAAATAGCGCAAAATGCTGCTCCACTAAAACAATCTGATAAGTTTACTGGAGAATTACAACAGAAGCAAGAATGTTATTAATGAGGGATGATGCTCCATTGGTTTCAGGTGAAGGTGACGGATGGCAAGGCTGGTGCCCTGGATGCCTGCAGTTTCAGCGTGACTGGACTCCGGCTTCAAGGAGCTGTGTGCAAGAACAACAAACTACAGCTGTCCACGACCATCTCCACAGACCTCCCTCTAACCCTCCTCAGATGGATCAGGTTCGTACAAGATAAATACTGTAGCAAGCACTTAGCGCTCTGCTCCAAATTGTCACGGGACGGATCTGCGACAATAATCCCCCCCCATTGTATTCAAATCTCTTGGAAGAAGCTATATACAGAGGTCCAGTATACAGTATATGTATATGCTTTTCTAAAGACTTCTTTCCTACTGGTCACTGATTATCTGTTTCCACTCTGGCATGGTCACTAATATTTTGTTAAAGAGTTGGAACATATAGCTGCATTTAAAACACTGTCGTGACGTCATACCTTTGTACTTGCAGTCCATTATTATTAATATTGGACTGCTGTCAAAAGGCCAGAGTATTATATTAAATACTACGCATACATGTACGAAATTAACAATTTTAATTAGTAGGATCTTGTTATATAAGTGTGTGGTTTAAGTAAGATATAAGCCTCAAACGGATCCAATAAAATTATGTAAAATATTGGTACTGTCTTCGGCTCTACACACCTCACACAGTCCAATATTTTTACATATTGGATCGTTTGAGTCTTATATCCTATACCTAATATCTGTGTTTGCTTGTTGGATCTCGTGTATATCATTGGCGAACAACATTGTCGTGACAAAAATAGTGACAGCCTATTTATTGTGATTAGAATTACCGGTAGAATTCGCTAGTGCTTTTGTAATGAATGCAAATATTGTGAACATACAGTATTAGCAAGTCAATATTACAAGATTATTTCATGATTTCAGAACGGAAGGCAAGAAGCCAGTGAACAAGGTTACCCTTCCTGTATACCTGAACACTACCCGAGCACAGCTTCTATTCACCTTGGACTTTGACACGGAGGGTCAAGGCTCCGGAAAGGATCACAGCTTCTACGAGAGAGGTGTTGCGCTGGTCTCCACCGACCTCGGATAGATAGATCTCTGTGTAACCAATAAACTTATAATCGGTGTTGTGGTGTTATATAAACTTTCTTCTAGTTTGCTTTTTAATTAAGTTCTCATTGTACTCCTTGTCGTGTTCGGATATTAGTGTTTCGACTTGTAACTGCTTATATAACTGCATTGGACTTGTGGAATAATACATTTATTATTAATTTAGTCAGTTTAAATAAACTGTTGATAGATTTTTAACTAATATGAAACCTCTGGCTGTGAAAGTTGACTTTAGTGTATTTGATGAGTTATACAGGAACAGCTTGTATGGAAGATGGAATATGAAGTGAAGTATTGACTTGCACAAAGAATGCAACAAGAAAGTGTATGGATAGTTTTTAATGCTAGGTCATTAGTATTTTCGTTTGCTTACCTTGTACCAAATTTGCAAAATAAATCTTACTTCCCCATATAGAGTTTTCATTGTTTAACCCTTTCCCTAATAAAGGCCAGAATCTCATGTAGTGCCAGTAATATCTATTGAGGTGGGATAGATAAGGTGACTACTTATCCACTGCATGATGGAGATATAATAGTATATTGACCTAAATCTCTATGAATGAAAGGGTTAAGGACCTTGCCTCTGGCTAGCCTATAACAACGACGTCCCAGACTACATCAAAAGTGAAGCCAGACTGTTTGCATATGACAACATAGTGTATCTCGCAGTAAATTTCTCTTAGGATACACAAATCCTACAAAGCGACCTGTATGCTCAAGAACAGTGGGAACGGGTCTGACCCATCAAGTTCAATCAAACTAAGTTTCATCGATAATTTATCGGTAATCTTTATCATCACTGATGGTCACGGGTTCGAGCCTCGCTCAGACCGTGTCTCATTTATATGAAAAAGTTAGCAGTTTCTTACGGAGGTTGGTGCACCCAGGTACTGGTTAACTGTTGGAGCCTGCCCAGGAAAGGTGTTGTTAGGTAAACTGCGCGCCGGCGATATAGCCCAAAATGGTGCTGATGCAGGCGTAAAACCCGAAATATAACATAACATAGCTTATCGGTAATCTTGGAACAAACCAGTACTTTCTTTAAATTTTACTGATACGCTTGTTAATATATGAAGTGCAGGCAATATTTTATCTATAGACCTGATACGGTCTCTAAGGTAAATAAGTTGCCTCGGGTAGCAGTACCGATCAGTAAGAGCTGCCGGGTTATACTTTATGGTATTCAGACAATATTTCACTGTTATTTTAGCAATATACGACGGTGTCTGAAATGTTTTAGCCAAAATAGAAATTAGAGGACGAATGGGTCCACATTGCAATTGACGGCGTTGCTGAAGTCAACCAGACGAATGGTTCACATGTGGTTCAACTGGAGGATGCTAACTTGTTATAGATATGGTGGCGGATTCTCTGAATACATTTTAGAGAATCCAACAACATATGCCAAGCGGCTCTATGAATTAGTCCATGAAGGCGATGTTCCCAGACGGCCAAACAAATGATTCACCTCTGGATCCACAATGGGGTATGCCAAGCCGATTTAGAAGGGACGGATTCTCTGTAGACATTTTAGAGAATCCACCGACAATGCCAAGCTGCTCTCTAACGCAATCCCAGTAGAGTGATTCACTTTATAAATTGTTTTGTTATTTCCTCGCATTCTAGCCCCTCCCAATCCACAATTTGTTAGTTTTTCATCACATTCTAGCCCCTCCCAATCCACAATTTGTTAGTTTTTCATCGCATTCTAGCCCCTCCCAATCCACAATTTGTTAGTTTTTCATCGCATTCTAGCCCCTCCCAATCCACAATTTGTTAGTTTTTCATCGCATTCTAGCCCCTCCCAATCCACAATTTGTTAGTTTTTCATCGCATTCTAGCCCCTCCCAATCCACAATTTGTTAGTTTTTCATCGCATTCTAGCCCCTCCCAATCCACAATTTGTTAGTTTTTCATCGCATTCTAGCCCCTCCCAATCCACAATTTGTTAGTTTTTCATCGCATTCTAGCCCCTCCCAATCCACAATTTGTTAGTTTTTCATCGCATTCTAGCCCCTCCCAATCTACAATTTGTTAGTTTTTCATCGCATTCTAGCCCCTCCCAATCCACAATTTGTTAGTTTTTCATCGCATTCTAGCCCCTCCCAATCTACAATTTGTTAGTTTTTCATCGCATTCTAGCCCCTCCCAATCCACAATTTGTTAGTTTTTCATCGCATTCTAGCCCCTCCCAATCCACAATTTGTTAGTTTTTCACTTGATAAAAAGCTATATTTTCATACACTATTATATATTTTGCTATTACGACACAATACATTTATCTCTTAATCGACGATCGTGCGCACACTTATATATTTAATGGAGATAATCTGTATGCTTTCGATATAATCCATTTTCATTTTCTATACTTTCTGTAGTGTACCTTATGAACATAGGCTGTCTGATTAGCGCAGTGGTTAGCATGTGCGCTTCTCTCCAATGCGATCCTTGCATCAGCTCCCCTCGTACTATAAAAAGGGATAGGTGTAGTCCCCTCACTGGGACTGCGTTGGTTTAAACATATTTATTCGTTCATAATGAAACATTTTAAACTTTATTTTACGATTGCGAAGCAAGTTTTAACAACTTGTATTAATCACTCTCGTTGGCGCGGATGAAAGTGTATGTGTGGGAGGAAACCGGAATACCCGGAGAAAACACACCTGTCCTATCTGACGACCACCGTACCATCTCGCATACTTCCCGGTCCGAGGATCGAACCCGGGTTGCATTGGTGAAAAGCGAGCTCGTTATTCGGACAGCCATAGATTGAAACCACCTGGATGATTGTATAGTACATGTACAGGTAGTAGAGGGTTTCCGGTCAGCCCTCCCACAGCGCGATTAAGAAGCTCACTCCCGTAGTATCTATACCAGTAATTGTCCTGCTACATAATTCAACAGATACAAATATATCCTATACTTATGTAGCATAGAGGGATCCGAGCTCGCAAGCCGTTCATTCCACACCACAGTCTCATTTTTTTGTATTTACCGATGACTTGTAATCGGCACAGATTGAATCCATACTCTATCTTAAAAGTGGGCATTACTTATTGCATGTAGTCACACAGACACCAACTCGTAATAACTGTCATCTTCTCTTTTAATGGTTAACAGGCCATAATTGAGCTATTATGGCCATGCGTGGGGGGTTAGAAAAGTGAGCTACCAGGCCTCCTCAGCTACTATTAGTAACTAAGTCATATACATGTAGTTTATACTAATTTATTTGAGCTTGATTGCGAAACAAGTTCTTACAACTTATATTAATCACTCTCGAGACCTCATTCCTGATGGAATCCATCGCCATGAAGGAGAGAGAAGAGGCAACGTGGAATTTAGATGCCTTGCCAAAGGGCACACTCGTAACGGCTCCAGCGGGGCTCGAACTCTGGACCTGGAGCGAACGCACTATCACGACTTCCACAATAATGGTCATATTGGTCTATTCTAGGCATGATTATTGCAAGTTTGTCTTAGAGATGCTAATATACGTATGTCATCGATGCGGTTAATATCCCCCTGATCAGCGATACAGTCTCGGCCAGGCTTGTTAAACGTAATTGTACATCTATTAATCAGAAATATGTCCTGGAATATGTTCTAGTAGCTAGACTGACGGCAAGAAATACAATAGTCTGTGTTAAATGATACAACACTAAATGTCCTGCCTACATGGTCGATTGCCTTGTGTCCTGCATACATGGTCGATTGCATTGTGTCCTGCCTTCAGGGTCGATTGCCTTGTGTCCTGCCTACATGGTCGATTGCCTTGTGTCCTGCATACATGGTCGATTGCATTGTGTCCTGCATACATGGTCGATTGCCTTGTGTCCTGCATACATGGTCGATTGCCTTGTGTCCTGCATACATGGTCGATTGCCTTGTGTCCTGCATACATGGTCGATTGCCTTGTGTCCTGCATACATGGTCGATTGCCTTGTGTCCTGCCTACAGGGTCGATTGCCTTGTGTCCTGCCTACAGTGTCGATTGCCTTGTGTCCTGCCTGCATGGTCGATTGCCTTGTGTCCTGCCTACATGGTCGATTGCCTAGTGTCCTGCCTGCATGGTCGATTGCCTTGTGTCCTGCATACATGGTCGATTGCATTGTGTCCTGCCTACAGGGTCGATTGCCTAGTGTCCTGCCTACATGTTTGATTGCCTTGTGTCCTGCATACATGGTCGATTGCCCTGCCTACATGTTTGATTGCCTTGTGTCCTGCCTACATGTTTGATTGCCTTGTGTCCTGTATACATGGTCGATTGCCCTGCCTACATGTTTGATTGCCTTGTGTCCTGCATACATGGTCGATTGCCCTGCCTACATGTTTGATTGCATTGTGTCCTGCATACATGGTCGATTGCCCTGCCTACATGTTTGATTGCCCTGCCTACATGATTGATTGCCCTGCCTACATGTTTGATTGCCTTGTGTCCTGCATACATGGTCGATTGCCCTGCCTACATGTTTGATTGCCTTGTGTCCTGCATACATGGTCGATTGCCCTGCCTACATGTTTGATTGCCTTGTGTCCTGCATACATGGTCGATTGCCCTGCCTACATGTTTGATTGCCTTGTGTCCTGCATACATGGTCGATTGCCCTGCCTACATGTTTGATTGCCCTGCCTACATGTTTGATTGCCTTGTGTCCTGCCTACATGTTTGATTGCCTTGTGCCCTGCCTACATGTTTGATTGCCCTGCCTACATGTTTGATTGCCTTGTGCCCTGCCTACATGTTTGATTGCCCTGCCTACATGTTTGATTGCCTTGTGTCCTGCATACATGGTCGATTGCCCTGCCTACATGTTTGATTGCCTTGTGTCCTGCATACATGGTCGATTGCCATGCCTACATGTTTGATTGCCTTGTGTCCTGCATACATGGTCGATTGCCTTGTGTCCTGCATACATGGTCGATTGCCTTGTGTCCTGCCTACAGGGTCGATTGCCTTGTGTCCTGCCTACAGTGTCGATTGCCTTGTGTCCTGCCTGCATGGTCGATTGCCTTGTGTCCTGCCTACATGGTCGATTGCCTAGTGTCCTGCCTGCATGGTCGATTGCCTTGTGTCCTGCATACATGGTCGATTGCATTGTGTCCTGCCTACATGGTCGATTGCCCTGCCTACATGTTTGATTGCCTTGTGTCCTGCCTACATGTTTGATTGCCTTGTGTCCTGTATACATGGTCGATTGCCCTGCCTACATGTTTGATTGCCTTGTGTCCTGCATACATGGTCGATTGCCCTGCCTACATGTTTGATTGCCTTGTGTCCTGCATACATGGTCGATTGCCCTGCCTACATGTTTGATTGCCCTGCCTACATGATTGATTGCCCTGCCTACATGTTTGATTGCCTTGTGTCCTGCATACATGGTCGATTGCCCTGCCTACATGTTTGATTGCCTTGTGTCCTGCATACATGGTCGATTGCCCTGCCTACATGTTTGATTGCCTTGTGTCCTGCATACATGGTCGATTGCCCTGCCTACATGTTTGATTGCCTTGTGTCCTGCATACATGGTCGATTGCCCTGCCTACATGTTTGATTGCCTTGTGTCCTGCATACATGGTCGATTGCCCTGCCTACATGTTTGATTGCCCTGCCTACATGTTTGATTGCCTTGTGTCCTGCCTACATGTTTGATTGCCTTGTGCCCTGCCTACATGTTTGATTGCCCTGCCTACATGTTTGATTGCCTTGTGCCCTGCCTACATGTTTGATTGCCCTGCCTACATGTTTGATTGCCTTGTGTCCTGCATACATGGTCGATTGCCCTGCCTACATGTTTGATTGCCTTGTGTCCTGCATACATGGTCGATTGCCCTGCCTACATGTTTGATTGCCTTGTGTCCTGCATACATGGTCGATTGCCCTGCCTACATGTTTGATTGCCTTGTGTCCTGCATACATGGTCGATTGCCCTGCCTACATGTTTGATTGCCCTGCCTACATGTTTGATTGCCCTGCCTACATGTTTGATTGCCCTGCCTACATGTTTGATTGCCCTGCCTACATGTGTGATTGCCCTGTGTCCTGCCTACATGATTGATTGCCCTGCCTACATGTTTGATTGCCTTGTGTCCTGCCTACATGATTGATTGTCCTGCCTACATGTTTGATTGCCCTGTGTCCTGCCTACATGTTTGATTGCCTTGTGTCCTGCCTACCTGTTTGATTGTCCTGTGTCCTGCCTACATGATTGATTGCCCTGTGTCCTGCCTACATGTTTGATTGTCCTGTGTCCTGCCTACATGATTGATTGCCCTGCCTACATGTTTGATTGTCCTGTGTCCTGCCTACATGTTTGATTGTCCTGTGTCCTGCCTACATGATTGATTGCCTTGTGTCCTGCCTACATGTTTGATTGCCCTGCCTACATGTTTGATTGCCCTGTGTCCTGCCTACATGTTTGATTGTCCTGTGTCCTGCCTACATGATTGATTGCCCTGTGTCCTGCCTACATGTTTGATTGTCCTGTGTCCTGCCTACATGATTGATTGCCTTGTGTCCTGCCTACATGTTTGATTGCCCTGCCTACATGTTTGATTGCCCTGCCTACATGATTGATTGTCCTGCCTACATGTTTGATTGCCTTGTGTCCTGCCTACATGTTTGATTGCCTTGTGTCCTGCCTACATGTTTGATTGCCCTGTGTCCTGCCTACATGTTTGATTGCCTTGTATCCTGCCTACATGATTGATTGTCCTGCCTACATGTTTGATTGCCTTGTGTTCTGCCTACATGTTTGATTGCCCTGTGTCCTGCCTACTTGATTGATTGCCCTGCCTACATGATTGATTGTCCTGCCTACATGATTGATTGTCCTGCCTACATGATTGATTGTCCTGCCTACATGATTGATTGCCCTGTGTCCTGCCTACATGATTGACTGTCCTGTGTCCTGCCTACATGTTTGATTGCCTTGTGTCCTGCCTACATGTTTGATTGCCTTGTGCCCTGCCTACATGTTTGATTGCCTTGTGTCCTGCATACATGGTCGATTGCCCTGCCTACATGTTTGATTGCCTTGTGTCCTGCATACATGGTCGATTGCCCTGCCTACATGTTTGATTGCCTTGTGTCCTGCATACATGGTCGATTGCCCTGCCTACATGTTTGATTGCCCTGCCTACATGTTTGATTGCCTTGTGTCCTGCCTACATGTTTGATTGCCTTGTGCCCTGCCTACATGTTTGATTGCCCTGCCTACATGTTTGATTGCCTTGTGCCCTGCCTACATGTTTGATTGCCCTGCCTACATGTTTGATTGCCTTGTGTCCTGCATACATGGTCGATTGCCCTGCCTACATGTTTGATTGCCTTGTGTCCTGCATACATGGTCGATTGCCCTGCCTACATGTTTGATTGCCTTGTGTCCTGCATACATGGTCGATTGCCCTGCCTACATGTTTGATTGCCTTGTGTCCTGCATACATGGTCGATTGCCCTGCCTACATGTTTGATTGCCCTGCCTACATGTTTGATTGCCCTGCCTACATGTTTGATTGCCCTGCCTACATGTTTGATTGCCCTGCCTACATGTGTGATTGCCCTGTGTCCTGCCTACATGATTGATTGCCCTGCCTACATGTTTGATTGCCTTGTGTCCTGCCTACATGATTGATTGTCCTGCCTACATGTTTGATTGCCCTGTGTCCTGCCTACATGTTTGATTGCCTTGTGTCCTGCCTACCTGTTTGATTGTCCTGTGTCCTGCCTACATGATTGATTGCCCTGTGTCCTGCCTACATGTTTGATTGTCCTGTGTCCTGCCTACATGATTGATTGCCCTGCCTACATGTTTGATTGTCCTGTGTCCTGCCTACATGTTTGATTGTCCTGTGTCCTGCCTACATGATTGATTGCCTTGTGTCCTGCCTACATGTTTGATTGCCCTGCCTACATGTTTGATTGCCCTGTGTCCTGCCTACATGTTTGATTGTCCTGTGTCCTGCCTACATGATTGATTGCCCTGTGTCCTGCCTACATGTTTGATTGTCCTGTGTCCTGCCTACATGATTGATTGCCTTGTGTCCTGCCTACATGTTTGATTGCCCTGCCTACATGTTTGATTGCCCTGCCTACATGATTGATTGTCCTGCCTACATGTTTGATTGCCTTGTGTCCTGCCTACATGTTTGATTGCCTTGTGTCCTGCCTACATGTTTGATTGCCCTGTGTCCTGCCTACATGTTTGATTGTCCTGTGTCCTGCCTACATGATTGATTGCCTTGTGTCCTGCCTACATGTTTGATTGCCCTGCCTACATGTTTGATTGCCCTGCCTACATGATTGATTGTCCTGCCTACATGTTTGATTGCCTTGTGTCCTGCCTACATGTTTGATTGCCTTGTGTCCTGCCTACATGTTTGATTGCCCTGTGTCCTGCCTACATGTTTGATTGCCTTGTGTCCTGCCTACAGGGTCGATTGCCTTGTGTCCTGCCTACAGTGTCGATTGCCTTGTCCTGCCTGCATGGTCGATTGCCTTGTGTCCTGCCTACATGGTCGATTGCCTAGTGTCCTGCCTGCATGGTCGATTGCCTTGTGTCCTGCATACATGTCGATTGCATTGTGTCCTGCCTACAGGTCGATTGCCTTATGTCCTGCCTACATGTTTGATTGCCTTGTGTCCTGCATACATGGTCGATTGCCCTGCCTACATGTTTGATTGCCTTGTGTCCTGCCTACATGTTTGATTGCCTTGTGTCCTGTATACATGGTCGATTGCCCTGCCTACATGTTTGATTGCCTTGTGTCCTGCATACATGGTCGATTGCCCTGCCTACATGTTTGATTGCCTTGTGTCCTGCCTACATGGTCGATTGCCCTGCCTACATGTTTGATTGCCCTGCCTACATGATTGATTGTCCTGCCTACATGATTGATTGCCTTGTGTCCTGCCTACATGATTGATTGCCCTGCCTACATGTTTGATTGCCTTGTGTCCTGCCTACATGGTTGATTGCCCTGCCTACATGTTTGATTGCCTTGTGTCCTGCCTACATGGTGATTGCCCTGCCTACATGTTTGATTGCCTTGTGTCCTGCCTACATGTTTGATTGCCTGCTATTGTGCCCTGCCTACATGTTTGATTGCCTTGTGTCCTGACTACATGTTTGATTGCCTTGTGCCCTGCCTACATGTTTGATTGCCCTGACTACATGTTTGATTGCCTTGTGCCCTGCCTACATGTTTGATTGCCTTGTGTCCTGACTACATGTTTGATTGCTTGTGTCCTGCATACATGGTCGATTGCCCTGCCTACATGTTTGATTGCCTTGTGTCCTGCATACATGGTCGATTGCCATGCCTACATGTTTGATTGCCTTGTGTCCTGCATACATGGTCGATTGCCTTGTGTCCTGCATACATGGTCGATTGCCTTGTGTCCTGCCTACAGGGTCGATTGCCTTGTGTCCTGCCTACAGTGTCGATTGCCTTGTGTCCTGCCTGCATGGTCGATTGCCTTGTGTCCTGCCTACATGGTCGATTGCCTACCCCCACACCCCCAACACACACCCCACACACCCTGCCTACATGTTTGATTGCCTTGTGTCCTGCCTACATGTTTGATTGCCTTGTGTCCTGTATACATGGTCGATTGCCCTGCCTACATGTTTGATTGCCTTGTGTCTGCATACATGGTCGATTGCCCTGCCTACATGTTTGATTGCCTTGTGTCCTGCATACATGGTCGATTGCCCTGCCTACATGTTGATTGCCCTGCTACATGATTGATTGCCCTGCCTACATGTTTGATTGCCTTGTGTCCTGCATACATGGTCGATTGCCCTGCCTACATGTTTGATTGCCTTGTGTCCTGCATACATGGTCGATTGCCCTGCCTACATGTTTGATTGCCTTGTGTCCTGCATACATGGTCGATTGCCCTGCCTACATGTTTGATTGCCTTGTGTCCTGCATACATGGTCGATTGCCCTGCCTACATGTTTGATTGCCTTGTGTCCTGCATACATGGTCGATTGCCCTGCCTACATGTTTGATTGCCCTGCCTACATGTTTGATTGCCTTGTGTCCTGCCTACATGTTTGATTGCCTTGTGCCCTGCCTACATGTTTGATTGCCCTGCCTACATGTTTGATTGCCTTGTGCCCTGCCTACATGTTTGATTGCCCTGCCTACATGTTTGATTGCCTTGTGTCCTGCATACATGGTCGATTGCCCTGCCTACATGTTTGATTGCCTTGTGTCCTGCATACATGGTCGATTGCCCTGCCTACATGTTTGATTGCCTTGTGTCCTGCATACATGGTCGATTGCCCTGCCTACATGTTTGATTGCCTTGTGTCCTGCATACATGGTCGATTGCCCTGCCTACATGTTTGATTGCCCTGCCTACATGTTTGATTGCCCTGCCTACATGTTTGATTGCCCTGCCTACATGTTTGATTGCCCTGCCTACATGTGTGATTGCCCTGTGTCCTGCCTACATGATTGATTGCCCTGCCTACATGTTTGATTGCCTTGTGTCCTGCCTACATGATTGATTGTCCTGCCTACATGTTTGATTGCCCTGTGTCCTGCCTACATGTTTGATTTCCTTGTGTCCTGCCTACCTGTTTGATTGTCCTGTGTCCTGCCTACATGATTGATTGCCCTGTGTCCTGCCTACATGTTTGATTGTCCTGTGTCCTGCCTACATGATTGATTGCCCTGCCTACATGTTTGATTGTCCTGTGTCCTGCCTACATGTTTGATTGTCCTGTGTCCTGCCTACATGATTGATTGCCTTGTGTCCTGCCTACATGTTTGATTGCCCTGCCTACATGTTTGATTGCCCTGTGTCCTGCCTACATGTTTGATTGTCCTGTGTCCCTGCCTACATGATTGATTGCCTTGTGTCCTGCCTACATGTTTGATTGCCCTGCCTACATGTTTGATTGCCCTGCCTACATGATTGATTGTCCTGCCTACATGTTTGATTGCCTTGTGTCCTGCCTACATGTTTGATTGCCTTGTGTCCTGCCTACATGTTTGATTGCCCTGTGTCCTGCCTACATGTTTGATTGCCTTGTATCCTGCCTACATGATTGATTGTCCTGCCTACATGTTTGATTGCCTTGTGTTCTGCCTACATGTTTGATTGCCCTGTGTCCTGCCTACTTGATTGATTGCCCTGCCTACATGATTGATTGTCCTGCCTACATGATTGATTGTCCTGCCTACATGATTGATTGTCCTGCCTACATGATTGATTGCCCTGTGTCCTGCCTACATGATTGACTGTCCTGTGTCCTGCCTACATGTTTGATTGCCTTGTGTCCTGCCTACATGTTTGATTGCCTTGTGCCCTGCCTACATGTTTGATTGCCTTGTGTCCTGCATACATGGTCGATTGCCCTGCCTACATGTTTGATTGCCTTGTGTCCTGCATACATGGTCGATTGCCCTGCCTACATGTTTGATTGCCTTGTGTCCTGCATACATGGTCGATTGCCCTGACTACATGTTTGATTGCCCTGCCTACATGTTTGATTGCCTTGTGTCCTGACTACATGTTTGATTGCCTTGTGCCCTGCCTACATGTTTGATTGCCCTGCCTACATG